>UESW01003862.1:862168-1025717 GCA_900491605.1 Calamus simplicifolius
ATACTAAAGATTAAAAAAAGGTATATGAGGCTGAATCCAATCTGATCAATGAATATGATGAAGAGGAAGAAGAGATTGATATGATGAGACTTTGGGTGTTGTTAGAATTTTGACCCAAACAAAGGAAAAGGAGGATTGGAGAAGAACTAATATACTCCAACATTTGTTAAGATAGGGGAGAAGGTTTATAAAATCATTATAGACAATGGGAGTTGTATGAATGCTATTTCCACTAAAGCCATTAAGAATTTAAGCTTGACCCCTGTTCCCATCCCAATCCATACAAAGTTTCTTGGATAGATTCAACATCCATTCCCATTAAATCTAGATGTCAAGTTTCATTCAAATCCAATCCTATCATGAACAAGTCTGGTGCGATGTACTACCCATGGGAGTAAGTAGCATCATTTTGGGTAGACCTTGGTTGTATGATCATGATGCAACTTTATATGGTCAATCCAATTCTTGTGCTTTCAACCATCTAGGGAAAAAGCTTATCATTAACTCGACCCCACCTAAGGACAATATCAAGAAAGGGTCTAGTGATTTGAAAGAGAAGAAACAAGATCTGAATTTGATCAGTGTCAAGGAAATAGAGAAAGAAATCAATGAAGGATCACCTATGTATTTTGGCACTTAAAGAAAGTCGGAATGAAGATCCTAAGGAACCACCTCAAGAAGTCACAAAGATCTTAGAAGACTTTAAGGATGTATTCCCAAAAGATTTACCCAATCACCTGCCCCCACTTAGGGATATTCAACATACAATTGATCTAGTCCCAGGAGCCACCTTGCCTAACCTACCTCACTATAGAATGAATCCTACTAAGCACACTGAGCTACAAAGACAAGTTGGAGATCTCCTCCAGAAAAAGTTTATTAGGGAGAGTTTAGGTCCTTGTGCAGTACTTACCCTATTGACCCCGAAGAAGGATGGCACTTGGAGAATATGCATTGATAGTCGTGCCATCAACAAAATTACGATCAAGTATCGATTTTCTATCCCTCGCTTTGATGATATACTTGACATGATGACCGGAGCCACTATATTTTCCAAGATGATCTTAAGAGTAGTTATCACCAGGTTAGGATCAAACCTGGAGATGAGTGGAAAACTACATTCAAAACTAAGGATTGTCTTTATGAGTGGTTGGTTATGCCCTTTGGTCTATCAAATGCCCCTAGTATATTTATGAGGATCATGACTCAAGTTTTAAGACCTTTCATGAGAAAATTTGTTGTAGTATATTTTGATGACATCCTCATCTATAGTAAGACTAGGGAAGATCATTTAGATCATCTTAGACAAGTCTGTTACACCCTTAGAAAGGAAAATCTATATGCCAATCTGAAGAAGTGCGAATTCATGACTAACAAAGTAACCTTTCTAGGGTTCATTGTTACTACTAATGGTGTTTCTGCTGATCCCAAGAAAATTAAGTCCATAGTTGAGTGGCCCGAACCCAAGAACATACATGATGTCCGTAGCTTCCATGGTCTTGCCACCTTCTATAGGAGATTCATCCAAGGGTTTAGCACCATTGTTGCTCCAATCACTGATTGTCTTAAGAAAGAAAATTTTGAATGGACCAAACAAGCCAATAAAGCCTTCCTTGAGATTAAAGGAAGAATGACACAAGCACCAATCTTAATGTTGCCTGACTTCTCTAAAGTTTTTGAGGTTGCTTGGATGCCTCTGGGATTGGAATTGGTGGAGTTTTAAGTCAAGAGAACCATCCGGTAGCTTTTTTTAGCAAGAAACTAAATGGCGCAAAGTTGAGATATTCCACCTATGACAAGGAGTTATATGCGGTAGTTAAGGCTTTGAAATATTGGAGACATTACTTGTTACCGCAGGAGTTTGTTCTATTTTCTGATCATGAAGCCCTCCGATTCCTTAGCTCCCAAAGAAGTTAAACCCTAGGCATAGAAAATGGGTAGAGTACATCCAAGCTTACACCTTTGTTCTAAAACACCGTGTTGGTTCTGATAAAAGGTTGCCGATGCTTTAAGTCGACGTTCTATGCTCTTGACGTCCGTAAGTACTGAAGTCACAGGATTTGATAAGTTGAAGGAAGAGTATAAAAGTTGCCCTGACTTTAGTGAGATTTTTGAATCTGTCAGTCTAAGGCCTTCTAGAGAATACAAAGACTTTACTCTTCATGATGGGTTCCTTTTAAAAGGAGATAAGTTGTGTATTCCCTGAACCTCAATTAGGAAATTCTTGATTTGGGAAATCCATGCCGGAGGTTTAGTGGGCCATTTCGGAAGGAATAAAACTATTCTAGCTTTGGAGGAACAATTCTTTTGGCCCAGCTTAAAACGAAATGTTGCCCAAGTCGTAGCCTAGTGTAGGACATGTGCTGTTGCTAAAATGCAAAAACAAAACACTGGACTATACACCCCTTTACCCGTCCCTGATCGACCTTGGCAAGACATCAGTATGGACTTTGTGTTGGGACTACCAAAGACCTTAAGGAGACACGATTCCATCTTTGTGGTAGTTGATAGATTTTCTAAAATGGCACATTTTCTGCCTTGTTCCCAGACCTTCGATGCATCAAAGTGGCCAAGTTATTCTAGATGAAGTGGTTAGATTACACGGGTTACCTAAAACCATTGTGTCTGATAGGGATGTTAAGTTCACCAGTTACTTTTGGAAAACCCTATGGCACCTGCTAGGAACCAAGTTAAACTTTTCTACCACTTATCACCCCCAAATTGATGGTCAAATAGAAGTTGTAAATAGAAGTCTTGGAAATATGTTGAGATGTTTAGTGGGAAAACATACTAAAATTGGGACCTTTTACTGCCACGTATAGAGTTTGCCTATAATAGTTCAGTTAACAGATCCACTGAAAAAGTCCTTTTGAGATTATTCATGGGTACAAACCAAGAAAGCCAATAGACCTCATCCATTGCCCATGCATGTACGAACATCAGAGTCTGCTGAGTCATATGCACAACACATTAGGGATTTACACAAAGAAATTAGCGAGAAAATCCATATAAGCAATGAGAGTTACAAGCATATGGCTAATTCCCATAGAAGAGCAAAAGAATTTCATGTAGAAGACTTTTTTATGATAAGGCTCAGACCTGAACAGTTTCCAAAGGGAATTATGAAGAAACTACACACCCGTGGTGCAGGTCCTTTCAAAATAATAAAAAGAATTGGACCTAATGCTTATATACTGGACCTACCTTCTGACTTTGGTATTAGTTCCACCTTTAATATTTCAGATATGGTAGAATACAAGGAACCAACAATGAATCCCAGTGAGTTTTTAGGACCTGATCCATCCTTTGAGAGTGAACCAATCCCAGAGTGTCCACCAACCACAAAGCGAGAAAGAATTGAATGGATATTAGATGACAAGATTGTCTCTACCCAAAATAAAGACTATCAACGCTACTTGGTCCATTGGCAAGGTAGACCTGATTCTGAAGACTCATGGATCACTCAAGAAGAACTGCAAAGGATCGATCCAGATCTACTTGAATATTATCAAAGCCAAAATGATCCATACTCGTCAGGGCCGAGTTTTTTTCACCCGGAAAGAATTGATGGGGACATCAGCAAGAAGAAAAGGTTGCAGACTGACACTCTTTAGTTTTGTAGTTAATCTACTTTCCACAGGTTCCACTTACTCGAGCCAAGAGTTTCAATTTCTCAAGTGGCAACTCATGCTGCAAAATTTCAACTTCTACCACGTCTCAAAGTATCGACACTTCCTGCCTTGAGTCAACACTGCTATCAAGACATCAAGTCTTCTCTCTAGAAGTCAAATCTTGGAGGACACATGGAGGTATCTGATGATGACACATGGCAACTTAGAAGTTAAATCTTGGAGGACACATGGAGGTATCTGATGATGACACATGGCAAACTAAGGAGGTGCCACATGGAAGCTGGTGCAACCAAATTTGTTAGGGATTTATTGTAATTAGTTAGCTATATCATAACTAGTCCTTAGATTGTTATGATCTTTTAGTTTTTTGGGCTGAAATTTCTGGAAGTCCTTTGGCCTATAAATAGGCCAAGCTTTCCCTCTTGTATATATGATGTTTGAGAAATAAAATCAAGTTTATTTGATTTCTTTTGCCAAGTGCCTTGTTCATCTTTGAGTATGAAGAGGGTGGGATGCTCTTAGTTTAAGTTGAGGCTCGTGTTTCCCTAGTCTTATATCTAGGTCACTCCTTGAGGGAGAGGGTGAGAGGCCCAATTTGCTACTCTAAACCATTCTACCAAGGTTCCATAATAGTTTTAGGAAGAAGGATAAGTGCTACCCAAGTCTCAGCAAAATTTTTCAATTCCTTCCTTTTCTTGTTCGATTTTTTTTATTTCCTTCAATTCCTTTGTCTCCACGGTCTTACTTCTGATCACTTGCAGGTTCTCTTGAGGATGCTAGAGTTGAGGATGATGGCTCCACGTCAAGGATCAAGTGCCAAGGTGAGTTCTTAAGTAAGGAGTGTAGATCTTGTCAACCAACCCTCAATTCTTTGAGTGTTGAGTGCATCCCTTCCACTTTAAGATCTTACTTCATTGTTGAAAAAAAAAATCTCTTGGTCCTTTAGATCTGAAGTTTTAAAGGTGGCTTAACTTAGTTTGAAGGTTTCCATACCTTTAGATCCTAATCTTTTTTATTTCTTTGAAAGAAGCTTGCACAAGGGTGTTTAGATTTCTGTTTCTGGTTTGATGTTCTTCATTTCTCACATGCATGAATTCAGCCATAGCTTGGGCTCAAATGTTCATTAAAGATGGTAATCACTTAGAACACATTACCATCCCCTCATTCCACCAATTTTTTTTCGTGCCCCATCACTGAGCTTGGCACCTGATATAGTCGAGAAATAAAATATGGGTCAAGACACAGTCAGTTCGCGGGGAATACCTTGGAACCCTCGACACAGGACCCTGGTCAAGGGTGGCCCCCAAGCTCTGGGCGTCCTCTAGGGTCTGGACGGCCTTCCGGTCCTGGGCGGCCTCCAGGGTCTAGGCGGCCCCTAAGTCCTGGACGACCCCTAGGTCCTGGACGGTCCCCAACTTCTGGGCAGCCTCCAGGGTCTGGGCAGCCTCCCGGTCCTGGGCGGCCCCTAGGTTCTGGGCGGCCCCCAGGGTCTGGGCGGTCCCTAAGTCCTGGACGGTCCCCGACTTCTGGGCGGCCTCTAGGGTCTTGGTGGCCTTCCGGTCCTGGGTGGCCCTAGGTCCTGGGCGGCCCCCTGGTCCTGGACAACCCCCAGGGTCCGGGCAGCCCCTAGGTCCTGGACGGTCCCCGAGCTCTGGGCAGCCTCCCGGGTCTGGGCGGCCTCCCGGTCCTGGGCGGCCTCCAGGGTCTGGGCGGCCCCTAAGTCCTGGACGACCCTGAGGTCTGGGCGGTCCTCGACTTCTGGGTGGCCTCCAGGTTCTGGGCGGCCTCCCGGTCCTTGGCGGCCCCTAGGTCCTGGGCGGCCCCCAGGGTCTGGGCGGTCCCTAGGTCCTGGACGGTCCCCGACTTCTGGGCGGCCTTCCGGTCAAAGATGGCCCCTCAGGTCCTGAGCGACCTCTAGGTCTTGGACATCCCCCCGCTTTGGGCTACAAGCTGTCGTGTCTGGAATAGAGCCCAAGAATTATCAAACATCATAGCGCTTTAAATGGCTTAGATAAGACAAATGCCAGAACATCACCATTCATCGAAAAGCTCAAATAAAGGAGATACTGAGCACCTATTTCATAGTCAGAACTTTCCACTAACTCTGACATTCCCTGGGGAAGATCAAAACCCATCATGGCAATCCTTGACTTGCAGGGCAAGTTCCTTAATGCCTCTGGCGTTAATTGACAGTAAACTATCACGTGGCAAGCCCTCGCTGTGGCTGACCACTAATCTTATACACTAATCTTACACATTAATCTCATTCGATAAGAAAAAGAAAAAGAAAGGAAATATGACTTGAAGCTAGTGGCATGATGACGAAAGCCAAGGAGCGATCTTTTCTTCGGAAATTCAAGAAGTATAAAAGGGGCTGGAATTCAGAGAAGAGGGCGGATCTTTTCATTCTTCCTTCGGCTGGAGATCTTGCACAAAGAAAATCTTTCTATCTTTCTGGTAATCAAGCATCAATAGATTGGCGCACCAGGAAGGGGCCGTGAACCTTCGACTCCTTCAGATAACTCTGATCTTCCTGGCATGAAGACGAGATCTCCGGAGGAAGACCTTTCCCAGGGGTCTGGGGGGCATCTCTCATCTCCTGATCGGATTGAGGGAACCCCTGACCCGACCGAGCTGGTCCGGCCAAGCCCTCCTGCTGCTTTCTTACCACCATCGGTATCAGCTACTCCCCAAGATCAGTTGGCCACCCTCACACAGCAAGTTCAAACCCTTGTTGGGATGGTCCAGCAACTGCAGGAGCAACATTCCAGAGGAGCCAAGCGGCGGTTCGAGACACCTTTGCATTCTAGGTCGGCCACCCCTATTAGCCGGCAATCTACCCGGGGAAGATCCCCTCCTACAAGGCCTCTCCACCCCTATACCTCAGCGACGTTTCATTCTCAAGGCTCCCGGGGTGGATCACGCTCCCTTACCCGTTCCTCGGGTAGTCCACCTGCCAGGCGGCGACGGGGTAAGGAGCCATAGAGGGAGCACCGCCAGTGGTGTCGCCGGTCTTCATCTTCTTCCCCCGAGCCAGCTGGAGGAAAGATGGCTGATCAGATGGAGATGCATCTCGATGAACAAGACCGGAGATTGGAAGAACTTTAGCCAAAGAATCAACAATCAGCCGGGGTCGGATTACGACACCCGTCCTCCTTTTACCCGGTGAATTATGGAGGAACCTATTCCCAGGAGGTTCCGTTTTCCTTAACTTGACCCTTATGATGGCACCACCGACCCTCTGGATCATCTGGAAAGCTATAAAGCTATTATGCAGGTTCAAGGGGCGACTGATGCCCTCTTATGTATTACTTTTCCAGCCACACTCCAAAAGGCCGCTCGTGCCTGGTATTCTTGTCTGCCTGCGCGCAGCGTTGACTCCTTCCGACAACTGGAAAGATCTTTCCTAGCTTATTTTGATGCTTGTCAGAAGATTCCCCGAGTGGCGGACAACTTGTTTTCTGTACAGTAGCAAGATGGAGAATCTCTGAAGGACTTTATAACCCGATTCAAGGTGGCGGCTCTGGAAGTCTATCACCTCGACGATGCTGTGGCTACTCTGGCTCTGAAGCGGGGGCTTCGTCCCTCCCGTTTCACCTACTCTTTGGACAAAAGGCCTCTCTACTCTTATGCTGACCTCTTGAGTCGTGCGCAGAAGTACATCCGCACAGACGAGGCCGATTCATCAAGAAGGGGCGTCGAAGGAAGGACTGGAAGAGGCCAGCTCGTCCGAAGTCAGGCGGGCCCTCTCCCAAGAAGTCTGAACCCTCGCGCCGACCAGCTGACCGCCGCAAGAGCTTGGCCCGCAGAGAAGATCATCTTACACCTCTCCTTGCACCCCGGGCCCATATCGTCATGGAGATTAAAATGAGCCTTATCTGCGGCGCCCACCTCCCTTGAAAAAAGGTGCTGCACGTGATAGAAGCCGCTACTACCGTTTCCATAGAGATTATGGCCACGACACTGAGGAGTGCTGCAATCTGAAGCAAGCCATTGAGGAGCTTATACAAAGGGGATATCTGGAGCAGTGTATCCAGAAGGAGATTCCGCCTATACCAGCTTTGATGGGCCCTCCTCCGCCTTAGGCCAACATCGATAATGCCCCTACGGAGCGAATGGTGGGAATGATTGCCCGTGGAGGAACATCGCTTCATAAGAGGCCGAGAGGAGAGGGAGAGTTAGAAAATGTAACCCCTTCTAGGGGAGATATGGCTGCCGGAAGTGTTGTAAAAGATGATAGCGTCGTCGTCTCTATAACGGTCTTTAAGCATCCTGTAAGAAGGATTTCAATAGATAGCGGGAGCTCCGCCAACGTGCTTACTTATGATGCATTTCTTCGAATGGGTTTATCTATCAACTCTCTTCGACCTGTGGCTGTTCCTCTGGTTGGCTTTACAGGAGATTCTATACAGGTGGAGGGCGAAATCACCCTACCCGCTATGGCAAGGTCGCCGCCGCGTCAGAGCACGGTGATGTTGGACTTCTTGGTAGTCCGGGTGCCCCTGGCATATAATGCCATTCTTGACTGTCCTGGATTAAATATGCTAGACATGGTTATATCCACTAAGTGTCTATTGGTGCAATTCCCTACCAACCAAGGAGTTGGCGAGATGCGTGGGGAGATAGACTCGGTCAGACCCTATTAAAAATATTTTATTTATGTTTTTAAGTCATTTACTTATAAACTTGCATTTTTTTAACAGATTCATTGAGCAGCATCATGTCTCCAGCCACATCAGCGCCGTTTTTCAGAGGCGTGCAGATCCCAGTGGCTACGATTGGCGCCACGTATCGCCAGCCACGAGGGAGTTTTATTTTTCTGAGTTTCAGGTAATCTTATTAAATACAATTTATCAGTGATATATAATTCTTTAAAGTTAATAAATTCAGAAAACTAACTGTTTATTTTAATGCAGAAAAAGTTTACGTGGGATCCTGCCACCCATGATGCCATTAGGGCAGCATGGGAGGCTCTGACGCGACGCCGATACTCCGACATGCTTCATCGTTGGAGGTCATCGGGTCAGCGTCCTGCGCACGTGCCAGAGGGTATTTGGCACAAGTGGCAGCAGGCCTGGGAGTCCGATGGCTGGCGCAGGAGGTCCGCATCAGCCAGCACGAACCGCCGATCTGAGAAGGGTGGTCCTGGCACGGGTCTCTCCCATCATACTTCGGGCTCCATTTCGATTCAGGAGCACAGACGGCGTCTGGTAAGAAAACATAAATATTTTAATTACTATTTTAGTTATTTACAAATATTTGTATTAATATCATTTTTTTATTGTTATAGACTGAGCAGGAGGGTGGAGATCCTGGTGAGTTTCGTCTATTCAGGGCGACACACACCAGGAGGGACGGCTCCTGGGTCGACACGCGATCACGGGAGGTTGCGGTAAGAAATTAGATTTATGTAGTATCTGTTTAATTTCTAAAATTTTATTTCGAGAAATTTATTAACTCATTTATTGTTGATTTCATAATTTCAAGACACGAGTCGAGGAGCTTCGCTCCCAGGCATCGCAGGTCGACTCTACTGATGGGGAGACGCCCGTCGAACTCTCAGCAGAGGAGAGTCGACGTGTGTTTTTGGAGGCTGTTGGTGCCCAGCCACGAGACCGCAGGGTCTATGGTATGGGCACTAGAGCTTCTACATTTTTTCCCCATCAGGCCTCCAGCTCGCGAGTTCCTGCTGATCTTTCTCCCGAGCGTTTATAGGAGCTTCGCAGATCTATTGCAGAGGAGGTTCGGCAGGACTTCGAGCAGGATTTTGAGGATCGTATGCGAGGCCGGGATCAGGAGGTTGCAGACATGCGAGATGAGATGCAATTTTTGCGGGATATGGTTAGACGCTTGTCGCAGAGTCTTCAGCCTCCACAGCCTCCACAGCCTCCACAGCCTCCACGTGATCATTCAAATTCTTGATGTATTTTTTTTTTCTTTTTTTATATTGTAAAAACTTCAAAATTTTAATATATAAACTATTTTTGAAATATATTATTGTTTGGATTGAGTGAAAAATATTTGTATCAATATTTAGATTTAACAAAATTGAATTAACCATTTTAATTTTTTTAAAAAATTAATTATAAATATTGCGACGCAAATTAGTGCATCGCAATATTTAATAATTAATTTTTTTAAAAATTATTATTATAAATATTGCGACGCAAATTAGTGCGTCGCAATATTTAATAATTTTTTTTAAAAATTATTACTATAAATATTGCGACGCAAATTAGTGTGTCGCAATATTTAATAATAATTTTTTATAAATTAATTTTAAATATTGCGATGCACTAATTTGCGTCGCAATATTTATAATAATATTTTTTAAAAAATATTATTATTAAATATTGCGACGCACTTATTTGCGTCGCAATATTTATAATAATAATTTTTTAACTAACTAAATTTATTTTTAAATTTAGCGATGCATTTTCATGCGTCGCAATATTGCGACGCAATGTGGCGTCGCAAGAGCGTCGCAGAGAGTCGCAAAATTGCGACGCAATTGCGACAAAAGGGTATTGCGACGAACAGTTGAGTGACGCCCTCGTTGCGTCGCTATTGCGTTGCAATATCATGTTTAGCGACGCAATTATGACGCATTTGGGCGTCGCAATATTTAAAATCTCTTGTAGTGGGTGCTGACGGGCTAGGAGCTCCCGAGTTGTTCCTCTAGACGAACTTTCCCAGGTGGCCTCATTGGATAAGGTCTTCTATAGCCTTCTTCAGCCGGTGACAGTCGTCAGTATCATGGCCGTGATCCCGATGATAGCGACAATAGAGGTTCTTGTTGCGAGGGATCTTCGGGTTTATTGGAGAAGGGTGCTAAAGATAAGACTCCTCTTCAATCTCGAGCAAGATCTGCGATATCGGGGCAAGCAGTGGGGTGTAGGGTCCATCTCTTGACGCAGGGGCTCGGGGACGGTTGTCTGGTCGGCGAGGAGGCTCAGGTCTTCTGGAGCGAGCTTCGACAGGTTCCGGTCGGGCCAGTTTCTTAGAGGCGCTCCCGCTAGCCTTGCACCGGGAGAAGTCGGCCTCGTCAGCTCGAATGTATTTCTGGACCCGGGTCAAGAGCTCGGCGTAGGAGCTGGGCGGCTTCTTGTCAAGGGAGTATGCGAAGCGAGACGGGCGAAGCCCTCGCTTCAAGGCCAAAGTGGCCGCTTCCTTGAACCAAGCGACGTAATCCCATAAGGACTCACTGCTCTTCTGCTGGACAGCGAAGAGGCTATCTGCTACCCTTCGAATCTTCTGGCAAGCATCAAAATGGGCCAAGAAAGCTCTTTCCAACTGGCGGAAGGAATCAATACTCCGTGGTGGCAGACGGGAGTACCAAGCTCGGGCGGCCTTCTTAAGGGTGGCTGGGAAGGCGATGCACATGAGCGAATCGGTGGCCCCCTGGACTTGCATGAGAACTTTATAACTTTTCAAGTGGTCCAAGGGGTCTGTGGTCCCGTCATAAGGATCTAGCTGGGGAAGGCGGAACCGGGTGGAGAAGGCCGGCTGTCGTAGTCCATCTCTGGCAGGTGGGTTATCCGGCGGCTAAGTTCCTCCAACCTCTGGTTATACTCGTCGAGTCAATGCTCAGCTCAACGGGCCATCCGACCATCAAAAGACCCTTCCCCGAAGATTCAAAGGACGGAGAATGGGGACGGCGATGTCGGCGGGGGCGCTCCGCCTCCTTCCCATGCCGCCGCTTAGGAGAGACACTAGCTTGGCGGGAAGGCGATCGGTGTCTCTTAGAGGCTTACCGGTGGTGAGGCTTGGGTGGAGTTTGATGGTGGTGATCCCTCGGCACCAGTGATCTCCTTCAGGAGGAATGTTGGCTGGGTTGCACCACCCCTGGTACTGATGGATTTGGCTCCGGCTGCTACGGGGATGCTTGTTGGTGCTGCAGGCCTTGAACCGCCACTGCCAGGGATTGGACCTGCGTGGCTAGGGTGGCGAATCGATCTTCCTGGAACCGCTGCGGAGGAGGTGCAAGGACATCGACCGGAGGAGTGGAAGGTCCAGCTTCCTGGGGATGTAGCGATGTTGGAACGCTGGCCAGGAGAGCCGAGGGGGCATCCGTGGGTGGATCGGCTGCTTGGCGTTGCCCCCCAGTGCAACTGGCAGAGACTCCATTCGTACGGGTCGTCACCATGGCTTCAATAGCTCAAGAAGAGAGACTACAGATTGCTGGTTCGATGTCTTTCTCTTTCCCCCCCTACCTGGCGTGCCAATTTGATGACGCCAAGTCACCTTCTTCAAGCGTCAGGGAAGACAGACATCCTTCTCTCTAGACTCCTGCAAGAAAAGTCCCCGGAGCCGGATGCTCCGGTGGGGACCCTCCGATGCTCAAGTTAGTCACTTGGGATCAGATGAGAACTGTTCAACTGAAGGGAGCTGACACAGTTAGGGTTTTAGCTAGTTGGAAGAAAACTAGAAAACCAGAGTTCAAGGATCTTTACAGTGGGGCACGTGCTTTTATACCTGTTCGAATGTCCCCCTTTTATTCCCAAGGTCATTGATTTTTAGGAGCCCAGTTCAATAACGGACAAAATACGGGGCCGATGATGACAGGTCGTACTATCATCATACACACCGGATGCATCATGAGTTACCTGTCAGTACGACCTAACAGATGTCTTGCATCTGGGGTTGCGTCTGGTGCACGCCACCACCGGACATGATCATGCACAGCAATGGGCAGGTGGTGATCCACATACCGTAACGGGGTATGGCCATGCACAGTGACAGAGATACAACGGATCATACGCCGTTATGAGGTATGGCCACCTTCTGCCACGGATGTGCGGTGGATCATGTGGGCATGCCAGGTGGCCCAGAACAACCTGACCATGCATCGGGGATTGAGATACTGTTCATGTACCCCGAGACCGAGAGGGAGGTCCCGGGGGTTGATATACTGTTCATGTTCCCCGAGACCGAGAGGGAGGTCCTGGGGGTTGATATACTGTTCATGTGCCCCGAGACCGAGAGAGAGGTCTCGGGGGTTGATATACTGTTCATGTGCCCCGAGACCGAGAGGGAGGTCCCGGGGGTTGATATACTGTTCATGTGCCCCGAGACCGAGAAGGAGGTCCCGGGGGTTGATATACTGTTTATGTGCTCCAAGACCGAGAGGAAGGTCTCGGGGGTTGATATGTTCATGTACCCCGAGACCGAGAGGGAGGTTCCGGGGGTTGATATACTGTTCATGTGCCCCGAGACTGAGAGGAAGGTCCCGGGGGTTGATATACTGTTCATGTGCTCCGAGACCGAGAGGGAGGTCTCGGGGGTTGATATACTGTTCATGTGCCCCGAGATCGAGAGGAAGGTCCTGGGGGTTGATATACTGTTCATGTGCCCCGAGACCGAGAGGGAGGTCCCGGGGGTTGATATACTGTTCATGTGCCCCGAGACCGAGAGGAAGGTCTCGGGGGTTGATGTAGCTCCCATCAGCTGCCGCTATCTTTGCTGTTCATTCTAACGGCGCAGGATCAGCCATATCAATTTTATAGATATAAAAATATATAAGGGTAATATAGTACTTAAGTATAAGGCCAATAGGATAGGGATAAAGCAAGAATATACTTTTTTCTATCCTCGCTGTGCTCCTGCTAGTAAGGATAAAAATAATTCTAATCTCTATTTTCATCCTAACAAAAGGTGAAAAATCTCTATCTCGAACATGACAAGGTGAATCTTCACTTTATGAGTCAAATTGCCATCCCTAATATGAATTATTACTTATTCAGCAAGTTATGATATTCCATCTGTTCGTATTTGAATGACACATAAATAATTCTGTTAATTTTATCTAAGCTTATGTAATGGAATATTAAGAATGTAGTTTGTAACAATTGGAAGTTTGGGAACCAAAATGAATTTTGATGGGGATTTGATGATCAAAAGCATATTTTATGCAGTGAAGCGTCTCACAGGAGTTCCTCTTAATTAAATTACAATAGATTACAATGAATATTTGGTTGCTCAATCACACTTTAAACCAAAAGCCACAGTGTGCAATTCAAGAACTAAACATGAAGTGGATGCTGCTTAACAAAAGCGAAACTGCGTGCGTGCAATCGTAGAGCTCCAATTTGCAACCTTAACGGCCATCATTTGCAGCCTTAATGGCCATCCGATGCTAGTTAGTGTCTCGTCAAATGGGAAGTTGAAACTTTTCGCTGTGAAATGCATGAAAAATTTGTCCCCTTGTGCTGGTGATCAATGACGACCTCGTCTCATCGCTAGGGACTTTTCTCTGAGAATCTAAACATTTAACACCATCGTCACGCTGGCTACCTATGCTCCCTTACCCTTTGCTCTTGGATGTCATCTTGGTATCCTCCTCTCCCTCATTTTCTCTCTTTTTTCACATTTATTTATTTTTATTTTGATCTGATTTGCTCCTTTTTCCTCATTTATCTTTTTGGTGTTAATAAGTGGTCAACTCACTTAGTGAAGTGGATGGTATTATAGGGCTAACATTTTCGCTAGTTAGCTACATTATCACCTTATGAAATCCATCACATTTTAAAAATGTTATTCTTTTTATATTTAGTTACATAAAAAATTAATAAAATAAATAACGAGCTTCCTAAATATAAACTTATAAGTTAGTTGATAGCTAGGGTCACATGCCAGCTATATCATCAATTTTAATTAACTACATAAAATAAAATATTAAAAATATAATATAAGGGACTAAAGTGTAATAAATAAAAGTTTGAATATAAAAAAAATCAAATCGTTGAAATTTTAACACTATCATCAAAACAAATGATGATATAAATATGTTTATAATTATTTGAAAATAATTTTATTTGAAATATATAGTTTACTAAAGTATTTTTATTTATTATGCTAACAACTTTTGGATGCTTCAAGTTGTTTTTGCTACTTTCCTGTTACTCTTATTTTCTTAAAATTTTTAAGTTTTTCTTTTAAAATTTTATTAACCGTTCATTCTTTCTTTTTTTACCATCATCCATCTTACAAGCTAGTGAACCACCCGGTTCATCCTCACTCTACATCTTTATCCTTATTTTCCCCTTTATAACCCTCCCATTGCTGCATGGCTTCAATTTCTCCTGATCTCTATTTTTTATTATATTTTAATACTAAAAATATAATTTTGCTCCACCAACCTTTGGTTAAAATTCATTTTGATCCTCAAATCGATCAACATTTCAGTTGTCGCTGTCTAACCCGTTATGTTTTAACAATATAATATTCTTAATGTGCATGACGTCAATTAGTGGACAGAATATGTCAATTCTCATTTGAGTGTTTAATAACTTATTATGTAAGATATGTATAGCAAACTATATTTCTAAATAAAGATATTATATTAATTATTTCATCAATTTTAATTATTATTAAAATATAATTTTTTTTAAATATAAAGGGATTAAATTGAAGTAATTAAAAGTTTGAGGATTAAAATAAATTTAGAATAAAAATTTAAGGATAAAAAAGTATATTTTAGCCTACTCTAGTGCTACAATAATACTTTTCTGAAATCTTTTAATGGGACCAAGGATGCCAATGGATTGCGATGGACCTGGCTCCAAAATCATTCACAAATTTAAATCTCAAGGCCAGAGTTGAAGCCGATCTAACTCATGGTATTGGACTGGATCAAACTCAAACAGTTCCTCCATCTATTTTCCATAGAAATTTCGGTCCCAGCCTCTAGCTAAAAATTGGACCGAGAGAAGCTTTCAAGCTAAACAATCCAACTCCCCACTCTGACGATTTTGGTGCTCCGCCAATGCATCCGAACTTGAACACATATACCATCGCCGCCTTGAATTTTGTATAACGATTGTGGCTTGTGGTCTTTGATGTTAGAGATTGTAAGATATCTTTATCGGTTTGATAAATTTGTCATAGATCATAGCCCAATATAAATCAACTAGATTGATAGGAAGCACAAGAACTCATATTAAACCAAATTCTTTTATTTGAGTGGATAGCAATATCTCTCTTAATTCATATAGCAAGTAAGAATTTCATTTGCATTGTTGACTCGTTTCCTATTGGTTTAAATGTTAGAATTCAATTGATTATCCAACATGATGATGTTAAAGCTCAAGTTTACTGAAAGCCACATGGCCGAATACATATAATACTTCATTATTAAAAAAGGATATATTAATACCTGAGTGTCCACTATTAAATTTACATGGAAGCATAGAAAGGATTGAGCATATTCTGGATGACCAAGCTATTACTACTCGGGAAAAAGGCTACCAATGTTATTTAGTTCGTTGACAAGGTCGACCAGAATCTGAGGATTCGTGGATCACTCGAGAGGATCTGCAGTCCCTTGACCCAGACCTATTGGAGCATTACCAGAGCTGGATTGATCCTTACTCGATAGGATCGAGTTTCTCCCATTCTAAAAGAATTGGAGCAGGCACCAAGATCAAAGGTTACTGAGCTCATTATGGATTTCTGATTGATGTAGTTAGACTTTTGATTCCTGTTAATTCATTTGAGTTTAGAGTCATTATGGATTTCTTACTTTATATTGGTTTGACTTTAAGTCCTGTAATCAAGTTTTGTCAGTATGAGTCCAGTGATTTTTATTTGAGTCAAGTCAAGATTTATTGAGTCAAAGTATAAGAAATTCAAGACCCAAGACCATGAAGGACTATATTCAGTGTGCCACCTCAGCAGCCACATGGAATCTTAGTCAAAGTAGACGTCATCTACTCAATTAGGACATTCCAAAATTTTCATGAAGTCATCTCAGTATAAAATGAAGCAAATAAGCCCTCTATGGAAGGTGATTTACCATCCACCTCTTATGAAAAGCAGAATATGCCGCCATCCCCTAATCTCTTTTCCTTGTTTCAAGATGCCGTCTATCTTCTTATTGGAAAGCCATCCCTTGATCTCTTTTTCTTATTTCAAGATGCCGCCTATCTCCTTATTTGGAAAGCTATCCCTAATCTCTTTCCCTTATTTCAGGATGCCACCTATTTCCTTATTTAGAAACAGTATGGTACCTTTATTTTTTCTTTTTTTCATGTAATTCAAGGGTTAGGGTTTATTATAAAAACTCCTTCCTTCTTTTTGTAGAGAACAATTGATGATTAATGAAAAAGAGTCTTCTTCTTCTATTTTTTAGTGCTCCTGAGCATTGACACTTCATGAGGAAGAGGGTGATAGGCCCAACAAATATCCGTTCCAACACTTGTTCCAAGCATCCCAGCCCCAAGATGCCAAGGTGCTATAATCCTTAGCTAAAGTTCTCCTTGCCTTCAGAACCATCTAAAGGAAAGCCGAAACATTCGTGGAAGCAAAGCTTCTTCTTCCAGGCGCCCATCCTGAGAGTTGTATGATCCAATCTTTTAGAATAAAGATCATCATTGCCTAGTAATCAGACCCATCCCTTCTTATATGTTTTATTTTGTTGAAGAAAGAGTATGTTCTAAGTAGTGGTTTCTCAACCCTAGGATCATGTTTTCTTTATTACTTAGTGAATTGTGTTCTGTGGATAGTTACTTTACTCTTTACATATTCATCCTTAGTTTATTCTTACTCGTTTCAGAAAGTAAAGCACCTTAAAATCTAAATCATTACTCTACATTAATCTTTTGCATGGTACATCCCACATCACAACAAAAAATCCCAATCCTTCTCTTCATGTCCGCCAAAGAAATAAATCTCCACCTTGACCTATCCCCATAAACATAATTTTTTTTTTCATTTTCATCCACACTTTGTAGGGAATGATAAATCTCAATATCCACGCCATCCCCCTCTCATCTTTCTCCCATCCAGCCCTATCCTTTCTTTAATAACATATATAAATTTTTAGTAAAAAATTTTAGAATAATTTTATAGATATAAAAATATAAGGATAATATAGTACTTCAGTATAAGGCCAATAGGATAAAGTAGGAATATACTTATTTCTATCCTCGCTATGTTCCTGCTAGTGAGGATAAAAATAATTCTACTCTTTATCTTTATCCTAACAAAAGGTGAAAAATATCTACCCCGAACATGACAAGGTGAATCTTCACTTTATGAGTTAAAATTGCCATCCGTAATATGTATTATTACTTATCTAGCAAGTTATGATATTCCATTTGTTCGTATATGAATGATACATAAATAATTCTTTTAATTTTATCTAAGCTTATGTAATGGAATATTAGGAAACTACAAAAAAATTCATTTTAGCGATGCCAAAATGTGTCACTAATGCATCGCTAAATCCATTTAGTGATGCATTAGCGACACATTTTGGCCGTCACTATAAATTTCATCGCAAATAGCAATCTGTCGCAATGTCATCACTATTTAGTGACGAAATTGCGACGCAAAAAAATGCGTCACTATTTTGCAACAAAATATAATGCAACGTAATTTAGCGACACATTCGCAACTCAAAATTGCATCGCAATTTTGCGACTAATTGCGTCGCAATATTGCGACGCATTTGTATAGCGACGCAATATTGCATCGCTAAATAGCGACGCAATGCAATGTGTCGCTATATTTTGGTTTAACTTTTTGTAGTAAAAAAGCTCATAGTTGTACATTGGGCTAGGCTGGTCAGTTTGCCCAATGAAACGGTGTGTATCGGCGGCGCCACAACATGCCCGAATTGCCGACTATAAAGTCTTATCCGGGACTGACGCTACCTTCAATTCGATCCACGCCTTTGTGTCGAAAATGCAGCCTAAACCCTAAATGCCCAAAACCAATGCTAAACCTAATCTTAAAACACAAAACCCTAAAACCCTAATCTTAAAACCCTAAACTCTAAAACCCTAAAACCCTAATTAAACCTTAAAAATCTAAAACCCTAAAACCCTGGAACCCTTAATTCCTAAACCATGAATTGCTAATCTTAAAACCCTAAACTCTAAAACCCTAAACCCCTAATTAAACCCTAAAACTCTAAAACCCTAAAAACCCTAAAATGCTAAACAGCGATACATTTAAGTGCATTGCTAAACAGCGATGCAATTAAATGCGTCGCTCTTTAGCAACTCATTTGCGACACACTTAAATGCGTCACTGTTTAACAGCTCATTAGCGACACACTTAAATGTGTCATTGTTTAGCGACGCATTAATGCGTCGCTAAATAGCGACGCATTAAAATGCATCGTTAAATAGTAAAATGAGTCGCTATTTTAAAACAAAAATTTTTTAGGTCGCTAAATCCATCGCTATTTAGCGACTGATTTAGTGCGTCGCAAAATTGTGTCACAATTTTATCGTTATTTTGCGACGAATATTTGCGTCGCTATTTCATGAATTTCTTGTAGTTAATGCAGTATATAACAATTGAAAGTTTGGGAACCAAAATGAATTTTGATGGGGATTTGAGGATCAAAAGCATAATTTAAGTCGTGAAGCAACTCACCGGAGTTCCTCTTAATTAATTACAAGAGATTACAATAAATATTTGGCTGCTCGATTGCACTTCAAACCAAAAGCTACAATGCGTGCAATTCAAGAACTAAACATGAAGTGGATGTTTCTTGACAGAAGTGAAACTGCTTGCGCGCAGTCGCAGAAGCTCCAATTTGCAGCCTTAACGGCCATCATTTGCACCCTTAACGGCCATCCAGTGCCGATGAGGGTTGAAACTTTTCACTGTGAAACGCATGGAAAATTTCTCCCCTTGCGCTGGTGATCAATGGCTACCTCGTCCCATTGCTGGGGACTTTCATATGAGAATCTAAACATTTAACACCATCGCCACGCTGGCTACCTATGCCCCCTTAGCCTTTGCTCTTGGCTGTCATCTTGGTGTCCTCCTCTTCCTCATTTCCCCCCTTTTTTTTACATCTATTTATTTATTTATTTATCTGATTTGCTCCTCTTTTCCTTGTTTATCTTTTTGGTGTTAATAAGTGGTTAACTCGCCCAGTGAAGCGGATGGTTTTATAGGGCTAACATTTTCGACAGTTAGCTGCATTGTTACCTTATGAAACCCATCACATTTTAAGTGTTATATTTTTTATATTTAGTTACATAAAAATTTAATAAAATAACTGACGTGCTACCTAAATATAAACTTATATAAGTTAGTTGATACGGTCACACACCAACTATATCATTAATTTTAATTAATTTTATAAAATAAAATATTAAAAATAAATATTATTCAAATATAAGGGATTAAAGTGTAACAAATTAAATAAAAGTTTGAAGATAAAAAGAATAAGATCAAATCATCGAAATTTTAACAGTGTCATCAAAACAAATGATGATATAAATATGTTTATAATTATTTGAAAATAACTTTATTTGAAATATATAGTTTATTAAAGTATTTTTATTTATTATGCTAACAACTTTTGGATGCTTCAAGTTGTTTTTGATACTTTCCCACCACTCTTATTTTTCTTAAAATTTTTAAGTTTTTCTTTCAAAATTTTATTAACTGTTCATCCTTTCTTTTTCTACCATCATCCATCTTACAAGTGAACCACCAGGATCATCCTCGCTTTATATCTTTTATCCTCATTTTTTTCCTTTATAACCCTCTCATTGGCTTCAATTTCTCCTTATATATGTTGAGCAGTAGGATATCAATTTTTTATTATACTTTAATGGCAAAAATATAATTTTGGTCTTCCAATTAACCTTTGGTTAAAATTCATTTTGATCCTCAAATCGAATAAAATTTAAGTTGTCACTGTCTAACCCGTTATATTTTAACAATATAACATTCTTAATGTCTTCTCATATGAGGTCAATTAATGGACAGAATATGTCAATTGTCATTTGAGTTTTCAATTGTCATTAGAGTTTTTAATAACTTATTATGTAGGATATGTAGCGAACTATGTTTCCATATAAAGATATTATATTGACTATTTCATCAATTTTAATTATCATGAAAAATGTAATGTTATTAACATATAAAAGGATTAAATTAAAGTCATTGAAAGTTTGAGGATCAAAATAAATTTAGAATAAAAGTTTAAGGATCAAAAATATATTTGAGCCTACTCTAGTGTTACGGCAATATTTTTTTGAAATCTTTTAGTGGGACTAAGGATGCCAATGGATTGGGATAGACCTGGCTCCGAAAATCATATACAAGTTGCCAATGGATTGGGATGGACCTGGCTCCAAAATCATACACAAGTTTAAATCTCAAGGCCAGGGTTGAGGCCGATCTAACTCATGGTATTGAACTGGATCAAACTCAAACAATTCCTCCATCTATTTTCCATGGAAATTACAGTCCCGACCTCCAGCTAAAAATTGGACCGAGAGAAGCTTTCAAGCTAAACAATCCAGCTCCCCACTCTGACGGTTTTCGTGCTTAGCCAATGCATCCGAACTTGAACCCACATACCATCGCCGCCTTGAATTTTGCATAATGATTGTAGCTTGTGGTCTTTGATGTTAGAGATTGTAAGATATCTTTATCGGTTTGAAAAATTTAGCATAGATCATAGCCCAATATAAATCAACTGGATTGATAGGAAGCACGAGAACTTATATTAAACCAAATTCTTTTGATTTGAGTGGAAAGCAATGTCTCTATTAAATTCATATAGCAAGTAAGAATTTATTTTCAATTGTTGACTCATTTCCTGTTGGTTTAAATGTTAGAATTCAATTGATTATCCAACATGATTTTAGAGCTCAAGTTTACCGAAAGCCACATGGCCGAATACATACAATACTTCATTATTAAAAACTATATATTAATATCCGAGTATTCATTTATTTATTTTGGTTTCTTAATTTGTTGTTCTAATTTTTTTAATCATCTTGGTCCTATTAATGTTAGTGAACCTCATGATGTTTTAGGCACGTAAGTGTTCCTTCATAATTGGATCACTGGCCTTGCTTCATAATTTGTAAGAGATAAATTAAAATAAATCATAAAGTTCATGATTTAATATAATAGATCTTGAAATACTTTTAAAAAACAATTCATAAAACTAATAAAAGATTTAGAGAATCTAGATTGGAGACCAAGGTGCTTTCATAAAAGCATTACTTCCCCTCTTGGAGGATTGATAATTCTAATTGATGTGGCTAATCCAACATCGTTAGAGTTGACGGAGAAGATAATTGCCGGAGCCCCACCTCAGCCCCCGAGGCACCTTCGGCCGAGGTCCCCGAGGCCTTGGACCTAGCATCCCCTCGGCCTCGGACCCGGCGTCCCCTTGGCCTCGGCCTTGGCCTTGATGTCCCCTCGGCCTCGGCATCGGACCCGGCGTCCCCTCGGCCTCGACCTCGGACCCGGCGTCCCCTCGGCCTTGGTCTCGGGACTGGAGGGACACCGTAGCCTCGGGCCTCATGTCCCGCCACCTCAAACCACCTGAACACCCACGTGGCCCACCAACCATCCGAGACGGCCACGTGGCCTACTACCTCCTGCAACAATGCATGGCCGCAACCCGTAACGGCGCACGCCTGACACGACTAGGCCCACCTGCTGCTGTAGCGCCGTGCTTGGCAGATGGCCGGCGGGGCAAGACACCTCTGACATGCTCAGTGTTTGTTGCAACCTATCACTGTTAGCCTTGCCCTCTGCCCGCTACCGGACAAGGGCACCTTGAAATCAACCACCTTCTAGAAGTTGAAAAAGGGACCCTCAAACAGGTACAAAAGCCACACTCACAACGAGGAAGGGATCTGAACTCAAGTTTTCTAGCTATCTTTTTGCTAGTTTACTCTTGTCTGTTCACGAGTTGCTTATTTGAGCGTCGAAGGGTCCCTACCGGTGCAATCGGTCTCCGGGACTTCTTACAGGAGCACTTCAAGGAGAAGGATCTCCGTTTCCCGACGTTGAAGGAAGGTGACTTGGCGGCAACAGATTGGTGCGCCAGGTAGGGGGGACGAAGAGAAAGAAAAGCCTCAAACCAGTCAATTACAGATTCCTTTCCCTGAGCATTCAAGAAAATGGTGACAACGCGTGCGCAAGAAGTTTCCACCAGCCGCGCTGGGAGGCACCGCCTAGAGCGGACCTGCTAGCGGCCAGTTCCCTTGCTCCCCAGGCTGGCATCCTCACACACTATCGCCACCACCGCCGCAACAGCATCAAGATGATCAGATCGCTGCCCTCACCATGCAAGTTTAATCGCTAGTGGCGGCGGTCCAAATTCTGCAACAGCAACCGGGGCCACCCTTATCAGTCCCAGGGGTGGTTCAGCCCAGTCAGCATTCTTCTCGAGGGAGATCTTCCATCCAAGAAGTTTGCCACCGCCGCGCTTCGCCCAGGCATCATGGCCGGGAGACCTCTAAGAGGTCTCGGTCTACTTCTTGCCACGCCAGTGCTTCCCCCAAGCTGCGGCACAGAAGGGAGGCGGAGCGCACCCGTCTTCAATGCCGTCACTCCTTCCCCTCCTCAGCATATTCAAGGGAGGGGTCCTTCGATGGCCGGATAGCTCGCCGGGCCGAGCACCGACTTGATGAGTACAACCAACGGCTAAAGGAGCTCAGCTGCCGGATCACCAACCTGCCAGAGGCGACTATGACAGTCGACCACCGCTGTCCCGCCGTATTATAGAGGAGCCGATTTTAACCCAGTTCCATCTTCCTCAGCTGGACCCGTATGATGGGACCATCGATCCCTGGACCATCTGGAAAGCTACAAAGTCCTCATGCAGGTCAGGGGGCAATCGACTCTCTTCTCTGCATCGCCTTCCCCACCACCTTGAGGAAGGCCGCCCGAGCCTGATACTCCAGTCTACCGCCGCAGAGTATCAACTCCTTCCGCCAGCTGGAGAGGGCCTTCTTGGCCCATTTCGGTGCCTGTGGAAGATTCCCTGAGTGGAGGATAGCCTATTTTTTGTCCAGCAGAAGGGTGGCGAGTCCCTGCGGGACTTCGTCACTCGATTCAAAGAAGCCACCCTCGAGGTCTACAACCTCTAGGATTCTGTGGCCACTCTGGCCTTAAAGCGAGGGTTCCGCCCCTCCCGCTTTGCATATTCACTTGACAGAAGTCGTCCAGCTCCTACTCCAAACTCTTAAGCCGAACGCAAAAGTACATTCGTGCTGATGAGGCCGACTCCTCTCGGCGCGAGGCTAGTGGTAGTTTCGCCAAGAAGCAGACTCAGCCCAAGCCTGCTGAGGTTCGTCCCAGGAGGCCTGAGCCTCCCGCCTACCGAGCAACAGTCCTCGGGCTCTTGCTCCCAAGGATGGTCCATTCACCCCCTTACTCGCTCCAATATCTCACATTTTGCTTGAGATCGAGGGTGAGCCACATCTTCAGCGCCCTCCTCCGTTGAACCCAAAGACCCCTCGCAACAAAATCTGTACTACCGCTTCCACCAGGACCACGGCCATGATACCGACAACTGTCACCAGTTGAAGAAGGCGATAGAGGACTTTATATAGCATGGCCACCTAGGAAGTTCATCTAGAGGGGCAACCCGGGTGCACCCAGCCCGTTGGCGCCTCCGCCACCAATAGCCAGCATCGATAATACCCCAACCGAGAAGACGGTGGCGATGGTATCCTGGGGGATGGCACATCCAAGAGGCCGCATGGGGAGGAGGGGTTAGACTCTGTAATTTTCTTTTCTAAAAGGAACCTAGAGGGGGTGGTCAATAAAAATGATAACAGCGTCGTTGTGTCCATGACGATCGCTAAGCATCCTGTAAAGAGAATTCTAGTTGACAGTGGGAGCTCAGTGGATGTTTTGAGTTATGATGCATTTGTTCGGATGAATTTATCTCCCGGCTCCCTTCGGCCTGTCGCCACACCCTTGATGGGTTTTACTGGAGACTCTATGAGGGTTGAGGGGGAGATCACTCTCCCCGTCACTATTGGGATGCCACCATGTTAGGGCACAGTTTTCATAAATTTTTTGGTAGTTTGGGTCCCCCTTGCCTACAATGCCATCCTCGGAAGACCGAACTCAACCTTCTGGTTGCTGTCATCTCCACTAAGAGGCTGCTCATGAGATTTTCAACCAGTGAGGGAGTCGGGGAGATATGGGAGGAGTAGAACCCGCTACTGCTTTGCTACCACATGGCCCTTAGTCGTAAGAGGTGGTACCTGCACCTGCATCAGAAGCGCTCAACCTTTGAGACTCGAGAGAAGGGGAGAGCGGCTAAGCACCTACTGACCTTCCCTCTGGAGGAGGACCCGACAAGGATGATCCAGATCGGAGCCCTACTCCCAGAGACAGCCCGCGACCAGCTTCTCGCTTTCCTGCGAGCCAACTCCAACATCTTCATGGTTGGCATCGACATGCCAGGCATCCCTGAGGAGGTAATTACCCACTAGCTCAACATCAAGCCAGAATGTCGGCCCATCCGGCAGAAGAAGAGGAGCTTTGCCCCCGACCGACAGAAGGCCGTTGATGATGAGGTGCGCAAGCTATTGGCCTCCGGCCACATTTGGGAAGTCCACTACCCCGATTGGCTAGCCAACATCGTGATGGTCCACAAGGCTAGTGGGAGCTGAAGGATGTTCATGGATTTCACCGACCTCAATAAGGCGTGCCCCAAGGATAGCTTCCCATTGCCTCGGATTGACCAATTGGTGGAAGCCACATCCGGCCACGAGACCCTCAGCTTCATGGACACCTTCTCGGTTTACAATCAGATCAAAATGGATCCAGCAGATGAGGAAGCTACCTCGTTTGTGATCGAGAAGGGGATATACTGCTACAAGGTGATGCCATTCGGACTGAAGAACGCAAGGGCCACCTATCAGAAGCTGATGAATAAGGTCTTTGAGGACCAGATTGGGCACAATATGGAGGTGTACATTGATGACATGCTAACCAAGAGTACCCGCACCACCGACCATGTTGCTGACCTTGCAGAGACCTTCGGCAATCTCTACCGGTATCAGATGAGGCTGAACCCCCATAAGTGCACCTTTGGGATTACAACATGCAAGTTTTTGGGTTTCATGGTAACACAGCAGGGGATCGAGGTGAACCCGAATAAAATCTGAGCTATTCTGGACATGAGGCCTTCTGCTAACAAGAAGGAGGTACAGTACTTGACCGGAAGGGTGGCAGCCTTGAGTCACTTCTTGTCCAAGTCGCGGAGAGGTGCATTCCTTTCTTCAAGGCGCTGCGAAAGGTCAATGGCTTTGAGTGGACGAAGGAGTGCCAGGGAGCCTTCAAGAAATTAAAGAAGTTTTTATCCACTCCGCCATTGTTGTTCAAGCCAAGGGGCGGGGAGGAGCTCTTTCTATATCTTGTAGCCTCCCCCAAGGCCGTCAGCTCCATGCTTGTCCGCATGGACGCCGATAGGACACAGAAGCTGGTCTATTACACCAATAAGGTACTTCATGATGCATAGACTAGGTACTCCAGAACTGAAAAGATTATCTTTGCTCTGATTGTCTCCACTCAGCGCTTCAGACCCTACTTCCAAGCCCATCTGATCATGGTGCTCACGGATCAGTCCCTCTGGACTATCTTTCCCGTCCTGACACCTCCGGCCGACTTACGAAGTGGGCCATCAAGCTGAAAGAATTTGACCTATCCATCCAGCCGAGGTCCACAATGAAGTTCCAGGTGTTAGCTGATTTCCTCATCGAGTGCACCTGGGCTGAGGAGCATCCGGAGGAACCGCACTTGGAGATTCCTCCGACGGAGGAAGTAGGAGAGGAAGACTGGATACTTCATGTGGATGGTGCATCAAACTCCCAAGCGAGTAGAGCTGGCCTCATTCTTGTGGGCCCCGAGGGAGAGGTGGTGGAATATGCTCTTCGGGTCCTTTTCTTCGCCACCAACAACCAAGCGGAGTATGAAGCCCTACTGGTAGGGATGAAGCTGGCCGGGGAGCTTGGCGCAAGGCGTTTGAGGGCCTTCACAGACTCTCAGCTTGTCTCTGAGCAAGTCATTAAGGAATATGAGGCCAGAGATCTGATAATATCTCATTACTTGAGCAAGGTTCAGTCCCGAGCCTCCCATTTTGCTTACTTCCGCATCAGCTACATCCCCAGGGGAGAGAATGCCCGAGCTGACGCACTCTCCTAGTTGGCCACCTCGGCCGACGGGACCTTGGGAAGAACGTATGTGAACATTTGGAGGTCCCAAGCATTGAAGCCATGGAGGAAGCCCTGTCGATCGCACAAGAACCCTCTTAGATGGACGCTTACATCCGGTATCTTACCGATGGCGCCCTCCCTGAAGACCCAGTTGAGGCCAGACTACTAAAGTGGTGGGCTCCGAAGTTTTTAATGATGGACGAAAGGCTCTACCGAAGGTCATTCTCGTATCCGGTCCAAAAGTGCATCGGCCCCACAGAAGCTGATTATATCCTACGGGAGATCCATGAGGGCATCTACGGAAGTTATCTGGGGGGTAGGGCTCTAGCGTATAAAGCCCTGCGGCAAGGATACTACTGGTGCCGAGCTCATTAAGAGGTGTGATAGCTGCCAGCGTCATGCTAGCATCCAGCGGCAGCCGACCTCCTAGCTGATCCCCTTGGCGGCCCCCTAGCCTTTTGCTCAATGGGGGATGGACATTCTGGGACCGTTCCCCCCAGCCTTTGGTCAGCACAAGTTCCTTCTGGTAGCCGTTGACCACTTCACCAAATGGATTGAGGCCGAGGCACTGGCCAAGATCACCGAGGGCAAGGTGAGGTTCTTTTTTTGGAAGACTATAATCTGTCAGTTTGGGTTGCCGCATACCCTCGTCACCAATAATGGTTGGTAGTTCGACAATGCGCCTTTCAGGAGATTCTGCACCGAACTAGGCATTCATCAGCGGTTCACCTCTATCAGACACCCTCAGACCAATGGCGCAGCCGAGGTGACCAACCGCATCATCCTCCAAGGACTTCGAGTGGATGACTTCAAAGGACGGTGGATGGAGGAGCTCCCTAACATGTTGTGGGCCTACCACATGACGCCATGCGCTTCCACCGGAGAGACTCCCTTCAGCCTCATCTTCGGCTCTGAGGCCGTCATCCTAGTGGAGAAAGGTGCCCTGAGCCCCCGGACGGAGTCATACAGCGAGGAGGACAACTCAAGCTAGCTACAAGCCAACCTCAATCTTGTGGAGGAGGTACACGACCAAGCATGGCTCCGAATGGCTGCCTACCGATAGTGAACGGCTAGGTACTATAATGCCCATGTCTGCCCTAGGACATTCCTGCTGAGAGACCGAGTCCTCCGTCGGGCCGAAGTTTCAAAGCTGACGAAAGGGAGGAAGCTGTCACCAAATTGTGAAGGACCCTATCGAGTCATCGAAACCCTCCATCATGGAGCGTACAGAATCGAAGGGTTGGATGGAAAGCCGCTTCCGCGGACTTGGAACTCCAACAACCTTCATCGGTATTATAGTAATGTACCCCTCTATGTTAAGTTGTGCTTTTACATTCTTTCGGGCTCCTGCCCCGCATTCTATATTAATAAAAGCGCATTCGAGTAACCCCTCTTTTCAGTGAAAGCCCAAGGCCAGCTCGGCACCTTAAGACCGATGTACTATCAGCACCGAAGACCGATGTACCATCAGCTCCAAAAAGCTCGAGGCCAGCTCAGCACCTCAAGACTGGTGTACCATTGGCATCGAAGACCGGTGTACCATTGGCTCCAAAAAGCCCGAGGCCAGCTCGGCACCTCAAGACCGATATACCATTAGCACCAAAGATCGGTGTACCATCGGCTCCAAAAAGCCCGAGGCCAGCTTGGGACCTCAAGACCGCTGTACCACTGGCACTGAAGACTGATGTACCATTAGCTCCAAAAAGCCCGAGGCCAGCTCGGCACCTCAAGACCAATGTACCATCAATACTGAAGACCGGTGTACCATCGGCTCCAAAAACCTCGAGACCAGCTTGGCACCTCAAGATGAATGTACCATCGGCACCGAAGACTAGTGTAGCATCGGCTCCAAAAAGCCCGAGGCCAGCTCGGCACCTCAAGACTGATGTACCATCGACACCGAAGATCGGTGTACCATCGACTCTAAAATGCCTAAGGCCAGCTCGGCACCTCAAGACCGATGTACCATCGGCACCGAAGATCGGTGTACCATCGGCTTCAAAAAGTACATTCTCAATATATGTGGAGGGAGTTATTTGAATGTTACCAAACCCCAAGATTTGGCCTTTGCCATTGTCGCCAAATGTAACAACTCCTCCTTTCTTTTCTTCAAGGGTGATGAATTCTTCTTTGTCACTCGTCATATGTCTTGAGCAGCCACTATCAAGATACCACTTTCTCTTTGATCTCTTGGCCACAAGACATTCCTGCAATGATATCAAACTTTATGTTTAGGTACCCAAGCTTTCTTGGGTCCTTCATGGTTAGTACCAACAAATATTGTTCCTTTCGGAACCCATATTTTCTTTCCTTTAACATTTAAGTTTTTATTAGGTTTTAGAATTTTACATTCATAAGATTTATGTCCTGTTTGATTACATTTAAAGCATGTAAAATTACTTTGGCCAGCACGCACAAAAATATTTTTTAATGATTTTTGTTTTCTTAAGGTGTTATATCCTAATCCGGCTTTGTCAAAAACTGCTTTTTGACTATTTAACAACATGTCTAATTTAGTTGAACTTAATGTAAA
The DNA here is from genome assembly GCA_900491605.1 of Calamus simplicifolius. Taxonomy (NCBI): domain Eukaryota; kingdom Viridiplantae; phylum Streptophyta; class Magnoliopsida; order Arecales; family Arecaceae; genus Calamus; species Calamus simplicifolius. The sequence goes on from UESW01003862.1 coordinate 891,286, forward strand.
CTTATCAACTATGTTCTTATGTTTTTCAACCTCTTTCCTTAGTTTATCATTTTCATTAGAGATTGATTCTTTTTCTTTTATTAAAATTTCATTTTCAGACTTAAGTTTCTTAACTTCATTATTAAGATTTTCTTTTTCTTGAATGAAAATTAAGTTTTCATTTTTCAAAATCTTGTATTTCTTTTTCAAAACCTTGAAATCCCCAACAAGTTCATTAAAAGCATCAAAGAGTTCATCAAAAGCAAACTCATCGCAAGGGTTGTCGGAACTTACCTCATCGTTGTCGTCCGCCATGAAACATACGTTTGCGACTTCCTTTTGTTCTTCTTCTTCGGAAGAAGATTCCTCTGTCACTCCATGTCGCCACATAAGCCTTCTTTTTCTTTTTGTAGGCTTTCTTCAATTTTGGACATTCATTCCTAAAGTGCTCCGGTTTATTACACTCATAACAAGTCAAGGGGTCTTTCTCTTTTTCTTTGTCCTTGTCCTTATTTTTATCCTTTTCTCCTTCCCACTTAGCTCCAAATTTTTTCTTGTGGAAGGATTTCTTTCTCCTCATAAATCTTTTAAATTTCTTTGCTAAGAGAGCAGTCTCTTCATCATTATCATCATCATCATCACTGCTGCTCTCTTCTTCTTTTGCAGCTTTGAGGGCAATAACTTTCTTTTTCTTTGTGTCCTCCTCTACATGCTGCCTCATAGTCAACTCATGGGTCATAAGAGATCCTAGAAGCTCCTCTAAGGATAAAGTGTTGAGGTCCTTAGCTTCTTGGATTGCAGTCATTTTTGCTTCCCATGATCTTGGTAATGACCTAAGAATTTTTCGAACAAGTTCAGAGTTAGTATATGTCTTACCAAGACTTTTCAAACCATTTACAATATCTGTAAATCTAGTGTACATGCATGCAATGGTTTCAGATTGTTCCATGCTAAATAATTCATATTTGTGAACAAGAATATTAATTTTAGATTCTTTTACTTGATTGGTACCCTCATGGGTAACCTCTAATCTATCCCAAATCTTCTTTGCGGAAATTACATGTGGAGATTCTATTAAACTCATTAGCATCTAAGGAGCAATATAAGACATTCATGGCTTTGGCGTTAGCTGTGCCATTTTTCTATCATTATCATTCCAGTCCCTTTCAGGCTTAGGAACAATAGTGCCATCTATAACATGTGTGGGTGTACTTGGTCCATTGATTATAACACCCCATAGGTCATAATCAGAAGCTTGAATGAATATCCTCATTCTAGCTTTCCAATATGAATAATTTGAACCATTAAACAGTGGAGGTCTATTCGTAGAATGACCTTCAGCAAATGATCCAACTTGTGTTGCCATTTGGAACTTTAGCTCTTGATCGTGTGATCAAAATCTAATGAGCACTAGCTCTGATACCAATTGTTGGCCCAGATGACAACCCAAGAGGGGGGGGTGAATTGGGTTCTTTAAAAAATTAGCCTTTTTAAAAATGTTTTGCTTAAGAAGAATGAAGGCAATAGCAATGCAAATACAAAGTGCAGTGAATAAAATAGAGATAGAGAAAGAGTCAATGAAAGCACGGCAAACACAAAGAGTTTATAGTGGTTCGGTGTATCCAACACCTACGTCCACTCCTAAGATTCACTTGGGTCCACACTATAATCACCCTAGATTACAGCAGAGTTGTTTTACAAGCTCACAACTCAAACTTGTTGTTTTTCTGGGTGCACAACGAACCCAGCTGGTTTTCAAGGGCTCACCAGCACAAAAACCCTAACCCAAGCTATACCAAGCTTGTACCGAGGTAAGACTACCTCAACTAGTTCAATCCCCCAGATTGAACTAGACACAAAGAATAGAAGTATGGTTTTTCAGTTACAAGGCTCCTCAATGAGCAGATAAATAAATGTAAGAATAAAGTTTAGAAAAGCCTGATTTGCAGTTGGTTGGCTTTGTGCTTTTCTTCTTTCCTCTTTTCCTCAACTCTTTTGAAGTGTAGAATCTGGCCTCAGCTTGGATTCTTCACGAAATGTACTTTGGAGTTGATTTGAGCTTTTCCTCTTTTGAGTATTGAAAATCACTTGAAATGCTCTTGAATAGCTCTTGGATTTTCTTCTGAAGCTTCCTTCGATTGTTGAGCTTGAACACAGAAGGAGCTTCCTTGGATTTTACACTCTTTCCTTCACTCTATTTTGAATCACGGATTTTTCAAATGAAGCTCTATTTTTCCAATTTTTCTTTTCTTTTCTCTTGAAATGAATATCTCTCGATTTGTATATCTTTGATTTGAAAACGGCTTCTCTATTTATAGATTCTGCAAAAATATAGCCGTTAGAAATAAAGAAAAATAGCCGTTAATCGAAAATCTTACCGTTGACGCTGAGTTGGCATTCGAAAAAATTTCGCCCAGATTTGCTGGAGTCGACTCATGCTTTTCCCGAGTCGGCTTGAGGTTGTGTTACTAAAAATAGAAAAGTTTAGAAAGTCAAAGGGTTGACTCACCAAAAGTAAAGTGTCGACTCCTGAAAGTCGGGGGTCGACTCATGAAAAGTTGAGGTCGACCCGCGAAGTGCTCAGAAAAACACACCTCTGGTGTCTGAGCGGAGTCGACTCGCACAGTCATGGAGTCGGCTCGACAGAATCGGGGGTCGACTCGAGAAATCGCATGGGTCGAGTCGAGACAGACAATTATTTCTGTACTCTGAGGGGAGTCGACTCTGAAACTCAAAGTTGGCTCCGAAACGTATCAAAAATCAGAAAGTTTTCTGATTGACTTTGTTCCAAATTCATTTTAAATCATTGAATTGACTTGAATATAATAAAATTGACATTAAGAATCAATTCAAGAAGTGTTCCAAAAACTCATTGATTAAAATATTAAGTATTGAATTTCTTTTTGAAAGCTTAAACATTGAGCTTGAAGTTACTTTCAAATTGATTAAAGTTATACTTTAACATTCTCATTCATTGTTCTAAATAAATTCATTGCTCATGTAAATAAACTCATTACATCTTTTAATATACGCATGGCTTTTGGTAATCATCAAAATCAATAAGATTGGGGCATATAATTTTTCAACAATCTCCCCAACAATGTGGCTGATCCAATGTCGTTAGAGTTGACGGAGAAGATAACTGCCGGAGCCCCGCCTCGGCCTCGGACCCGGCATCCCCTCGGCCTCGGCCTCGGACCCAGCGTCCCCTCGGCCTCGGCCTCGGGACTGGGGGAACACCCTAGCCTTGGGCCTCATGTCCCGCCACCTCGAGCCACCTGACACACCCACGTGGCCTACCAACCGTTTGAGGCGGCCACGTGGCCCACTACCTCCTGCGACAGTGCATGGCCGCAACCCGTAACAGTGCACGCCTAACACGACTAGGCCCACCTGCCGCCTGTAGCGCCGCACTTGGCAGATGGCCGGTAGGGCAAGACACCTTTGACATGCTCAGTGTCGGTTGTGACCTGTCACTGTCAGCCTTGCCCTCTGCCCGCTACCGGACAAGGGTAACTTGAAATCAACCACCTTCTAGAAGCGGAAAAAGGGACCCTCAAACAGGTATAAAAGCCCACACTCACAATGAGGAAGGGATCTGAACTCAAGTTCTCTAGTTATCTTTCTACTAGTTTACTCTTGTCTGCTCCTGAGTTGCTTACTTGAGCGTCGGAGGGTCCCCGCCGGTACAACCAGTCTCCGGGGACTTCTTGCAGGAGCATTTCAAATAGAAGGATCTTCGTTTCCCGACATCGAAGGAATGTGACTTGGTGACAACACTAATGCTCTCAAGGTAACTAATTCTAGTTCAATTCAACTTCTCTTGAAAGCAATGTTTTGATCCAACTGAGAAATCATAGAAAATATGATGAAAATAGTAACGAAAATGGTGAAAAATGGAGATAAAGAGAAGAGACGAGAGAGGGAACTGGAAATGGCTTTTGTAGGGAAAACTTTCTATCATCTTGTATTGAGAGTGTAATCCCCGAATTTTGTTAACTGCTCATGAGAATTGATCGTGAGATCGGAACGATTGACTCCAGGGACTCCTGCAGTTGTGCGAGGTGTTTGAATTTCAAACCCCGGGATATGATTACCTGATCGCGAAACTTAATCGCGATATTCCTGGAATGGATAATGCCTGACAATTGTATTTTCAAATATTCCGTAACTAACGGAATCTCAAATCCCTTGATTTGAGGAGTCTCCGTCACCTTTAAAGGATCATGCGAACCCTCCTTCCCATCATCCTCGAATGCCTCCTTCCCATCATCATCGTGCGCGCATCTGCTCCTGGTAAGCCCCCTATCCATGCCTGGGAGAGAGAGAGAGAGAGAGAAAGTCAGAGAATGAGAGAGAGAGAGGGAATTAGAGACGGGAGAGAGAGAGCTTGCAGCCGATTTGATCTGCCGGTTCAGGCCCGATGGCGTGCCTATCGCCTCACCAGGCCTGAGCTCCGATCAGAGACCCCATTGGCACCGGGTAGGCATCCGGTGGAGGTCCAACAGGCCATGGTGGCCGGCCATGCCGCGGCGAATCATGAGGGAGAAAGGGGGAGAAAGAGAGAAATTAGGGAGAGAGAGAGAGAGAGCGCGGCCGGCTCTGGCCCGGCCATCGGTGGTCGGACCGCCCCGAATTTGGCCGGCCATGTCGCCGGCGTGAATCCTAGCCGCTGTGGATAGAGAGAGAAAAAGGAGGAATCGGGAGTGAAATTGGAGAGAGAGAGAGAGGGAAGGGGGTGTGACTGGCTCTGGTCCGATCATCGGCGATCGGGCCGCCCCTAATTTGGCTGACGACGGCCCTGGCCACCGGCACGGATGGCCCCTGTTTCAGTTGAAACAGGGGAGCAATAGTAATAGGAGAAAAAAAAGAGTTGGGCCGGATGGGCTGAGCTGATTTTGGGCCTATTGGGCTAGTCCGAGAGCCATTTTTGAGCCATTGTTTGGGCCCTGTAATGGGCCAAAAATGGTAAAATAAAATTATGGCCCGAATCAGGATTGATTCTAGTTTCTAGGGATAATTTTGTTTCCCTATTTGGGTGTATACATTGAGAGATATTCGGTCCAAAATTGGGCCCGTGAAGTGGTCTGGGTAGAGTCTTAAGAGTCACTGTATTATTCAGATTTTAGAAACTTAATTATGTAAAATGATGCTGTAGGTGCCCAGGTGTCCAAATAGCTGGGTTATCAATTGGGATTTGCATACTGAGGTAAGTAAGCCAAGTATTATAATTTCATAGATTATTTAATTTATAAATTATGAATTTACAATTAGATGCATGTTTATGAAATGTGAAAAATGAAGTTCATTTATTCTGAATTAATGTATAGTACAACAAATTTATAAATAAGTATTTGTTATGATATGACTTATATGAGTATATGCAAAAATGTAATTATGTTAATTTTGTAAATTATGTTGGTACTATCGAGATGATAATATACAATCATGATGATGACAGTGAAATTTAGTGTATGTGTCGCCGCGGTTCTCATATGACTTGAAATGCCAAGTGATATGTGATCCACCTCCACAGGGAAAGATATGTGGAGGACACACATCCGTAGGATGTGTTCTGATGACAGATTATGATATGGCATAATACTGGTACCAGGACCCTTCCTCTTAGGGGACATTTAAGAGTGATACGCAAGATGAGTGTTGTAGGGCCGTGGGACACATAAAGAAAAACGATGATAGTATAAACAGTGTTTGGTTTACATTGCATATTCTAGTATTTATTATTTAATTAAGCTTCCAAATTATTTTGATCTGATGACATGAATATGCTATAGCATGATAAATGTAATTTGAAATTGTATTAGGCTTACTTATTGAGTGTGAGCTCATAGAATTCTCATAATGTTTTTCAGAGCCTCAGGAATGAAGAAGGATATTTGGGATAGACGGAGCTTCTATTAAATAAACTTAGTTCCATTATATTGATATAGTTCAGTATTGCTTGTGTGTAGGGCAGGTAGCCCAAGACTGATAATTATGGTTTGTAATAAATCATGGATTTGAATTTTTGCTTTATATTGATTTATGTGATGAAGTTCGAGATACCTTGCATGCCTGGCATGCGGCGGGTTGTCACTCTAGCTTGGGTTTTGGGACTGGGGCGTGACAGCTTTAGTGGTATCAGAGCCAGGTTATGACATTAGGGATACGTACATGATGACACTTTAGGCAAAACACTAGGATGACCTTGAGACAATTATAAATTTCAGATATTATGAAAGCCTAACATTTAAAGTTTACCATGATATTAATTACAACTAATTTATCAGGAGATAGGAATGGCACATCGCACTAGAAGTCAACAAAATGATGAGGGTTCCCATGTTGGTAATGCTGGCCAACCGGGAGGTTTGGAAGCCACCGGAGGTGCTGCCTACCAATTCAATTGGGACTTATCAACAGCGACTCCATACCGAGATGCTTCAGGTTCTCTCGGGTATGGCACAGTCGATGCAGGACATACAGCATCAGATTCTGCAGGCCTTGTCCACTCAGCCTGCTCGCACTGCCCCGCAGACTCAGCCTACCCCTCCTGCTCCACAAACTCAGCCAGCTTTACCTACTCATCCTCCACCATTGACCCAGCCTACTTCATCTCAATCCTGGATAGGGGTTGGCCGCAGCTTTGCAGACTTCAAGAAGTTTGCCCCTGCTCCTTTCTCTGGATCCACCAACCCTATTGATGCTGAGCGGTGGATGCGAGATATGAAGAAGGCTTTTACAGCTCATGGTAGTCAGGAGATGGAGCGGATCAGATTTGCCACCTACCTTCTCCAGGGAGAAGCCTATGATTGGTGGTTAGTTGAGGAGCAGCGTCGGGATGGATAGATTATTTCTTGGAGAGAGTTTAGAGAGATATTCTTCGATAAATACTTTCCCAGGAGTGTACAGAGATAGATGGAATCAGAGTTTATCAAATTGGAGCAAAAGGATCTTTATGTGGCCCAGTATGAAGTTGAATTCACTAGGTTGGCCCATTTTGCTCCAAATATTGTGACCAATAAAATGGCCAAGATCACCCGATTCACTGAGGGACTGCGACCCAGTCTGAGGCAAGCAGTCAACGCATTTAAGCTTCTTACTTACAGTGCTGTGGTGAATAAGGCCCTGATGATTGAGAGAGATATGAATGCTATTCAGAAAGATTGGGAGCAGCGGAGGAAGAGGAAAGGGCCTACTTCTTGCCAATCCCCAGCTCAGCTCAAGAAGAAGGGTGCACAACAGGCCCCAGCTGAACCACATAACAAGGATACTCATTGCATTCATTGTGGTAACTCCCATCCTGGAAAGCCTTGCTGCAGATTGACTGGTGCCTGCTTTGTCTGTGGGAAAACTGACCACAAGATTGCCACCTGTCCCTTTCGAAAGGATCAACAGCCTTTTTTCAAGTCAAGGAATGAGCTAGCAGTATCAACAGTAGCCACCGAGGACCCAGGGAAGGGTCTTCAACCTCACTCAATAGGACGCTGCCGCCTCTAATTCTATGATGACAGGTATACCCTTTAATGTTATATCTAGTATTACATTCTTATCTAATGCAATGCATTGATAGTTAATTAAAAGTTAGGTTCAATCCTTATGTTAAAATAAATTACACTTATGTCTAGGAATGATTAAAGTGGGTACTACTACTTATGCTCAAACTTTAATTGACCCGGGTGCCACGCATTCTTTCATATCTGACATCTATCTTGACAAGAATGCATCATTGACACCAATTTCTCTAGAGCAAGAGTTGCATATTGCTTTTCCAAATGGAGATGTTATGAAAGTTGACACAGTATGCAAATCTTGCCCAATTGTCTTGGAGGATAGGAGGTTGAATGCTGATCTCATTATCCTACCACTGAAATTCTTTGATATTATCCTTGGAATGGATTGGTTGTGTTGGCCTAGATGGCAACCCAAGAGGGGGGGGGGGGGTAAATTGGGTTCTAAAAAAATTTTAACCTTTTAAGACAATTAGCTTTGGAATACACAAGATTAAGTGCAGGATAAATATTAACCACAAACAAAGAGATAGAGAGAGAGAAATAAAACACGGCAAACACTAGGATTTTATAGTGGTTCGGTGTATCCAACACCTACGTCCACTCCCAAGTACCACTTGGGTCCACACTATAATCAACTAGATTACAGCTGAGTTGTTTTACAAGCTCACAACTCAAAACGTATTGTTTTCCATGGGATCACAATGAACCTAGCTGGTTTTCCCAGGCTCACCAGCACAAAACCCAAACCTCAAGCTAATCTAGCTTGACCCGAGGTATACTACCTCTACTAATTCAATCCCCCTGATTGAACTAGCAAGAATAAATGAGAATAGAGTTTACAATAACAAACAGCTCCTCAAATGAAAAAATATTCAATATAAATAAATAAGGTTAGAAACGCCTGTTTGAAGCAAAGTTGATTTGTGCTTTTCTTCTTTTCTTCTTTTCCTCTTCTCCTTTGGGATGTTGAATCAGCCCTCAGCTTGGATTCTTCACAAAGATTTGCAGATGAGAAGTTGGAAAAAATAGGAATTTTGACTCTCTTTTTCTTCTTTTGAAAATCCTCTGATTTTGAAATTGAATGTGTTAAATTTCTCTTTGAGCTTTCTGGAGTTGATGGATTTGAACTTTGATTCTTTCCTCTAGATTTCTTGCTCAAGACTTCTTGGATTTTTCAATTTGATTTTTCTCTATTTTTTATCTCCTTTTTTTGTTGTTGTTTTTCAAATGGACGGTCTCCCTTTTATAGATTCTTCTTAATCCAGGATTAGGTGAAAAACTAGCCGTTAGTTCTGTCATTGGATTCCTCCTACACACAAAAAAAGTATCCGTTAGGGATTAGGTGAGAAAATATTACTGTTGGAGGCCGTTCTGACATTTTAAAAATCCGTTCCTGACAGGTTGGAGTTGGCTCTAACTTTTCAGGTGTCGGCTCCAAGTCGTGTATCCAAAAATAGAAAGTAAAAGTTCATTGAGGAGTCGGCTCCGAAAAAGATAAGTGTCGGCTCGCTGCGTTCAGGTGTCGGCTCCAGAAAACTCTAAGTGTCAGCTCCAGGGTAGTCCAAAAACATGCTTTTTGTTTCTGCATTGAAGTCGGCTCCAGACACTCTAAGTGTCGACTCCGAAACACTGGGTGTCGGCTCCAAATCATGCCAAAAATCAGAAAAGCATTTGATCGGCCATGGGGTCGGCTCCAGACTTTCTAGGTGTCAACTTCAGGCTCTGAATTTTGAAACATACCTTTGACATTTGATTCAAAACACGTTTCTTTATACCTTTTGATTAATCAAATATTGTTAAGCCCTAAAACACTTGTTAAATTTATTAGTAACTAAATGAATATACTCATATCTTTTATTAATCATCAAAATCAATAATTGGGTCAATAGGTTGGCCTCCTATCATGCTTCAGTAGACTGCTTCAGGAAGACTATCAACTTCAAAATTTCAAGCTAGCCTGAATTCAGTTTTATGGGTGGTCAGAAACACCTAGCCTCGGTGTTCATAACAGCGATGCAAGCTGGAAGGTATCTGATGAGTGGTGGTCAAGGATTTCCTGCTGTAGTCAAGGACCTTCAACAGGAAGAGACCAAGTTGGAGGATATTCCAGTAGCTCGAGAATTCTCCGATATCTTTCCAGATGAATTGTCTAATTTACCCCATGATCAGGAAGTCGAGTTCTCTATTGATCTAGTTCTTGGAACTGGACCTATATCAAAGGCCCCTTACCGTATGGCCCCGGCTAAGCTAAAGGAACTGAAGGATCAATTGTAGGAGCTCCTAGATCAGGGATTTATCAGACCCAGTACTTCTCCTTGGGGTGCTCCAGTTCTATTTGTTAATAAGAAGGATGGCAGTCTTCGACTCTGCATTGATTACCGGGAGATCAATAAGGTAACAGTGCAGAATAAGTACCCTCTGCCGAGGATTGATGACTTGTTTGATCAACTCCAAGGAGCCCAGATATTCTCAAAGATTGATGTCAGGTCAGGGTACCATCAACTCAAAGTCAAGGAGGGAGATGTGCCTAAGACAGCATTCAGAACCAGATATAGCCACTATGAGTTCTTGGTAATGCCGTTTGGGTTAACTAATGCCCTAGCAGCATTCATGGACTTGATGAATAGAATTTTTAAGCCATATCTGGATTAGTTTGTGGTGGTTTTCATTGATGATATTCTGATATATTCCAAGAGCCATAAGGAGCATGAGGACCACCTGAGGATCATGCTGCAGATTCTTTGAGAGAAGAAGCTTTATGCCAAGCTGCAGAAATGTGAGTTTTGGTTGGACCAATTATCTTTCTTGGGTCATATAATCTCTAAAGATGGTGTATCAGTGGACCCAAAAAAGATTGAAGCTATCATTAGCTGGAGCCAACCTTCCAATGTGGCAGAAGTCAGAAGCTTCTTGGGGTTAGCCGGGTATTACCATAAATTTGTGGAGAATTTCTCTCACATTGCTCTACCCCTAACTCGCTTAACCCAAAAGTGAGTGAAGTTTGACGGGACAGTGGAGTATGAGAAAAGTTTCCAGGAGTTAAAGCAGTGCCTGGTATCAGCTCCCATTCTTGTTCTTCCGACAGGATCTGAAGGTTTTACTATATACACTGATGCCTCTCGGAAAGGATTGGGATGTGTTTTGATGCAGAATGAAAGGGGGATAGCTTATGCCTCCAGATAATTGAAACCTTATGAGCAGAATTATCCTACTCATGATCTGGAATTGGCTGCTGTGGTTTTTGCTCTGAAGATTTGGCGGCATTATCTATATGGAGTGGCGTGTGATGTGTATACAGATCACAAGAGTCTAAAATATATCTTCACACAGAAGGAGCTAAATTTAAGGCAGAGGAGGTGGTTGGAACTATTGAAGGATTATGACCTGAATCTATAATATTATCCTGGGAAGGCTAATGTAGTGGCTGATGCTTTGAGCATGAAATCCTCTTCTGAGTTAGCTGCTATGATTACTTCCCAACCTCACATATTGAGAGATCTGGAGAAGTGGGAGGTTGGTTTGAGAGTACAACAGTCTGATGGGCTTGTTGCAGCACTTGTACTCCAGCCGTCCCTGGTTGACAGAATCAAGTCCTCTCAGATAGAAGATCCAGATTTATAAAAGATTAAAGAAGCTGTGCAGTCAGGAGTCCAGAAGGAATTTTATGTAATAGAGGATGGATCCCTAAAATTTGAAGGAAGACTTTGTGTGCCAAACATTGAGGAGCTGAAGGCTAAAATTTTGAAGAAGGCTCACTACTCTCCTTATACTGTGCATCCAGGTGGCACTAAGATGTACAGAGACTTAAAGGAAAATTTTTGGTGAAAGGTATGAAGAGGGAGATTGCTCAGTATGTGGCCAAGTGCTTGGTGTGTCAGCAAGTGAAGGCCGAGCATCAAAGGCCTGCGGGACCTCTTCAGTCTCTTATGATTCAACAGTGGAAATGGAAAAAGATTACAATGGACTTTGTGACTGGTCTGCCGAAAACTTCCAGGAGCAATGATGCGGTTTGGGTTATTGTGGACAGACTAACAAAATCAGCTCATTTCCTACCTTTTAGAGTTGGGGTCTCTAGTGAAAGATTGGCTAATTTATATATTGAGTAGATAGTGAGACTCCATGGTGTCCCGGTATATATTGTATCAGATAGAGATACCAGATTTGTGTCCCAGTTTTGGAAGAGTCTTCATAAGGCCATGGGAACCAAACTAAACTTCAGCACTGCCTATCATCCCCAGTCCGATGGACAATCAGAGAGGACCATACAGATTCTGGAAGATATATTGCGAGCCTGTGTGATGGACTTGGGTGGAGCTTGGAATAACCACTTACCTTTGGTGGAGTTTGCATATAATAATAGTTACCAAGCCAGCATTCAGATGGCTCCATTTGAAGCTCTATATGGTAGGAGGTGCAAATCTTCTATATGTTGGGATGATATGGGGGAAAGAAAATTGCTAGGCCCTGAGCTGATTCAGCAAACAGTAGATAAGGTGCATTTGATCAGAGAGCGTCTTCGTACAGCTCACAGCAGGAAAAAGAGCTATGTTGATGTCAGAAGAAAGGAATTGGAATTCCAGGTTGGAGACCATGTTTTCTTAAGGGTATCACCAACCAAAGATGTGATGAGATTTGGGATTAGAGGAAAGATGAGTCCACGTTATATTGGACCTTTTGGGATATTGAGCAGAGTCGAGGAGGTTGCTTACAGCCTAGCACTGCCTCCGATTTTAGCTGGGGTACACAATGTTTTCCATGTCTCTATGTTGAGGAAGTATATTTTCGATCCTAGCCATGTCATAGCATATGAGCCTATACAATTAAGGAAAGATTTATCATATGAGGAGCATCCTGTGCGTATCGTGGACCGCAAGGATCAAGTTCTTAGACGGCGTATCATTCCCTATGTCAAGGTACAATGGAGTAATCATTCTGAGAGGGAGGCTACTTGGGAACTTGAGGAGGAAATGAAAAAAAAAGTATCCACAACTATTTGAGTCTTAATATAGTTAATGATGTAGTTACGACTGTTGACATTTGAATAAAGACTTAGTTGATTGTGTGACGAAATTTGAATTTTAATTTTCTCTAATGAAAGTGTATCAATTTCGAGGCCGAAATTTTTATAAGGAGGGGAGAATGTAATCCCCGGATTTCGTTAACTGCTCGTGAGAATTGATCGTGAGATCGGAACGTTGACTCCAGGGACTCCTGCAGTTGTGCGAGGTGTTTGAATTTCAAACCCCGGGATATAATTACGTGATCGCAAAACTTAATCACAATATTCCTGGAATGGATAACGCCGGACGATTGTATTTTCAAATATCCCATAACTAACGGAATCTCAAATCCCTTGATTTGAGGAGTCTCCGTCGCCTTTAAAGGATCATGCGAACCCTCCTTCCCATCATCCTCGAACGCCTCCTTCCCATCATCATCGTGCGCGCATCTGCTCCTAGTAAGCCCACTATCCATGCCTGAGAGAGAGAGAGAGAGTCAGAGAATGAGAGAGAGAGAGGGGATTAGAGATGGGAGAGAGAGAGCTTGCAGCCGGTTTGATCCATCGGTTTGGGCCCGGCGGCATGCCCATCGCCTCACCGGGCCTGAGCTCCGATCAGAGACCACCATCGCGCTGGGCAGGCATCCGGTGGAGGTCCGGCCGGCCATGGTGGCCGGCCGTACCATCGGCACAGTAATGTGCCATGGCGAATTGTGAGGGAGAAAGGGGGAGAAAGCGAGAAATTAGGGAGAGAGAGAGAGAGGGGGGAGGCCGGCCGCCCGCGGCCGGTTTTGGCCTAGCCACCGGTGGTTGAACCACCTCGAATTTGGCCGGCCGTGTCGCCGGCGTGAATCCTAGCCGCCGTGGATAGAGAGAGAGAAAAAGGGAATTCGGGAGTGAAATTGGAGAGAGAGAGGGAAGGGGGGGGCCGGCCGCGGCGGTGGCCGGCTCTGGTCTGGCCACCGACGGTCGGGCCGCCCCTAATTTAGCCGGCGGTGGCCCTAGCCACCGACACGGATGGCCCCTGTTTCGGTTGAAATATGGGAGCAACAGTAATAGGAGAAAAAAAAAGAGTTGGGCCGGATGGGCTGAGCCGATTTTGGGCCTGTTTGGCTAGTCCGAGAGCCATTTTTGAGCCATTGTTTGGGCCCTATAATGGGCCAAAAATGGTAAAATAAAATTATGGCCCAAATTAGGATTGATTCTAGTTTCTGGGGATAATTTTGTTTCCCTATTTGGGTATATACATTGAGAGATATTCGAGCCCAAAGTTGGGCCCATGAAGTGGTATGGGTAGAGTCTTAAGAGTCACTGTATTATTCGGATTTTAGAAACTTAATTATGCAAAATGATGCTGTAGGTGCCCAGGTGTCCAAATAGCTGGGTTATCAATTGGGATTTATATACTGAGGTAAGTAAGCCAAGTTTTATAATTTCATAGATTATTTAATTTATAAATTATGAATTTACAATTAGATGCATGTTTATGAAATGTGAAAAATGAAGTTCATTTATTCTGAATTAATGCATAGTACCATAAATTTATAAATAAGTATTTGTTATGATATGACTTATATGAGTATATGCAAAAATGTAATTATATTAATTTTGCAAATTATGTTGGTACTATCGAGATGATAATATGCAATCATGATGATGACAGTGAAATTTAGTGTATGTGTCGCCGCGATTCTTATATGACTTGAAATGCCAAGTGATACGTGACCCACCTCCACAATGAAAGATATTTGGAGGACACACATCCGTAGGATGTGTTCTGATGACAGATTATGATATGGCATAATACTGGTACCAGGACCCCTTCTCTTGGGGGACATTTAAGAGTGATACGCAAGATGAGTGTTGTAGGGCCGTGGGACACATAAAGAAAAATAATGACAGTATAAATAGTGTTTGGTTTACATTGCATATTTTAGTATTTATTATTTAATTAAGCTTCCAAATTATTTTGATCTGATGACATGAATATGCTATAGCATGATAAATGTAATTTGAAATTGTATTAGGCTTACTTATTGAGTGTGAGCTCATAGAATTCTCATAATATTTTTCAGAGCCTCAGGAATGAAGAAGGATATTTGGGATAGACGGAGCTTTTATTAAATAAACTTAGTTCTATTATATTGATATAGTTCAGTACTGCTTATGTGTAGGGCAGGTAGCCCAAGACTGATAATTATGGTTTGTAATAAATCATGGATTTGAATTTTTGCTTTATATTGATTTATGTGATGAAGTTCGAGACGCCTTGCATGCCTGGCATGCGGCGGGTTGTCACTCTAGCTCGGGTTTTGGGACTGGGGTGTGACAGAGAGATTGACCATGGCTTTTCCCAATAACTAGTTGTTGGCCTAGGAGATTACAATAAGCACCGGCTGTACAGTGATGGGCTGCTAATGTTCTCTTTTTGTTTGGATGGAGGTGTAACGAGGGGGAGCGGAAGGAAAGGAACGGGCAAACTATTAAAAGGGTGTTTGGTTTATAGATTGCCAGATTTTTATATGTTATTACATTACTGGGCCTATGATCCCTACAATTCAAATATCTGAGCATGGACGATATCCACTTTTGATTTGCACATTAATGAGATTACAAATTATTAGACATCTCGCATTGATACGTTTGGTTGACAAACTATATTACTAAAAATATAGATAAAAAGTATGTTAAAATCCAAAATTACCCTTGTTTTCTAATTGAAAAGAAACCAATTCAAAGCAATATTTCAAATAATAATTATATAATATATAAATTATATAATTAACACACAGTAATAGAATATATTATAAATATATATTATAATTATTATAATTATATATTGTTAAAAATACATGATATTATATTTAAATATAAGTAATTATTTGTATTCAAATACAATATACATAATATTATTATAACTAAATAATTATTATAACAATTTAATAGAATTAAATATTACAAATATTATTATTAATATTTTAATACTACATAGAGTATATAAGTAATATATAATATTATCATAATAACTATTGTTGAGGGGTAAAATTGTCATTACGTTAATATCCGTGCGAGGCAGTTAAGGCTAACCTCCTCCCTTCATCCCATCCGGGCTTCCATAGCTCGGCCCCTCCGGGCTTCCATAGCTCGGCTCCCTCCGGGCTTCCGTAGCTCGGCCCCTCCGGGCTTCCGTAGCTCGGCCCCTCCGGGCTTCCATAGCTCGGCCCCCTCCGGGCTTCCATAGCTCGGCTCCCTCCGGGCTCCCGTAGCTCAGCTTCTCCGGGCTTCCATAGCTCGGCTCCCTCCGGGCTCCCGTAGCTCGGCTTCTCCGGACTTCCATAGCTCGGCTCCCTCCGGGCTTCTCTAGCTCGGCCCTTCCGGGCCTCCGTAGCTCGGCTTCATCTGCAATCCGAAACCTAACACTTACCTCCGCGGAACCTGAGGCGGAAGAGCCCAAGCCTATCGAAACGGCATCCTGGACAAGGAATCATGTCGGGACGTGGCCTAAAGCCTATCATAACCGCCCAGGCCTACTCAACCAGATCTCGAGGCGTCAAGGAGCTCTTCCAGCCATCAATCTCTGAACAACAAGATACGGATTCTAACGGCCCCACAACGGCCTGATTCTGTCCGTCTCCATATCGTAACAACCTCCGAACCTTCCAGAAGGCGCTCAAGACCCAAACGACAGTCTATAAATATCAGTCTCACAAATTCCCCAGGTACGCAACTCGGTACGCACACTTGCGCGCTTGCGCCCCCACTCTCACTCTCCTCTCTCCTGGCAGCTCGTCGGTGCTCCCGTCCTCTCGAGCCTCCAATTGGCCGCCCCCAAGAGGTCTCCCGGAGAGATCCACCTCCCCACTGTCTGGTTGATCGTCGATTTCTTTTCCACTGATTTGAACGTCGGAGGGTCTTCCGCGGAGGACCACCCCCAGCGTCCCTCCGCGTGTGGACTTCTTTTGCAGGTCCGCCGCACCCCTCTCCCTGGAGATCGACCGCGCCCGAGTTGAAGGACGGATCCCGACGGCAACAACTATATTTATTATATTACAAAATAAATATAATATAATAATATTATTTCATTATTACATTATCACTATAATACTAAAAAGATTTATGATAAATTTAATATTTTATTATATATTATATTACATAATAATAAATTTTATTAATATATTAGTATACAAATAATTATATAAATATAATTATATTGAAATAATTAATTATTATATATAATTTAACAAATATTTTTTATTTTTTATATGAATATGTAAAAAAAATAATTAAAATTTTAATATAATATATTATATTAATGTTAAAATTATAATCCACTGTTAAATATAATAATAATGATGATGATGATGATGATAATGATAATAATACCAAAATAATAAATAAATATAACAGTACTTTCATATATTTCTCATTGTGAAATTAGAAGTGACTCAACTATTTGAAAAGGAAATACTTTCTAGATCAAATATCAAAATAATAATAACAATATCTGGCATCATATTATGAGGATCCCAAAGTCCAATCTTAGGTCCTCTGGGTTTCAATTTCCGGATAAGCCACCAGCCCAAAATTTGGTTGGGCCTCCTCTTTAATCCCTCGATGCAATCAATGTTAAGTTAATCGTGGGAGATTCTCCTGCTGGGGATCAATCGGCAACCAAACTGGATCAAGAGACCGAGGAAAAGAGCTATATGTTCTTCTCTTGACGAGCGATACTCTCTTCTTTTTCTTTTACCCCCTGGAATGAATGAAGGGGGGAGGGAAGTTCTGTTGCCGGGCCTAGGCATGGGCACTGGGCCGTGCCGTGCCAGGCACGGCCCAGGCCCATCGCGCCAGAAAAATTACCGTACCGTGCCAGGCACGGCCACTAAAAAAAGTTTAAATTCGGCACGGCCCGTGACCCATCAAGAAATGGGCCACGGGCCGTGCCTGGCACGGCCCGGCAGGACCGTTGCTGGGCCGTGCCAAAACGGCCCTTTTGGGCCGTTTTGTGGGCTATGCCATGGCACGGCCCAGCAACGGTCCTACTGGGCCGTGCCATGGCACGGCCCACAAAATGGCCCAGAAGGGCCGTTTTGGCACGGCCAGCAACGGCCTTACTGGGCCATGCCATCCAGAACGGCCCTGCTGGGCCATTTTGTGGGCCATGCCATGGCACGGCTGGTGCCAGGAGCACACTATGCGCCTAGGCACCAGCCAGCTGATCCAAGCCATGATCCTGATCGGCGATGATGGATTCGACGATTGCGATCGAAGATGATGCGACGGTTGCGATCAATCCATGCCATAATCCTGATCGGCGATGATCGATCCGACGGTTGCGATCCATCCGATCGGCGATGATCCGATAGTTGCGATCGATCCAAGTCATGATCCTGATCGGCGATGATTGATCGGACTGTTGCGATCAATTTGATCGAAGACGATCCGACGGTTGCGATCGATCCTAGCCATGATTCCGATTGGGGATGATCGATCCAACAGTTATGATCTATTCCATCGGCGATGATCCGACGGTTGCGATCGATCCAAGCTATGATCCCGATCGGCGATGATCGATCGGACCATTGCGATCAATCCGATCGGAGACGATCCGACGGTTGCGATCGATCCAAGCCATGATCCCATTCGGCGATAATCGATCCGACGGTTGCGATCGATCCAATCGGAGATGGTCCGACGGTTGCAATCGATCCATGCCATGATCCCGATTGGCGATGATTGATCCGACGGTTGCGATCAATTCGATCGGCGATGATCCGACGATTGCGATCAATACAAGCCATGATCTCGATCAGCAATGATCGATCTGATGGTTGCGATCTATCCAATCAGAGATGATCCGACGATTGCGATCGATCCGAGCTATGATCCCGATCTGCAATGATCGATCGGACCATTGTGATCAATCCGATCGGAGACGATCTGACGTCTTTGATCGATCCAAGCCATGATCCTGATCGGCGATGATCGATCTGACGGTTGGGATCGATCCAAGCCATGATCCCGATCGGCAATGATCAATCCGACGGTTGCGATCAATCCAAGCCATGATCCCGATTGGTGATGATCGATCGAACCGTTGCGATCGATCCGATCGGAGATGATCCGACGGTTGCGATCAATCCAAGCCATGATCCCGATCGGGGATGATCGATCCAACGGTTGCGATCTATCCCATCGAAGACGATCCGACAGTTGCGATCGATCCAAGCCATGATCCCGATCGGTGATGATCGATCTGATGGTTGCGATCCATCCGATCGGCGATGATCCGACGGTTGCGATCTTTCTTTTTTTTCTTGTTACTTATTTATTATATTCTAGAGGTCAGGCCTAGCCCCCTCACTTATGTACCATTTTAATTTTAAATTAATAAACTGGTAGGGGTCTATGTCAAACCCCCCACCATTATGGTGGCTTTATATTAATAAAATTTCTTTATTCCTAATAATTTTTTAATTTATGAAAAAAATTATATTTTTTATAATTTTTTTATTTGAGCTGTGTATGGGCCAGACCCCAGGTGGACCGTGCCTGGCACGGCCCAGGCCCCCTGGTCCGTGCTTGGCACGGTCCACCTGGGCCGGCATGGCTCAGGCCCACCTGGGCCGGCCTGGCACGGCCCACCTGGGCCGGCATGGCTCAGGCCCACCTAGGCCGTGCCAGGCACCGCCCACCAAACAAAGAACAACAAACAAACAAAGAGCAACAAACAAACAACTTTGTTTGAACTGTTGGATGATGCTGGTGTTTGGGTGTCAATGAAGGCTAATAATTTAAATTCTAAGTGCAGATTAGCATATTATCAACCTCCATTGTGGACACTCATGGTTCCTTGGATTCCTACACGAGCTTGGCTGCACTGAAGGAAGACAGCTTAAGAATGAATTGGATTAAGTTGGGTAACTTAACCGAGATTTTAACTGTCAGGGTCACATCGACACATAGATTCATGTTTGCATTTGGACTGAGGATATGTCCTATCAAAATCTATACATTAATTATGACTTTCAGTATCCAAATTGGCCAGAAATGAATAGCCATGTATTTTGAAGTCCTTGACCATGCATCATTTGATAAAAAGCAATCTCTAATCTACTTGTATATGAATTAGCTAAAACTTAATTAATACATATTTGCAAATATTTCATTCTGCAAATTATATAGTTTATATACTTTTACTTAATTACTGTTCATTTTGTACTTGTTTGATGTATATATAAGATATACTCAAAAAATTATTAATTGGCCTTTTAATTATAATTTTATTTGTAATTGACTTCAATCATTTAAATTGGGTATTAAAAGTAATAGAGAACTAGTTACATAATTGTTACGTGGATACCATTTTTTTTTATTTAGGATTGTTTTTTTTTTTTCCTTCCTTGAAGTCGTCTTGACCCTCCATCAAACCTTTCCCAATCACTACTCCCGATCGACCTCTAATTGTATTTAGGGATTCAAAGTTGGCTGCTATAATTGACTCTCATGACCCATCTAAAATTCCAGCCAACGTCAAGAATGACGACTTTTGAACTCGAATTTGATTGGAACCGTCTCACGAACGGCTGGAAAAAGCCATAGAAACAGGGGTCCAGAAAGAATCAAAGGTCAATGTATCTGAAGTGAGATCGTTTAAAAAATTTTCTTCTTAGAAGTAGGCAATAGAGAATTTTAATTTTAAAATTTTAAAATATTCACCGCAAATGAAATCCCTCAAAAAAGTGTCCTATCCAAATATAGCCTTAATTATAAATGAAAAAAAATTTTTCTACCTAAGGCTCTATTTGATTAAACTTTTGGAAGAACTAAAAGTACTTTTTAAGGCTTAAAAGAACTTTTTAATAATTAAAATGATATTTCAACAATAACTTTCTATGTCCGTTCTAATAACACTGTGATCTAATTCCGAGGGTCTACGAGGTACGGCTAGGCTAGGCCCCCGCCAAAGTCCTAGAATGGCAGGTATGGCACGTGTGACCGGGCACGGCGCACGTGCAAACAGTGGGACTACCGTCCTGACCTGGAGGCAACGAATTCAAGAGTCAAATCTGCATGGCCTGAGAAAGTTTCCAAGTACCTCAGGGGGAGTACGTACGAGGCCTCTCCTAAGTCCTAACTGACATGCATGCTCCCTGGCCTCTCCAATAGCCTCCTTGCTCGATCTTCATTTACCAACCTTTACCAAACAAAAAACTACC
The DNA here is from genome assembly GCA_900491605.1 of Calamus simplicifolius. Classification (NCBI taxonomy): domain Eukaryota; kingdom Viridiplantae; phylum Streptophyta; class Magnoliopsida; order Arecales; family Arecaceae; genus Calamus; species Calamus simplicifolius. The sequence goes on from UESW01003862.1 coordinate 911,997, forward strand.
CCAGGTGTCAGTCCCACCTCGAGGAGAAACCTTGCCGCCATTAATGGCGATCGAGGACGAGATCGAATCTCTCTTTAAGAAAAGGTGGTCAAAGAGAGCAAACAGTGGGTCATGGCGCAAGAAAAGCCCAGTACTCCATCGCAAAGGTTTCGCTCCGCTTCATCACGGTGACATTGCACCTGGCTAAAACCAGCTAGAGGAGGAGGTCGATCTAGATCCTTAATGACAGAACATTACATCTAAGGAATCATGCATGACCACACTCGTTTGCTGATTTGATTTGACCCATCTATCAGGTATGCATATGATGTGGCTGATGACACTCCATGAACAGTTGATTAATAGATTGCACAATTTTTCAAGCCTAATAATAATATGACAGCTGGACCAATGTCGAAGTCGACTCCAGCTACGGTTCTAGTCTCGGCATCCATCAGTTCTAATAATAATCAATAACACTGTTATTTCACCATCCATCAGTTCCCTTGCAATGGTTGCCATATGGCATATCAGCCATTATTTTATTTCCAAAAATTCAAGCTCTAGGATGCATTTGGCAAGCAATTAGATTCAAAGGATTATAATCGTTGAATGATGTTATTTATTCGCTACTTCGACCCTCTTCTCGCTTGTTTCCTTCGATTTGTTAATGTCATCCCAAGTTAACTCCTAATGCACTAATTAATCTATGATTCCGTCTTCAGCGAGCATGCATGGGCTTCAAAAGTCATGAAACAACTTGGTAGCCACGGAATGCTCCAAGGTGAACTCGGTGGCCGGCAGGTGTGGGAGCAAGATTTTGGCGATTCTCAAGATTGAAACACCGTTTGCAGGCCAACAAGTCAATTTAATATCGAGTCCTCCTGGCCCACCATGATGAACGCCTGGTGTTAAGCTTTTGTTCACGCTTTCATCAAAAGAATCTTTAAAATAAAAATATTAGTGAAATGCAACCAACCACATGAAAGCAAGTGAAATAATTGAGCTTGTTGGTGGATTGCATTTCCTGATTCCAAGTCTACATTGACTGGGAAAGTAAATTTTTTTCCATGGATCATCTCCAGACTGAATTAAATATTCGGCTCTAAAGACTTATTTAGGAAGAGATAGAGATGAAAAGTATTTGGTCCACCATGACTAGAAAAATAAGGTCTTGGAAATTAAAATATGATGAGGATATGGCTATCATAGAATAGAAATTTTATACATGGCCCTGCATTATATGCTAAGCCTATGAAGGGTTTAGCACAAGTCAACTGAATTCGAATTTTAAAGCATGATTTTGAAGAAAAGAGCACCACCTAACTGAGGTTTCATTAGTCTGGAGGGAGAAGGGGCCCCAACCTCGAGACCCTTCCTTCTCCTTCCCTGACTTTCCCAAACGCAGGAGAGAAGCCAAGAAAATACTAATCAACATGATTTTTATAAACAGAGAAGTGGGGGAGGAGAAATGCTTGAACTTTATTACATCCGAGTCATTTTAAATTCAATTTATAATAAAAATAAATTAGAAAATACTAATCAACATGATTTCAATTATGAAATATTATTCAGTTTGTCATAACAATCCTCTATGAGTCTTCATATTTTGAAAGTACTATGTCATCACTTTTTTATCAATACTATCAAAAATGTCCTCAATATAAACGGCGAAACAATCATTCGGCCACTGGTCACACTTTTGAATATATAATCAATTTTTCACCATTTTCATTATTGAAAATGGTTCTTCAAAGAAAGATATTGGAGCAGAAAGAGAGGGAGAGTGTGTGTTGGTTTCATAAGCTTAAAAAAATAAAATAAGATCTATATATATATATATATATATATATATATATATATATATATATATATATATTCAATTTTTACATATTTATTTTGGATTTTCTGTTGTTCTACTTTTTCAATTATCTTGGTCTCTTTCATTGCTCAAAAATCGTGTCTTAGCGTTAGTAAATCTCATAAAGCTTTAGGCATATCGGTGCTCATTGATTCCGTCATGGACCTTATTTCTTATGTGCATCATCCTTTAGTTGTTGATGATTTGTATGCAGTAAATTAAATTGAAAGAAAAAGTTCATAATTTAATAAAATAGATCTTAAAATACTTTTAAAATTCAATTCATTGAACGAAAAAAAGTTTTAGGAGTTGATTTCACTTAAACCTTAAACAATAGGATATTTGCTCTTTCTTCTAAACTATATATATATATATATATATATATATATATATATATATATATATATATATATATATATATCAATTGATCCTCTAATTACAATTTAATTAATAATTAATTCCAATCATTTAAATTGGGTATTAAAAGTAATATAGAAGTAGTCACGTGGCTACTAAATATATCGTTTGGTGCTAAAACTAAAACCAGATTTTAAAACATTGACCTTGTCCCCAGTGGTAGTTGAAGGATTTTTCAATTTTTTTATTTTATTTAGAATTATTTTTTTATTTATTTGTTTATTCCTTGAATTCGTCCGACATTCCAACAGGCCTTTTCCAATCACTACTCCCAACCTCTATGAATTGTATTTGTATTTGGGGATTCAAAGTTGGCTGCTATAATGGACTCTCATGGCCCATACAAAATTCCAGCCAATCATGGAAGGTTAATTAGCGGAGGAGAAGAAAATGTCAAGAATGACGACTTTTGTAACTCCAATTTGAATAGAATTATAGAACCCTCTCGCGAATGGCTAGAAAGAGCCATAGAAATAAGAGTCCGGAAAGCATCAAAGGTCCATGACTCTGAATTGACATCGTTTATTAGGTGATTTTCTAATTATTGAGGCTTTCTTTTGAATACAATCATAGGACTTGATGACCGCACACAAAAATCTCTCCTCTGGGCTGGGTCATCTTGAAAGTTTTTCCTTTGATTTTTGGTGCGTAGGCATTCTCTTAAATTATTTTAGCCATTCTGCAAGAGCCTTCTCCTCATATCTGCTTGCTGTAAATCTTCACGGACTTGGGCATCGGAGGGTCTTTCATAGAAGGCCACCCCCGACACTCTCTGCGCGAGGACTATCTTGTAAGTTCCACTCGAACGAGAGATCGGCGTTCAGATCCGGAGTCGAACCGCACCCAAGTTAGAGAGTGGATTTCTACAGCAACACAATCTATAATAAAAATTGATGTGGCTGGTCAGACCTCGTTAGGATTAACGAAGAAAGTAACTGACGGAGCCCCCGCCTCAGCCTCCGAGCTCCTCCCTCAGCCTTGGACCCGACGTCCCCCCAGCCTCGGCCTCAGACCTCGACGTCCCCTCGGCCTCGGCCTCGGACCTCGCGTCCCCTTAGCCTCGGGCCTTAGCCCCTCTGGCGTCGGACCTCATGTCCCACCACCTTGTGTCATCTGATACACCCACGTGGCCCACTAACCACCTGCGGTGGCCACGTGACCCACTACTTGTCTACAACAGCATGTGGCCACACCCGTAACGGCGCACGCCTGACACGACTGGGCTTACTTGCCACCGGTGGGCGGCCGACTGAGTAAGACACCTCTAACAGCGGCACCTCAAAATCAACCACCTTCTGGAAGCGGGAAAAGGGACCCTCGGACAGCTATAAAAGCCCACACTCACAATGATTAGGGGGATCCGAACTCAAGCTCTCTAACTGTCCATTCTGATAGTTCTTTTCTTAGCTATTCCCGAGTTGCTTACTTGAGCATCGAAGGATCCCCACCGGTGCAACCAGTCTCTAGGGACTTCCTTGCAGGAGCTCTTCGAGGGGAAGGACCTCTGTTTTCTGACATTGGAGAAAGGCGACTTTGCATCAACAGATTGGCGCGCCAGGAAGGAGGGGTGAGAGAAAGAGAAAGTTACGAACCAGTCAGCTGCAGATTCTTCTCCCCCGAGTACTCAAGAAGATGGTGATGACACGAGCGCAGGAGGTTTCCACCAGCCATGCACGCTGGGATGCATTGCCCGGGGATTGACCTGTCGGAGGCCGGTCCCCTCGCTCCCCAGGCTAGCATTCCCGCACTACCATCACCACCACCGTAGCAGCGGTAGCACCAAGATGATCGGATTGCTGCCCTCACTGTGCAGGTTCAGTTGCTGGTAGCGGCAGTCCAGGTCCTGCAACAGCAGCCAGCCACCATGCAGCGGCAGCCGAGCCACTCTCAGCGGTCCTGGAGGTGGTTCAACCCAGCCAGCACTCCTCCCAGGGAAATCTCCCGTCTAGAAGGTTCGTCGCCGCTGCGCTTCGCCCAGGCGTCATCACTGGGAAGCCTCTAAGAGGCCCCGGTCTCCTTCTCACTATGCCAGTGCTTCTCCCAAGCGGCGGCATGGGAAGGAGGCGGGGTGCACCCATCTGCACCGCCGGCACTCCTCTCCATCCTCAGAATCTTCAAGGGAGGGGTCCTTTGATGGCCGGATAGCTCGCCAAGCCGAGCGCTGGCAAGATTAGTGCAACCAGCGGTTGGAGGAGCTTAGTCGCAGCATCACGAATCCATCGGGGATGGATTACGACAGCCGACTACCGCTGTCCCGCCGTATCATGGAGGAGCCAATCTCAACCCAGTTCCACCTCCTCAGTTGGACCCGTACGACGGGACCACCGATCCCCTAGACCATCTGGAAAGCTACAAGGTTCTCATGCAGGTCCAAAGGGCAACTGACTCCTTGCTCTGTATCACCTTCCCCGCTACCTTAAGGAAGGCAGCCCGAGCTTGGTACTACCACTGCGGAGTATCAACTCCTTCCGTCAACTGGAGAGGGCCTTCTTGGCCCATTTTGACGCTTGCCAGAAGATTTCCCGAGTGGCGAATAGCTTGTTTTTCGTCCATAGAAGAGCGGCGAGTCCCTGCGGGATTTTTTCGCCCGATTCAAAGAGGCAGCCCTCGAGGTCTACAACCTCGAGGACTTTGTGGCCACTTTGGCCTTGAAGCAAGGGCTTCGCCCCTTCCGTTTTTCTTACTCCCTCGACAAGAAGCCGCCCAGCTCCTATGCCGAACTCCTGAGCTGGGCATAGAAGTACATCCACGCCGATAAGGCTGACTCCTCTCGGTGCGAGGCAGACGGGAGCTCAGCTAAGAAGCAGACTTGTCTCGAGCCTACTGAGGCTCACCTCAGGAGGCCTGAGCCTCCCTGCCAACTAGCCGACCGTCCTCGGACTCTTGCTCCCAGAGACGGTCCGTTCACTCCCCTACTAGCCCCGATATCTCACATCTTGCTGAAGATCGAGGGCGAGCCGTATCCTCAACACCCTCCTCGGTTGAACCCGAAGACCCCCCGCAACAAAAATCTGTACTGCCGCTTCCACCGGGACCATGGCCATAGCACTGATAACTATCGCCAACTGAAGAAGGTGATAGAGGAACTCATCCAGTGTGGCCACCTAAAAAGTTTGTTCAGAGGGGCAACTCGGGTGCACCCGGTCCATCGGCGCCCCTCCTCCAATGGCCAGCATCGACAATGGCCCGACCGAGAAGACGGTGGTGATGATCTCCTGGGGGGCAGGCAGCACATCCAAGAGGCCGCGGGGGAGGAGCTAGATTCTGTAATTTTTTTTTAAAAGGAATCTAAAGGGGGTAGTTAATAAGAATGATAATAGCGTCGTCGTATCTATGACGAGCGCTAAGCATCCTATAAAAAGAATTCTAGTTGATAGTGGGAGCTCTGTGGATGTTTTGAGTTATGATACATTTGTTTGGATGAGCTTATCCCCTAGCTCTCTTCGGCCCATCGCCACACCCTTGATGGGTTTCACTGAAGATTCTATGAGAGTTGAAGGGGAGATTACTCTCCCCGTCACGGCCAGGACTCCACCGTGTCAGAGCACGGTCTTCATGAACTTTCTGGTTGTCCCGGTTCTCCTAGCCTACAAAGCCATCCACAGGAGACCCGGTCTGAATCTTCTAGATGCCGTCGTCTCCACTAAAAGGCTGCTTATGAGGTTTCCTACCAGTAAAGGAGTTGGAAAAATGCAGGGGAAGCAGAGCCCGCTACCACTTTGCTACCTTATGGCCCCCAGCCTGTAGGGGGTGGTGTCTGCACCTGCACCAGAATCGCTCGACCCCCGTGACTTGGAGAGGAGAGGGAAGCCGGCTGAGCACCTGTTGACCTTTCTGCTGGGGGAGGACTCGGCGAGGATGATCCAAATCGGGGCCCTACCGGCAGCTCGCCGTTGAACGAGAGGAATGTGGTCCTCCGAGTCAATGGAGGGGGAGGACCACGAGGGGGAGGAGACGGAGAGGCACAAAGCCTCGAGGAAGAGATTTGGTCCTCGGGAGAGGCGGAGGAAGGCCAAGATGGAGAAGATGACATTGGGGAAATCTAATGGAGGCTAGGAGTGGTCAGAAAGCTAACCTGGAGGGAAAAATAGCAAGAACAGACTCTCGGAAAGAAGGCGAGGTTAGGGAGGCCAGAGGAAGAAGATGATTGCAGTGCAAATGGACAAGGCCCAGCTTTTCCTCTGACTTATCAGATTTCGAATCGTCCCGCCTCACCTACTTGGGCCACACGGACTCCCGCTATAGGAGGATTTGCCTCGGCAGTGCCCGACACGTGATACGCTCCATCTTCAGCCAATAGTAGGGCGACGCTGGCGTCAGCACCATGATGGCAATGATAATGGTGGCTTTTCGTAGGTTCTGAGGGGACGCCCCCGTTTCAAGGCAGATCTTCACAAATCTGACGGCCAGCAGGAATAGCACCATTGCAAAGCCCAAGTCACCCACGCTAAGGCATCGCTGCACCTAGAGACACGTGCCCTTCTTCAGTTGGCGGCACGATGAGATCAACCACTTGAGTTTACACCCCTTTCGCCTTGCATGGGTGGGCCCGCTTCATCTCAGGGGCGAGGGGGCATCTGATGTGGCTGGTCAGACCTCGTTAGGGTTAATGGAGAAAGTAACTGACGGAGCCCCCGCCTCAGCCTCCGGGCTCCCCCCTCAGCCTCGGACCCAGCATCCCCTCAGCCTCGTCCTCGGACCTCAGCATCCCCTTAGCCTCAGGCCTTAGCCCCCTGGCTTCGAACCTCATGTCCCACCACCTTGTGTCATCTAACACACCCACGTAGCCCACTACCACCTGCAGCGGCCATGTGGCCCACTACTTATCTGCAACAGCGAGTGGCCACAACCCGTAACGGCGCACGCCTGACACGACTGGGCTTACCTGTCACCAATGGCGTCATACCTGGCAGGCGGCCGTCGAAGCAAGACACCTCTAATATGCTTAGTGTCGGTTGCAACCTATCACTGTTAGCCTAGCCACTCGTCCGCTACCGGACAGTGGCACCTCGAAATCAACCACCTTCTGGAAGCAAAAAAGGGACCGTCGGACAGGTATAAAAGTCTACACTCACGACAATGAGGGGGATCCAAACTCAAGCTCTCTAACGGTCCATTCTGATAGTTCTTTTCTTAGCTATTCCCGAGTTGCTTACTTGAGCATCGGAGGGTCCTCACCGGTGCAACCAGTCTCCGGGGACTTCCTTGCAGGAGCTCTTCGAGGAGAAGAACCTCCGTTTCCCAACATTGGAGAAAGGAGACTTGGCGTCAATAAAAATAAATTAAAAAATACTAATCAATATGATTTTAAGCATGAAACATTATTCAATTGTATCAAATTTAATCACAACTATCCTGTATAAGTCTTCGTATTTTGAAAGTACTATGTCATCACTTCTTTATCAATATTATCAAAAATGTCCTCAATGTAAAGGGCGAAACAATCATTCGGCATCTTTTTTGTTTATTAGGAACTCCAAATATAGAATAGAACCGTCTCACGAATGGCTAGAAAGAGCCATGGAATAGAGTTCGGAAAGCATTAAGGTCCATTACTCTGAATTGACATCATTTATTAGGTGATTTTCTAATCATAGGTGTTAGCAATATAGGATCTTCAATAAATAATTTGTTGCATAAAATTAAATATAAAATACTTACCTAATCCAAAATTCATCATAATAGTATTTCCTGATACAGAATTCATCATAATTGTATTTACCTCATCATAATAGTATATAGACTTGAGACTTGAATCTGATGGATTCTTGCTAACTTTGGAGAGAGGACTAATTATTTATATATATAACATTCAATTGTATTTCCATCAAACACCAAATTAATGACTATAATTCCATTTAATACCAGAATTAATGGCTTAATGTTAATGGCTTAAACTTTTGGACTATTAACATCCGATTCGGTCATATTAGGTTAGATCGAGAAAAGAGCGCCCTTCGTCTTCACATGGGTGGCCCTTCGCCTTTTTTTAGATCGAGAAAAGAACGACTCTTCACTTTCATAATAATCAACATTAAAGGCATAACATAAAGATTAATCGAAGCAAAATTAAATTTCATAATGTCATTCTTTCGATTGACTTTAACATAATAAATTACATAATAAGAGTTATTGTGGTCATACACATCTAAATTGCTCACGTTAGGTTATATAATTTATATATAAATAACTTAATGTTCGCTTAATTGTAGACACAGTAATTTTCTTGTTCAAAATAGTAAGTGTATATAAGCATAAGAAACAAGAAATAATAAATAAAATCATAAACATATGAGCTCAAGAGTGTCACAACATCATCGTAATCAATCTTCAATTCATAACATCATCATAATCAATCTTCAATACAACCAAGACCCATTCTATGTACATGTTCTTAAAATGTTTTTGGTTGTAAACCTTTAGTTAAAGGATCTGCAATCATAAGATCCATTCTAATATGTTTAATGCACACTCTTTGTTTCTGGACCTCCTCTGTGACAGTAAAGTACTTTAATTCATATGTTTAGCACCTCTAGAATATTTGTCATTTTTGGAGAAGAAAACTACCACGGAATTATCACAATAAATTTGCAGTGGCTTGGTAATAGTGTCGATAACCCCAAGTCCTGAAATAAAGTTCCGTAGCCATAATGCATGAATTGTAGATTCATAACAGGCTACAAACTCTGCTTCCATAGTGGATGAGGCAATAATAGATTGTTTGACACTCTTTCATGAAATTGCTCCTTTTTCCAATAGGAACACATAGCCAAAAGTTGACTTTCTACTATCAATACAACCAGCAAAATCTGAATCTGAATACCCAATCACTTCTAACTGATCAGACCTTCCAAATGTGAGCATATAATCCTTAGTTCCTTGAAGGTATCTCATCACTTTCTTTGCAGCTTTCCAATGATCATACCAGGGTTACTCTGATATCGGTCCAACATCCCAACCGCGAAGTTGATATCTGGTCTTGTGCAAGTTTGCAAATACATCAAGCTACCCACAATAGAAGCATATGGAATAGATTCCATTTGCTTACATTCCACATCATTCTTTGGACATTGCATAAGACTAAATTTATCCCCTTGTTGTATTGGAACAATACCTGCTGAACAGTTGTTCATATTAAATTTCTTAAGAATTTTCTCGATGTAAGTTTTCTAAGATAACCCTAACAATCCATGTGATCTCTTTCTGAATATGAAAATTTCTATAATATAAGATGCATCTCCCATATCTTTCATCTCAAAATTCTTAGAGAGAAAATTTTTAGTCTCATACAAGATACCTAAATCATTAGCAGCAAGCAAAATATCATGAACATATAGAACCAAAAATATATAAACTTACTTCCACAAATCTTTCGATAAATGCACCGATCAACGATATTTTCATGAAAACCTAAAGATGTAATAGTATCATTGAAATTAATATACCATTGTCTGAATGCTTGTTTAAGTCCATATATTGATTTCTTAAGTTTACACACCATATGATCATTTCCTTCCTTGGAAAAAACTTTAGATTGATCCATATAAATTTCTTCCTCTATATCCCCATTAAGAAAGGCTGTTTTCACATCCATTTGATGTAACTCTAAATCATATTGAGCTACCAAAGCCATAATGATTCTTAATGAATCTTTCTTTGAAACTAGTGAAAATGTCTCTTTATAATCAATGTCATCCTTCTGAGTATAACCCTTGGCGACAAGTCTAGCTTTAAAACGTTCGATATTGCCATTCAAGTCACATTTGGTTTTAAAAACCCATTTACATCCAACTTGTTTAGAACCTTCTGGCAATTCGACAAGATCCCAGACATTATTTTCAGCCATTGATTTTAATTCATCTTTCATAGCATTAATCCATTTATCAGACTTATCACTGTTAATGGCTTATGAAAATGAAACAGGATCTTCATAAATGCCATAATCAAAATCTGATTCTTGCAAATAAACCAAATAATCATCTGAAATAGCTAATTTTTGTATCCTTACGGGTTTACTTAAAGCTATTCCATATGGTTCAATTTTGTCAGCTATTGGTAGGTTAGGCTCTTCATGGGGTACTTCTTCATTCAAACATTGTTAAATATTGTTTTGTTTTTGTATGTCTGAAACAATGTAAGGAATGATTGTAGATTCAGGAACATTTATGGGTAATAAAACATTAACCCTTACTTCATTGATATCCACAATCTGTTTGTCCACTCCCACTAACTTCACCATTCTTAATGAATTTGGCATTGCCTATCTCAATAATTCTAGAACTATGGTTTGGATAATAAAACTTGTACCCTTTGGATTTCTCTGGGTAACCTATAAAGTAACCACTGACAGTTCGAGAATCCAATTTCTTTTCATGTGGATTATACACTCGTGCTTCTACTGGACAACCCCAAACATGCAAGTGTCTTAGACTAGGTTTCCTTCCAGTCCATAACTCAAAAAGAGTTTTAGAAACTACTTTACTAGGAATTCTATTTAGTAAATATACTGTAGTTCTAAGAGCATACATCCACAAAGATTTTGGTAACAAGGAATTACTTATCATACTCCTAACCATATCCATTAATGTTCTATTTCACCTTTCTGCCACACCATTTTGTTGAGGTGTGTCTGACATAGTATACTGTGCACATATGCCATGTCTTTCGAGAAATTTTACAAATGGACCTAAATTTTGCCCTGATTCATTATACTTTCCATAATACTCACCACCTCTATCAGATCTTACTATTTTTACTTTTCTGTCTAGTTATCTTTCAACCTCTTTAGTAAATACCTCAAGAGCATTTACAGCTTGAGATTTTTCTTTAAGCAAATAGACATATCCATAACGTGAAAAATCATCTATAAAGGTGATAAAAAACTTTTCTCCACCAAAAGATGGAGTATCAAAATGTCCACATATATCATGTGTATAATTTCAAGAAGCTGAGTACTTCTTGTAGCTCCTTTCTTGTTATGTTTGGTTTGCTTTTCCTTAATGCAATCTACACATAAACCAAGATTAGTAAAATCTAGATTTGGTAGAATCTCATTCTTTACTAATCTTTGTAGTCGTTCTTTGGATACATGACCCAAACATTTTTGCCACAAGAAAGCAAAGTTGTAGAATCTCAATTTATATAATTCATCCATAAAATTCCAGAACCAATAAAGGAACCATCTTTATTAAATAAACTGAAACATCCTTTTCCAATCTTAAAACTAAACCCATTAACATCAAGTTTCGAAATAGAAACTAAATTTCTAGAAAGTGAAGGGACATAGAGAGTTTGTAGTAGATTCAGGTAATGCACAGTATCTAAAGTAAGACGATAAGTCCCTATGCCTTCAATTGGGGCCTTCTCTCGGTTCCCCATGAACAAGAAGTTCTCATTTGGGTTTATGCTCTAGATTGTAAGGAATCCTGCATTACATTAGATGCATGAGTAGTGGCACCAGAATTCAACCACCAAGTGTTAGAAGGAACTTCAGATAAGTTTAATTCATAAATTGGAGAAGCATGATGAAAGATACTTTTCTTTTTGAACCAAGCTTTTTGTTTCAGACAATCTTTCTGATAATGTCCTTTCTTACAAAAGTAACATTTATCTTTCTTCCTTTCCTTCTTATCATTATCAGTAACCTGTGATACTTTAGTGGATGCTTTCTTTTTAAATTTCATAGATTTTGGTTTGATAACTTTACTAGCTCCTTGACCCACTAGGTTTATTGAATGTTGCCCTTGTGCTTTTAACCTTCTTTCCTCTTGAGTAAGCTTACTGGCCAATTCATTAACATCCCATTTATCTTTAATAGTGTTATAGTTAATTTGAAAAGGCCAATACTCTTGAGATAATAAGTTCATAATGAATTGTACCAAAAAGGAGTCATCCACAACCATTCCTAGGGTCTTAAGTCTTGCTGCAATATTAGTCATATCAAGGATATGTTGCTGCATACTTCACGATCCATCATATTTCACGATCATGAGTTCAGCCATCAATGTCCCTGCAAGTGACTTATCAGCGGAACGAAAGCACTCTTCCAAAAGCTTAAGATAATCTTTAGCTATTACACTTTCTGAAAGAGTAGACTTAATGTTGTTGGCAATTGTAATTCACATAAAACTTAGACATAATCTATTAGATCTGTCCCATGCTTTATGTTTTAACATCTTTGCCTCACTACTCGTATCCATAATGTTAGTAGGCTTTTCTTCTAATAGTGCCAAGTCAAGATCCAAGACACCTAAATAGAAATTGACTTACTCATGCCATTCAGAGAAGTTTAAGCCATTAAAGATAGTAACATCAGAAGCATGTGAATGTAGAGAAATAGCTGCAAAACCATAAATGCTCAAATTGAGATAATTAAACACAAAATATATTGTAGATTTTCTTTGGGTAAATACAACAATATATATTGTAATTAGAATGCTATTTAAACTTTAATGAAATTAATAAATATTATCAAAAATATATATAGTATCTTTGGATATCCATATTATATTTGATAAGAGAATATTAGATTTTCTCTTTTAGGTTTGTTAGTTATAGAATATTAATCCACCTTTGGGTGAATTCTTAATTTCTAACAACCAACAGCATTCTATAAAATTTCATAAATTATATGACTGAATATAAACTAGTTTGGCCACTTTGGTAACTAACTAACTAATTTAATCTTGATATCATATTATTAAAATTTCATAAATTTATGATTGAATATAAATTAGTTTGGCCACTTTGGTGACTAACTAACTAATTTAATCTTAATGTCATATAACTAAACAATAATACTAATATTATTAAAAATCTAACATTCAATTTTGACAATGACAAAATATAGTTAACATTACTGCATGCATTAGCCGACATCAATCATCATAGATTATCAATCTGCTTCAATCTATAAATATTAGTTTTGTCATACATACTAGTATAATACAATGATCTTATTGATGCATGCCATTAATTTGTAACACGATCTAGCGACCTCTTCATGGAATAGATTAATGGCCAATAATACAACCAATCATAACTTAAAAGATTAAATATTTATCGTCAATTCATTTTGATGAAAAATTAATCAATCATAATATACGAACAAATTATTTATTTTAGAACCTTTACTTTGATACCAATTTTTAGCAACATAGGATCTTCAATAAATAATTTGTTACATAAAATTAAATATAAAATACTTACATGATGCGAATTCATCGTAATAGTATTTACATGATGCGGAATTCATCGTAATAGTATTTACATAATGCAAAATTTATCATAATAGTATATGGACTTAGACTTAAATCTGATTAGATTTTGACAGCCTCTTGTAAATAACTAGTTTCTCTCTTTTAACCTTATTTCTTATGGATTCGTGCTAACTTCATCACGTGGAGAGAGGATTAATTATTATATATATAACATTCAATTGGTTTTTTCAATTAAACACTAAATTAATGACTTTAATTCCATTTAATACCAGAATTAACGGCTTAATATTAATGACTTAAACTTTCGAACGATAGCCCTTGTCTTCTGCATACGAAGAAGAAAATAATGGATGGCCCTTCGTATATTATACTAGATAGCGACTCTTCGCCTCTATAACAATCTAACATTAAAGAGCATAACGTAAAGATTAATGGCTTTCTTTTAACTACAATCATTCGGCTTGATGACCCCACTCAAAAATCTCTCCTCGGGCCCTGGTCATCCTCACGAGCTTTCTCCTTTGATGTCCGGTGCGAGGGCATTCTCTTTAGTTATTTTAGCCATTGACTGCGACTTGGATAGTTGCGATCAAATAATTCTGATTTTAAATTGCGTGTTCTGTGGGTTAGGTAAGATGCTATATAAATCGATATATGAATAAAGTAGAGGCATCAGTCCTTCAAACTCTATCCTCCGAGTTTGCTTTACTTTTGCTGAGAAATCGGCTTTACCGTCCTTCTTGTGAGGTTCTTGAACTCACCTTCTCTTCATCATTATATTTTGTATAGTATTACAATCTTTTGTTTTGTTTCCTAGGAATAAAATTGGGTGGTGGATGAATTACTGTTGCAATAAACTGGAATCCATGGCGGTTGCTTTATTTTTGCTGCTGCTCCTCCTATCCTTAGCACCGCTCATGTCCTCCTCGCGGTTGGGAAATGAGACAGACCTGCAGGCCTTGCTTGCTATAAAGAATCAGATAACACGCGAGTCCCCTGGAGCTCTGAGCTCATGGAATCACACCGTCCATGTTTGTGCCTGGGAGGGGGTCTCGTGCATCCGCAAGCACGGCACGCAGAGGATCTCAGCCTTGGAACTCGCATCTCATGGCCTCGCAGGTTCCCTCTCTCCTTTCATTGGCAACCTCAGCTTCCTCAGAAGAATCAACTTATCAGACAACGCTCTCCATGGCGAGATCCCGTCAGAGATCGGCCGCCTGCACCGGCTGTTGCATCTTGATTTGGCCTACAACTCATTTGTAGGGCTAATCCCTGTGAATCTATCCTATTGTTTAGACCTTGAGCTGCTCACTCTAAGCGAAAACAATCTCATGGGGAGGATACCTGATGAGATCAGCAACCTATCCAAGCTTAAATATCTGTTAGTTGAATTTAACAACATTACAGGTGTCATCCCACCATGGCTTGGCAATCTTTCTTCTCTGATCGAGCTTTCTGTTGGGTCGAACAAACTGGAGGGAGGAATCCCAGAAGTTGGCCAACTTGGACGTCTAGAAATATTAAATGTGGAAGACAATATGCTCTCAGGTATCATCCCTGCGTCCCTCTACAATCTTTCATCCTTGCAAGTTTTGGCTGCTGAAGAAGACCAGCTGCAGGGAAGCCTGCCACCCGATTTTGGCACCAGACTTCCAGATCTCCAGCAACTTCTTCTTGGTTTTAACCAAATTGGAGGACCAATTCCAGCATCACTTTCCAATGCCTCTAGACTTCGGATGATCAATCTCCCAAACAACAATTTTATCGGTTTCATGCCCACTGATCTTGGAAGATTGAAATATCTCTCCTGGTTAAATATATATGCAAACAACATTGAAGCAGACAATGTCCGTGGTTGGGAATTTCTTGCTTCTCTCAGGAATTGCAGTTATCTAACATATTTAGCGCTGAGCGGTAACAATCTAAGGGGTGCGTTGCCTGTTTCAATAGCAAACCTCTCCACACAACTTGAATATCTATTGATTAGTTTCAACCAAATATCAGGGAGTATTCCTTTTGGGATAGGAAACCTGGTCAATCTGCAGCGACTAGGAATGGTTGAAAATCTTCTAACAGGCACCATTCCAGAAAGTGTTGGAAAGCTTAGCAATTTGCATCTTTTAGGCTTATTCAACAATAGATTTACAGGTTCTGTTCCATCGTCCCTCGAAAATCTAACTCAGTTGATTATTCTCGAGTTATATGGCAATAGTTTACAAGGACCCATACCTCCAAGCCTCGGAAACCTCAAGCAACTACAAGTACTGGACCTTTCTCGAAATAATCTCAGTGGTACCATACCTAAAGAAATTGTTAGTCTTCCTTTTTTGTCAGATTCCATCAACTTGTCTAACAATTCATTAGTTGGGCCACTCCCAGAAGAAGTCGGCAGTTTGAAAAATATCAAAACATTTATCGTCTCTGGGAACAGGTTGACAGGTAAAATTCCAGACACAATTGGTGGATGTGAAGTCCTTGAGCTCCTATTTATGAACAATAACTTTTTCAATGGAAGCATTCCGTCATCTCTCAGTAACATAAAGGGCCTTCGAGGATTATATCTATTTTACAATAACTTGACAGGGACCATTCCTTCATCTTTGGGCACCTTCAAGGGCCTTCAAGCACTAGATCTCTCACACAATTACCTTTCAGGGCAAATTCCATATTCTTTTGAAGATATGAACTTTTCAAGCTATGGGAATTCTGTAGTCTCCAACGATGATGGTCTTAAATACTTGAAAATTTCAAGTTACTTAAATATATCTTTCAACCATCTTGAGGGGGAAGTGCCAATGAAGGGAATATTTAAAAATGCCACCGCAATCTCACTCGTTGGCAATGATAGGCTCTGTGGGGGTGTTCCAGAACTCAGGTTACCTAAATGCGTTGTGAAATCGTTGAAAAACAAACAAGCGTCTCGATGGCTAAAATTTGTGATTCCAATAATTACATTCATCTTCATTTTATTACTCTCCAGCTTTGCTTTTCTTTATTGGAAGCATAAGTCAAAACAACAAACTTCCTCTGCTGCTTTGCTGGAGGATCAATATCTCAGAGTTTCATATGCAGAGCTGGTTAAAGCAACTAATGGTTTCTCTTCTACCAACCTAATTGGCTCCGGAAGATATGGATCCGTATACAAAGGGATTATGGATCATGATAATTCAATTGTGGCTATTAAGGTTTTCAACCTTTTGCACCAAGGAGCTTCCAAGAGCTTCATTACTGAATGTGAAGCTTTGAGAAACATCCGCCATCGTAATCTCATCAAGATATTAACATCTTGCTCCAGCATAAATTTTCAAGGCAACGATTTCAAAGCTCTAATTTTCGAGTTCATGCCTAATGGGAGTTTGGATACATGGTTGCATCCTAAGCTAGACGGGATAACATTTTGAATGGTCTAAGCTTGAGCAAAAGGTTGGGCATAGCTGTTGATATTGCCAGTGCATTGGATTATCTACATCACAATTGCCACCCACCAATTGTTCATTGTGATCTAAAGCCTGCCAATGTTCTACTTGACAATGAC
Source organism: Calamus simplicifolius (assembly GCA_900491605.1). Classification (NCBI taxonomy): domain Eukaryota; kingdom Viridiplantae; phylum Streptophyta; class Magnoliopsida; order Arecales; family Arecaceae; genus Calamus; species Calamus simplicifolius. Next base: position 929,008 of record UESW01003862.1, read on the forward strand.
ATGTGTGCTCATGTGGGGGACTTCGGCTTAGCAAGGTTTCTATATGAAGGCACGAGCAAACAAATTCAGTCTTCAAGCACTTCAGTTGCAATAAAAGGTTCCATTGGATACGTCGCTCCAGGTAACTGCCTCTATTAACCTTCCTTTTTTAAGTATTATTTTTTAAAAAACTTTGAAGGATTAAAATCATGTTTCTTTTCCATTATGAATCTTCTATTTATATAATATGCATTCAAGCTAAGATATACATGGATTGCAGAGTATGGGGCAGGTTTTCATGTGTCTACCTTTGGTGATGTGTATAGTTATGGGATCCTTCTGCTAGAGTTATTTACAGGAAAAAGTCCAGTTAATGACATGTTTCAAAATGGCTTAACCCTTAGCAAGTTTGTCGAGATGGCTTTCCCTAATAGAGTGATGGACATTGCTGATCCACTATTAATGTTACCAGAGCACATCAATATTGCTTATAGCCAACAAAATGGAAGCGATGCAGTGAGGAAAATCCAAGAATGCATGATTAATGTGATGAGAGTTGGGCTATCATGCTCAAATCAATCATGGAGAGAGAGAATGAGTATGAAGGATGTTGCAACTGAGATGAACAAAATTCAAGATGCCTACAAAGCTGTTGGATTTCCCGAGGGATATGTGACTGGGGGTCAGTAATCATGCATCAATATTCCACCTCAGCTCAGGAGCCATGACATGGACAAATCAAAAGTTGTTGAGAATTCTCATCTTCCAAATGAATCTAATTTTTAAACCAATGTTGTTTTTCCTTCACCAAGTTTCACATATATAATGCCTAGTAATTCTAAGTGCTACTATGAAGGCAAAGTTATATGTCTGGTTGTACTAGACGTGAAATAAAAAAAAATTGTTAAAAGAAGAATTTCTCAAATTCTATTGGGAATGACATATGATGGGTTGGGACCTTTTGCCTTGATTATTTTTATTTTGCTATTGCGAAAGAGAGCAAATCTTGGCCACAGAATAAACCCCATGATTGCCATCATTTGAATCTACTGGTGCATCACGTAAGACCTAAATTTAGTAGGTCTAGACATAACTCAAACCAATGAATATGTTTGATCTAAGAATCATAAATAAGTTTCTGATGATAAAAACGATAAAAATGTTCAACAATAAACGCCCCATGATTACTATCATTGGAGCCTACTTATGTATTAAATAAGACAAAAATTTGGTAGGCTTTGGACACAATCCAAACCAAGAGAAAAGTTTGGTCCAAGAATCACAGACATGTTTTCCTCATAATGTTATGCATATTAATAAATGAGAAAAATATTTTAATTAACTATATGTCATATTAAAATTGGATAGTATTTTTAAATAATTAACAAAAAAAAAATTCAATTAGAGCTTCGCAATAGCCTAACTAACCAATAGTTACTGCTTATTAGAACTTGATGCATTGACAAATGTCCATCCATGACCAAACTACCACCCCTACCACTCTCTCTCTCTCTCTCTCTCTCTCTCTCTCTCGGATCAATTGAAAGGGACACTCTTATCTGCAAGATAAAATTTAAGGTTGTGATTAGTGGTTAGAAAATTATTTTGGTGACGCCTAGTTGATGGGAAGGTAGGGAAGCGTGCAGTAATTACATTGTTCAAAACATGGCCATCACTATTTTGGCCATTTCATGAATGTGAGGTGGTTAAGAAAATTTATAAATAAAGCATTAGATAACACGCGAGTCCCCTGGAGCTCTGAGCTCATGGAATGGCACCGTCCATGTCTGTGCCTGGGAGTATTCCTTTTGGGATAGGAAACCTGGTCAATCTGCAGAAACTAGGAATGGCTGAAAATCTTCTAATAGGCATCATTCCAGAAAGTGTTGGAAAGCTTAGCAATTTGCATCTTTTACTCTTATACAACAATAGATTTACATGTTCTGTTCCATCCTCCCTCGGAAATCTAACTCAGTTGATTGGTCTCGAGTTATATGGCAATAGTTTACAAGGACACATACCTCCAAGCCTCGGAAACCTCAAGCGACTACAAGTACTGGACCTTTCTCGAAATAATCTCAGTGGTACCATACCTAAAGAAATCGTTAGTCTTCCTTTTTTGTCTGATTCCATCAACTTATCCAACAATTCGTTAGTTGGGCCACTCCCAGAAGAAGTCAGCAGTTTGAAAAATATCAAAATTGTCTCTGGGAACAAGTTAACAGGTAAAATACCAGACACATTTGGTGGATGTGAAGTCCTCGAGCTCCTATTTATGAACAATAACTTTTTCAATGGAAGCATTCCGTCATCTCTCAGTAACATAAAAGGCCTTCGAGGATTATTTCTATCTTACAATCACTTGACAGGGACCATTCCTTCATCTTTGGGCACCATCAAAGGCCTTCAAGCACTAGATCTCTCACACAATTACCTTTCAGGGCCAATCCCACATTCTTTTGAAGATTTGAGCATTTCAAGCTATTTGAATTCTGAAGTCTCCAATGACGATGGCCTTGAATACTTGAAAACTCCAAGTGGCTTAAATCTATCTTATAACCGTCTTGAGGGAGAAGTGCCAATGAAAGGAATCTTTGACAATACAACTGCAATCTCACTCGTTGGCAATGATGGACTCTGTGGGGGTGTTCCGGAACTCAGTTTACCCAAGTGCCCTGTGAGATCGTCGAAAAACAAACAACGGTCTCATCTGCTAAGATTTGTAATTCCAATAGTTACAGTCATCTTCTTTTTAGTACTCTCCAGTTTTGCTTTTCTTTATTGGAAACATAAGCCAAAACAACAAACTTCATCTGCTGATTTGTTGGAGAATCAAAATCTCAGAGTTTCATATGCAGAGCTGGTTCAAGCAACTAATGGATTCTCTTCTACCAACCAAATTGACTCCGAAAGATATGGGTCCGTGTACAAAGGGTTTATGGATCGTGGCAATTCAATTGTGGCTATTAAGGTTTTCAACCTTTTGCATCAAGGAGCTTCCAAGAGCTTCATTGCTGAATGTGAAGCTTTGAGAAACATCCGTCATCGTAATCTCATCAAAATACTAACATTCTACTCCAGCATAGATTTCCAAGGCAATGATTTCAAAGCTCTGGTTTTTGAGTTCATGCCTAATGGGAGTTTGGATACATGGTTGCATCCTAAGCCAGACAGGTATCATCTTGTGAATGGTCTGAGCTTGAGCAAAAGGTTGAGCATAGCTGTCGATATTGCCGATGCATTGAATTATTTACATCACAATTGTTAGCCACCAATTGTTCATTGTGATCTAAAGCCGGCCAATGTTCTACTTGATAATGACATGTATGCTCATGTAGGGGACTTTGGGTTGGCAAGGTTTCTATGAGAAGATAAGAGCAATCATATTCAGTCTTCAGGCACTTCGGTTGCAATAAACGGTTCCATTGGATATGTAGCTCCAGGTAACTACCTCTATTAACCTCCTTTTTTCTACTATCTTTTTTTCAAAAACTTTGAAGGATTAAAATCCTATTTCTTTTCCATCATGAATCTTCTATCTATATAATATATATTCAAGCTACGATATCCATGGATTGTAGAGTATGGAGAAGGCTTTCATGTGTCCACCTTTGGAGATGTGTATAGCTATGGGATCCTTCTACTAGAGTTGTTAACAGGAAAAAGTCCAGTCGATGACATGTTTCAAAATGGTTTAACCCTTAGCAAGTTTGTCGAGATGGCTTTTCCTAATGAAGTGATGGACATTGGTGATCCATTATTGATGTTACCAGAGCACATCAGTATTACTTATAGCCAACAGAATGGAAGTGATGCAGTAAAGAAAATCCAAGAATGCATGATTAATGTGGTAAGAGTTGGGCTATCATGCTCGAATCAATCATGGAGAGAGAGAATCAGAATGAAGGATGTTGCAATTGAGATGCATAAAATTCAGGATGCTGTTAGGTTTCTTGAGGGATATGTGGTTGGGGTTCACTAACCTTGCATGATTGCACCTTAGATTAAGAGCCAGGATATGGACGTATCAAAAGTCGTCGAGAATTCCTATCTTCCAAATGAGCATAATTTTTAAACCAATGTTCTTCTTTCCTTTCTCAAGTTTTAGATACATGATGTCTAGCAATTGTGAGTGATACTATGAGGGCAAAGTTATATTTCCGAGTGTATTACACATGAAATAAAAATTTTCTTAAGAGAAGAATTTCTTAAATCCTGTGAGCAATGACATATGTTGGGTTGGGGCCTTTTACCTTGACTATTTTTATTTTGCTATTGGGAAAGAAAGCAAATCTTAGCCACAAAATAAACCCTATGATTGCCACTATTCAAACCTACTGGTGTATTATGTAAGACCTAAATCGTAGATTAGTTTCCAATGATAAAATTGAAGAAAAAAATGTTCAATGATAAACCCCATGGTTACTTCCATCGGAGGCTACTCATGTATTAAATAAGACCAAAATTTGTTAGGATTTGGACACAACCCAAACCAATATTTATGTTTGGTCCAAGAATCATAGACATGTTTCTCTCATAACGTCATGCATATTAATAATGAGAAAAATATTTTAATTAACTGTATGTTATATTAAAATTAGATAGTATTTTAAAATAATTAATAAAGAAAAATCTTTTTAATTAGAACTTCGCAATAGCCTAGCCAACCAATAGTTACTGCTTATTAGGATGTGACACATTGATAAATGTCCATTCACGACCAAACTACCTCCCTACCACTCTCCCTCTCTCTACCTTGGATCGGTTGAAAGGAACACTCTTCTATACAAGTTTAAGGTTGTGAGTAATGGTCAAAGAATTATTTTGGTAATGGCTAGTTGAAGTGAACGTTAGATTGTTCAGAACATGGCCATCACCATTTAGGCCATGCGTTAGATGTGAAGTGGCTAAGAAATTTTTATAAATAATTAGAATTTATAAATGTTGAGCAAAATTATTGCCCAGATGTAGCAACCCAAGAAAGGGGTGAATTGGGTTATTAAAAATTAATTACTAAGCAGATATGTGCTTTAACCCTAATTTGATTTGCAGCGATGTAGTGGGGTGCACAGAATAATAACAATAGAGAATCAAACAACCACAAACACATAGAAGTTTATAGTGGTTCGGTGCTAAACTCAGCACCTACATTCCCTCCCCAAAACCTTTGGAAATTCCACTAATCGTATCACAACAATTACAACCTCTAGCCTTCCCTGGCTAGCCCTCTTGTTTATACGGCACAAGGCAGCCAAAAACCCCTAGCCAAACCAGGCTAGTCCCCTTGTTTCATGACACAAGAAAGCCAAAACCCCTAGCCAAACCAGGCTAGTCCTCTTGTTTCACGGCACAAGGAAGCCAACAATAATCAAGGGTTAACACTAACCCTTTTACAAAATAATCAGAAAATGTTAAAGAGAAGCTCCTACAATGAGCAAATATTTAGAAAATACGTTACAACTTTTGAAGCAATATCTTCAGCAATAAATGAACGAAGTTGAAGTAGCTGAAGTCTTAATTGCTTGAAAAACTTCAATGATCTGGACGACTTTTTGGAGCAATGAATAAACTTGAATGCACAACAACTCTGTTATCAACCACTCAACAATATGCAGTAAAAACTCTTTTCTTGGATTTCTTTCTCTTGAAAATCTCTTTTTCAAAAATCATCATAGTGTGCTTCTAATCCCAGCTATTTATAATAATCCAACAAAAAGATATCATACATTAGGAACAAATGGAAATAAAAATGGAAAAAAATATAACCATTGTAAAATGTTTTCCTTAAGCATTGAATGCAGGTCTCCATTTGAGGAAGGAAGAACTCTGAAACAATTCAAAAGATCAAAAGTTAAATGTAGCTGAAAATAGAAATAGAGAGAGAGTAAGAGAGAAAGAGCACGCTCAAGAACTCAGGCGGCAGTTGACTGGAATTAACTCCAGGTAGCTGAAGACTTGAATGCATTCGGCCAAGAGGCAAGTAGGAAATCCCAGCTAGCTAGTCAGCTAGCTCACAAGAGATGCCACGGCAAAAAAAAAGGATCCAAAGGAGAGAGATAGGCAGCTCCTTAGGCAACTAAAACATTTGCTAGTTAGCTTCCCAGCTAACTAACAACAAAAGAAATTGGCCAGGAGAAAAAGTGCAGAGCACTTAGTTAGCTCAGCAGTTAACTAAACAAAAGATAGTTAGCTCTTCAGCTAACTAACAAGCAATTCAAACGGCAGAGGAAAGAGGCCATGCTATGGTAGTTAACTCCCCAGCTAACTAAGAAATGAAGGCTCACGGCTTGCAAGAGACACAGAAGATGGGAGTTAGCTCAATAGCTAACTAAAGAAGAGTTAGTTAGCTCACTAGCTAACTAAGTTCAAAAGCAACAGAGAACCCGTCCAACTTAGTTAGCTCTCCAGCTAACTAAGGAAAAAGGCAACAGAGAGATCACCCAAGCTAGTTAGCTCACTAGCTAACTAAGCAAAAAGCAGCCACACGTTAGAATAAAGCAGCTAACTTTCTAGCTAACTAACTAACAGGTAGCTAGCTCTTAAGTTAACTACAGAAACAATTCAAACGGCTAGAGAGAGAGAGGAAGTTAGCTCTCCAGCTAACTAAATTTTGATAGCGCACGGCCTGAACATCCCCGTGAAAAATAGTTAACTAAGCAGTTAGCTCCAAGGTAAAACAGTTAGCTAACAAGATACGCCAGCTAGCTATGAGATCCAACAGCTAGCTTAAAAGTTAGCTAAAAATAAAGAGCATTCGGCCAAGAAAAGTAACAGAAGTGATAGCTAGCTAAAATGAAATCTAGTTAGCTCAGAAGCAGGCCAAGGTAGCTAACCAGCTAGCTAAAAATGGAGGACGTTCGGCCAGCAACAGTGATGAGCACCTTAGCTAACTGAAAGAACTCCAGCTAGCTTTACCTTAGCTAACTGAAAGAACTCCAGCTAGCTCAATGAGGATGACGCTCGGCCAAGCCACTAAGATAGCTTACCAGTTAGCTAAATGTCATGCCAGCTAGCTAAATGGAATAACAAGTTAGCTAACCAGTTAACTCCCAAGCCAATAAAATTATCTAAGGCAAACAAAATTTAACAGATGGCAAAATAGAATGAAGTACTCTCTTACCAATCAATTTTGCACGTAGATACTTACTTGCAAAGTGACCGAACTTTCCTGTATTAAGCTTAGAATTGCTTAATTATTTTGTAATCATCAAAATCAATCTGGGGTCAACAATCTCCCCCTTTTTGATGATGATAAAACCCTTAAGCATGAAAGAAGCAAATATAGGAAGTTTAATAAATAGACATGAGTGTAATCAGAAAAACATTACTTTCTCCCCCTGTCAATCTGAATAAGTGAACTCTTTTCTCCCTCTGTATATATGGAGTTATTATTTTACTTCATTCCTTAATGTATGCAATATTCTTCTTTCCCTTTTTGTCATTAATCAAAAAGAAGTTTGAAGAGTCTTGCAATAAATTTAAGCATAATATATCAAGGAGATGTTATCATTCATTACATAATTAGAGTAGTCATTCAGATCATTACAAAATAGAGTAAAGACAATACAAATATTACATGTCATGGTTTCAAGTCATAAAACATAGTCATAGACATTCATTACATAAACATTCATTACAAAGCATAAAGCATATCATTACAAACAGTGGAGTCAATTTAAATCTTACATGCCAAAGTCATAAAGCATAAAGTCATAAATATGCATTACATAAACAATACCAAGTACTTTGACTACATAAGTCAAACACAATCATTTGTCGTCATCTGAAGAAGAAATATGCACTGAAGAAACATTTGGCTTGTTTGAAGATCCAGGCTTGTTGGAAGAAGGCTGTGTCGATGGAGTCCAGAGGTGCGGATGAGAATAAGAAGCATCAGGCACAGAGGTGGCAGAAAGAGTGATGTAAGTCTCCACGAGATGACTTAGCCTTGAGAGAGATGCGGTCCAATGGTCGACAGCATTTGTTGCATCTCAGGTATGGGTCTCATTGGATCTCATTTGGTATTCTACCCACTCAGCTTTAGTTTCAAAATTCTCAAGATTACCTTTTAGAAAATTTATCTCTTTTAGAATCTGGTCCATGACAGATTCATTGTGATGAAAAACTCTTCCATTGAGAATATTCACATCATGGACAAGTTGATTAAGAGTAATTTTAAACTGAGCCATGGTCTCAAAAATAGAAGAAATATGTGGTACAAGGGTCTGATCATTGACAGAAGAAGCATTGTCTTCAGAGTTTTGACTAGAAGAGGCAAGGGTCAATTCACTGATAATATGGCGGATTTGATCATCACATAGGCGAATGATAGGAAGAGGAGTAGGAGCAGGGTTGTCATTATGATAAGAAGGTCCAGAAGCATTCATATTGGGTGGATCAGATAGAAATGAATTTTGGTCAGTAGTTATGGCAGCAAGGTAAGGATTCGGTTGGTTGAAGTCAAAATTGAAGAAGTTTTGAGGAGAACAAGCGGATTGAGTCATATTTGATGGCGGCATATTAGACTAACCAGTTCTTGATCTAACCTTTAACCAAATACCATCCCGTTTGGCAAAGTCCATACAGTGCAGTGAATGCGCATTAAGTACGTTAGAGTGACGTAATGCCACTGCAGTTTCTCCCTTAAGCTTTATATTGAAAAACTCAAATATGTATGTGAGAAACATTTCGTAGGGCAATGCAGCCTTAGATCTAGACATGAATTCTTTCATTACGGTCATCATTAGTTGAGGTAGATCAACAAAGTCTTCTATTAAGATATCATACATTAAACATATGTCCCTATCATTTACAACATTAAACAAACCAGCACGAGGGGCAAGAATTTTGGTGATGATATTATGGAATAACCTATTTTCTACAGATAACATATTTGCATCTAGAGTTTCAATATTACTAGCTTCATTGTTGTCAATATTAAGGATTAAACCTATTTTATATCCACACTCATTAGGAAGGACTTCTAAGAAACCATTAGATGGAATATTTAGGGCACAACCTAACGATTTGCAGTCAAGGTCGATTTTGGTCTTTTTCATGAAGGAAGAGATAGTCACACTACCAAAGGATATGTTTTCATAAAATTTCTTAATAAGCTCAGGATAAATGGGTCTCTTGGTAGATAAAAGCTTATCCCAACCTTGATTAACTAGTAGTTTTCCAATTTTAAACCCTTCTTGTTCTAAGAAATTAAAATCGACTAACCTTCCATGAGCGAAAGATTTTGAAGCTAGAAGAGAGTTGATTTGGGATGAAGAAGTAGAAGACTTCCAGCGAAGATCAGCACAATCATCATCTCTTGTGATTTCCTTCTTCTTGGGAGCCATTAACTATCTTCAAGATGGATTGATAGATTGAATGAATGGAGGAAAGGATTGATAGAAGGAGGAAGAGAATGAGAGGAGGAGAGGAGAAGACGATCAGTTGAAATGAGGGAGATGAAAACTCGGTTGGAGAGAAAAGGTTATATAGGGAGAATGCTTGATGCTTAGCTGGCCAGATGACTATTTGGTTGCCTGGTCGGTTAACTGCCATCAAAAGAATGAAAGAGCTTTCAAATGGCCGGTTGGTGGATATTAAATATAAAAGTATATTCTGAATATTTGCTCATTATAGGAGCTTCTCTTTATCATTCCTTGATCTTTTTGTAAAAGGGTTAGTGTTAACCCTGATTATTTTTGGCTTCCTTGTGCCGTTAAACAAGAGGACTAGCCTAGGTTTGGCTAGGAGTTTTTGGCTGCCTTGTGCCGTATAAACAAGAGGGCTAGCCTGGTTCGGCTAGAGGTTGTAATCATTGTGATACGATTAGTGGAATTCCCAAAGGTTTTGGGGAGTGGATGTAGGTGCTGAGTGATGGGGACATCAGCAAAAAGAAAAGGTTGCAGACTGACACTCTTTGGTTTTGTAGTTAATCTACTTTCTGCAAGTTCTACTTACTCGAGCCAAGAGTTTCAATTTCTCAAGTGACAACTCATGCTGCAAAATTTAACTTCTGCCAAGTCTCAAAGTATCGACACTTCCTGCCTTGAGTCAAACTGCTATCAAGACATCAAGTCTTCTCTCTGGAAGTCAAATCTTGGAGGACACATGGAGGTATCTGATGATGACACATGGCAACTTAGAAGTCAAATCTTGGAGGACACATGGAGGTATCTGATGATGACACATGGCAAACTAAGGAGGTGCCACATGGAAGCTGGTGCAACCAAATTTGTTAGGGATTGATTGTAATTAGTTAGCTATATCATAACTAGTCCTTAGATTGTTATGATCTTTTAGTTTTTTGGGCTAAAATTTCTAGAAGTCCTTTGGCCTATAAATAGGCCAAGCTTTCCCTCTTGTATATATGAAGTTTGAGAAATAAAATCAAGTTTATTTGATTTCTTTTGCCAAGTGCCTTGTTCATCTTTGAGTATGAAGAGGGTGAGATGCTCTTAGTTTGAGTTGAGGCTCGTGTTTTCCTAGTCTTAGATCTAGGTCACTCCTTGAGGGAGAGGGTGAGAGGCCCAATTTGTTACTCTAAACCATTCTACTAAGGTTCCATAATAGTTTCAGGAAGAAGGACAAGTGCTACCCAAGTCTCAGCAAAATTTTTCAAATCCTTCCTTTCCTTGTTCAATTTTTTTTATTTCCTTCAATTCCTTTGTCTCCACGGTCTTACTTCTGATCACTTGCAGGTTCTCTTGAGGATGCTAGAGTTGAGGATGATGGCTCCACATCAAGGATCAAGTACCAAGGTGAGTTCTTAAGTAAGGAGTGTAGATCTTGTCAACCAACCCTCAATTCTTTGAGTGTTGAGTGCATCCCTTCCACTTTAAAATCTTACTTCATTGTTGAAAAAAAAAAAAAAATCTCTTGGTCCTTTAGATCTGAAGTTTTAAAGGTGGCTTAACTTAGTTTGAAGGTTTCCATACCTTTAGATCCTAATCTTTTTATTTCTTTGAAAGAAGCTTGCACAAGGGTGTTTAGATTTCTGCTTCCAGTTTGATGTTCTTCATTTCTCCCATGCATGAATTCAGCCATAGCTTGGGCTCAAATGTTCATTAAGGGTTGTAATCACTTAGAACACATCACCATCCCCTCATTCCACCAATTTTTTTTCGTGCCCCATCAGCTTTGGTATCAGAGCTTGGTCTCTAAGTTAAGCTTGTAAGTTGCTGGAATTTCTGTTCTAGTTTTAGTCCGAGATTTCCATGAATTTTTTTTGTAATTTTTTTAAGGGTTAAAAAATAAATAAAAATTCATTTACTGCACTATAGGACTTTAGGTTCCGAAATATAAAATTAAAAAAAATATTTTAGAGTTTTGGAATAAAAAAATTTGAGTTCTTAGGTTGTTTTCTGGAAGACTGTTTTGGTTCCCTCCATTAAATTTGATTTTAAAAAAATAAAAAAAATAATTTTTTAATTTGAGATATGAGATTTAGACTTCAAATTGTTTTATTTTCCACTTAAAGTTTGAATTTAGAGGGGTTTTTAAATTTAAAATTTGAATTTTGAAATAGGTAGTAAGAGTTTGTTAAGCTGCTAGAATCTTCTAGCAACTACTATCATAACAACTTCCTCAACCAAATTTAAAAAAAAATTGAATTCAAATTTCAAAATCTAGGATTTTCACTCTGAGATCTAACTAATTCAATTTTCATTTTGAATTTTTAAAAATTTAAAATTTAAAATTTAAATTTTTAAAACCGGGTTAGTTGAAGGTTAGTTAGAAGCTGCAAATTTTATTTAACCACTTTTACCTCCAAGAATGAAATTTTAATCTAAATTTTAAAATTTAAAAAAAAATTAGCTTCTGAAATCTAGACTTCAAGATTTGAATTTCTCAATTTAAGTTTGCATTTGCTGAATTTTAAAATTAGATTAAATTTCACTTAATTGTACTAAGTCTAGTCGATTGTGCTAGTTAATTGCTGAAATTGTGTGCATCCATATATACATAAACCATCTTAAGGGCATTCAATATAACATAAGGGGAGGAGTTAATAACCTTTCCTTAGCCCACAACAACCATCCTCATTATGCATTGACCTAAGCCTTAATTAAAATCAAGTATGCACCTAAATTAAGGACACCAACAAGTCGGGTTCAAGTGCAAGAGGAGACAAAGCACTATTTGAGTTTGTAATTATTCTTAGAAACTGGTGTCTAAGACTAGAGGTCTAATGGCAAATGCCTTAAGCGGACTTGCGGTTCTTTAATTGGGTCCTTGCGAAAGCAAGGGGGGCCTCCCGCATTCCCACCTCTTACCTGGCCAGTGACAAAGGTAATTGCATCCTTAACTAGTACCTAGTCAAGTCTTGTATTTTGAACTTCTAGGTTTAGGAGCCCTAGAAGCTAGGTTTGTACTTCTTGTCTTATAGGTCAAAAGTTCTATCTTTCTTGGTTTGTACCTATGGATCCTAATCTTGAACTCTTTATGAGGACCCTGACTGAAAAGTTAGACACTGTAACTGAGCAATTAGGGCAAATCAACAAAGAATTAGGTCAAGTAAAAGATAGAGTTGAGACCCTTGAAGAGCCTCAAAGGATCCCCATCGAACCTGAATCATCTAGGTCAATTCCTCGAGGTCCAAGAGCCCAATATCATGTGCACATCCCTGAATACAATCCAAGGAGACTTGATCCTGATTTCATGGAAGAAGCCCGTCGAGTCCATCGGCCTGACTTTACTCCTGATCGTATCCCTAGGCGACCTCACCAGGATTACTTAGATCAAGATGAAAGAGCCATGAGGAACATTCGATTAGAGGCTCCTATCTTTGATGGAAGCCTAGACCCTAAAGCTTATGTTGATTGGGAGGGAGAAATGGATCAATATTTTGAATGGTATGAGATGACCGAGAGAGAAAGTATAAGTTTGCCAAACTGAGGTTAGTCCGCCAGGCTAGGTTATACTGGGAGAATATCGGGCGAATGCTTAGGCAAAGAGGAGACATGCCCATAACCACTTGGAGAGCTATGAAAATCAAGCTTAGGGAAAAGTATGTCCCTATGTCCTATCACCAAAGACTATTAGATCAGTGGCAAAGATTATACCAGGGCAATAAGACTGTGTCTGAATATATTACCAAGTTTGATGAGTTTGCGATGAGGTGTAACATTGATGAATCAGAAGCTGTAACATTGTCTAGGTTTAGAGCCGGTTTGCGTGAAGAAATTCAAAAGGAATTATTTCTAAGAGAAATCACTGACCTAGACCAAGCCTATCAAATAGCCAGAGATTGTGAAAGGTTTCAAAGGGGACCGATAGTCAGAAGACCCGAACTAAGTAAGATTAGCACCCCTACTCAGAAACCAGGGTTCAACCAAATGCGACCAAATCACCCCACTCCTACTATCCCATCCGGTCAAACGAGTGACAAGGGTAAGGCCCCTGTAGTTCAAAAGAGTAACAACCCGAATGTCCATTGTTTTAAATGTAACAGGAAGGGACACTATGCCAACCAATGCCCTGCCCGTTCTCTACACATAGGAGAACTAGCTGAAGAGGACCCTGAAGATACTAAAGAGTTTGAAAAAGAGGTATATGAGGCTGAATCCAATCTGATCAATGAATATGATGAAGAGGAAGAAGAGATTGATTATGATGAGACTTTGGGTGTTGTTAGAATTTTGACCCAAACAAAGGAAAAGGAGGATTGGAGAAGAACTAATATACTCCAAACATTTGTTAAGATAGGGGAGAAGGTTTATAAAATCATTATAGACAATGGGAGTTGTGTGAATGCTATTTCCACTAAAGCCATTAAGAATTTAAGCTTGACCCCTGTTCCCATCCCAATCCATACAAAGTTTCTTGGATAGATTCAACATCCATTCCCATTAAATCCAGATGTCAAGTTCCCATTCAAATCCAATCCTATCATGAACAAGTCTGGTGCGATGTACTACCCATGGGAGTAAGTAGCATCATTTTGGGTAGACCTTGGTTGTATGATCATGATGCAACTTTATATGGTCAATCCAATTCTTGTGCTTTCAACCATCTAGGGAAAAAGCTTATCATTAACTCGACCCCACCTAAGGACAATATCAAGAAAGGGTCTAGTGATTTGAAAGAGAAGAAACAAGATCTGAATTTGATCAGTGTCAAGGAAATAGAGAAAGAAATCAATGAAGGATCACCTATGTGGATTTTGGCACTTAAAGAAAGTCGGAATGAAGATCCTAAGGAACCACCTCAAGAAGTCACAAAGATCTTAGAAGACTTTAAGGATGTATTCCCAGAAGATTTACCCAATCACCTGCCCCCACTTAGGGATATTCAACATACAATTGATCTAGTCCCAGGAGCCACCTTGCCTAACCTACCTCACTATAGAATGAATCCTACTGAGCACACTGAGCTACAAAGACAAGTTGGAGATCTCCTCCAGAAAAAGTTTATTAGGGAGAGTTTAAGTCCTTGTGCAGTACCTACCCTACTGACCCCGAAGAAGGATGGCACTTGGAGAATATGCATGATAGTCGTGCCATCAACAAAATTACGATCAAGTATCGATTTTCTATCCCTCGCCTTGATATACTTGACATGATGACCGGAGCCACTATATTTTCCAAGATTGATCTTAAGAGTGGTTATCACCAGGTTAGGATCAAACCTGGAGATGAGTGGAAAACTGCATTCAAAACTAAGGATGTCTTTATGAGTGGTTGGTTATGCCCTTTGGTCTATCAAATGCCCCTAGTACATTTATGAGGATCATGACTCAAGTTTTAAGACCTTTCATGGGAAATTTGTTGTAGTATATTTTGATGACATCCTCATCTATAGTAAGACTAGGGAAGACCATTTAGATCATCTTAGACAAGTCTGTTACACCCTTAGAAAGGAAAATCTATATGCCAATCTGAAGAAGTGCGAATTCATGACTAACAAAGTAACCTTTCTAGGGTTCATTGTTACTACTAATGGTGTTTCTGCTGATCCCAAGAAAATTAAGTCCATAGTTGAGTGGCCCGAACCCAAGAACATACATGATATCCGTAGCTTCCATGGTCTTGCCACCTTCTATAGGAGATTCATCCAAGGGTTTAGCACCATTGTTGCTCCAATCACTGATTGTCTTAAGAAAGAAAATTTTGAATGGACCAAACAAGCCAATAAAGCCTTCCTTGAGATTAAAGGAAGAATGACACAAGCACCAATCTTAATGTTGCCTGACTTCTCTAAAGTTTTTGAGGTTGCTTGGATGCCTCTGGGATTGGAATTGGTGGAGTTTTAAGTCAAGAGAACCATCCGGTAGCTTTTTTTAGCGAGAAACTAAATGGCGCAAAGTTGAGATATTCCACCTATGACAAGGAGTTATATGCGGTAGTTCAGGCTTTGAAATATTGGAGACATTACTTGTTACCGCAGGAGTTTGTTCTATTTTCTGATCATGAAGCCCTCCGATTCCTTAGCTCCCAAAAGAAGTTAAACCCTAGGCATAGAAAATGGGTAGAGTACATCCAAGCTTACACCTTTGTTCTAAAACACCGTGCTGGTTCTGATAAAAAGGTTGCCGATGCTTTAAGTCGACGTTCTATGCTCTTGACGTCCGTAAGTACTGAAGTCACAGGATTTGATAAGTTGAAGGAAGAGTATAAAAGTTGCCCTGACTTTAGTGAGATTTTTGAATCTGTCAGTCTAAGGCCTTCTAGAGAATACAAAGACTTTACTCTTCATGATGGGTTCCTTTTAAAAGGAGATAAGTTGTGTATTCCCTGAACCTCAATTAGGAATTCTTGATTTGGGAAATCCATGCCGGAGGTTTAGTGGGCCATTTCGGAAGGAATAAAACTATTCTAGCTTTGGAGGAACAATTCTTTTGGCCCAGCTTAAAACGAAATGTTGCCCAAGTCGTAGCCCAGTGTAGGACATGTGCTGTTGCTAAAATGCAAAAACAAAACACTGGACTATACACCCCTTTACCCGTCCCTGATCGACCTTGGCAAGACATCAGTATGGACTTTGTGTTGGGACTACCAAAGACCTTAAGGAGACACGATTCCATCTTTGTGGTAGTTGATAGATTTTCTAAAATGGCACATTTTCTGCCTTATTCCCAGACCTTCGATGCATCAAAAGTGGCCAAGTTATTTCTAGATGAAGTGGTTAGATTACACGGGTTACCTAAAACCATTGTGTCTGATAGGGATGTTAAGTTCACCAGTTACTTTTGGAAAACCCTATGGCACCTGCTAGGAACCAAGTTAAACTTTTCTACCACTTATCACCCCCAAATTGATGGTCAAATAGAAGTTGTAAATAGAAGTCTTGGAAATATGTTGAGATGTTTAGTGGGAAAACATACTAAAATTGGGACCTTTTACTGCCACGTATAGAGTTTGCCTATAATAGTTCAGTTAACAGATCCACTGAAAAAGTCCTTTTGAGATTATTCATGGGTACAAACCAAGAAAGCCAATAGACCTCATTCCATTGCCCATGCATGTACGAACATCAGAGTCTGCTGAGTCATATGCACAACACATTAGGGATTTACACAAAGAAATTAGCGAGAAAATCCATATAAGCAATGAGAGTTACAAGCATATGGCTAATTCCCATAGAAGAGCAAAAGAATTTCATGTAGAGACTTTGTTATGATAAGGCTCAGACCTGAACAGTTTCCAAAGGGAATTATGAAGAAACTACACACCCGTGGTGCAGGTCCTTTCAAAATAATAAAAAGAATTGGACCTAATGCTTATATACTGGACCTACCTTCTGACTTTGGTATTAGTTCCACCTTTAATATTTCAGATATGGTAGAATACAAGGAACCAACAATGAATCCCAGTGAGTTTTTAGGACCTGATCCATCCTTTGAGAGTGAACCAATCCCAGAGTGTCCACCAACCACAAAGCGAGAAAGAATTGAACGGATATTAGATGACAAGATTGTCTCTACCCAAAATAAAGACTATCAACGCTACTTGGTCCATTGGCAAGGTAGACCTGATTCTGAAGACTCATGGATCACTCAAGAAGAACTGCAAAGGATCGATCCAGATCTACTTGAATATTATCAAAGCCAAAATGATCCATACTCGTCAGGGCCGAGTTTTTTTCACCCGGAAAGAATTGATGGGGACATCAGCAAGAAGAAAAGGTTGCAGACTGACACTCTTTGGTTTTGTAGTTAATCTACTTTCCACAGGTTCCACTTACTCGAGCCAAGAGTTTCAATTTCTCAAGTGGCAACTCATGCTGCAAAATTTCAACTTCTACCACGTCTCAAAGTATCGACACTTCCTGCCTTGAGTCAACACTGCTATCAAGACATCAAGTCTTCTCTCTGGAAGTCAAATCTTGGAGGACACATGGAGGTATCTGATGATGACACATGGCAACTTAGAAGTCAAATCTTGGAGGACACATGGAGGTATCTGATGATGACACATGGCAAACTAAGGAGGTGCCACATGGAAGCTGGTGCAACCAAATTTGTTAGGGATTGATTGTAATTAGTTAGCTATATCATAACTAGTCCTTAGATTGTTATGATCTTTTAGTTTTTTGGGCTGAAATTTCTGGAAGTCCTTTGGCCTATAAATAGGCCAAGCTTTCCCTCTTGTATATATGATGTTTGAGAAATAAAATCAAGTTTATTTGATTTCTTTTGCCAAGTGCCTTGTTCATCTTTGAGTATGAAGAGGGTGGGATGCTCTTAGTTTAAGTTGAGGCTCGTGTTTCCCTAGTCTTATATCTAGGTCACTCCTTGAGGGAGAGGGTGAGAGGCCCAATTTGCTACTCTAAACCATTCTACCAAGGTTCCATAATAGTTTTAGGAAGAAGGATAAGTGCTACCCAAGTCTCAGCAAAATTTTTCAATTCCTTCCTTTTCTTGTTCGATTTTTTTTATTTCCTTCAATTCCTTTGTCTCCACGGTCTTACTTCTGATCACTTGCAGGTTCTCTTGAGGATGCTAGAGTTGAGGATGATGGCTCCACGTCAAGGATCAAGTGCCAAGGTGAGTTCTTAAGTAAGGAGTGTAGATCTTGTCAACCAACCCTCAATTCTTTGAGTGTTGAGTGCATCCCTTCCACTTTAAGATCTTACTTCATTGTTGAAAAAAAAAAAATCTCTTGGTCCTTTAGATCTGAAGTTTTAAAGGTGGCTTAACTTAGTTTGAAGGTTTCCATACCTTTAGATCCTAATCTTTTTATTTCTTTGAAAGAAGCTTGCACAAGGGTGTTTAGATTTCTGTTTCTGGTTTGATGTTCTTCATTTTTCACATGCATGAATTCAGCCATAGCTTGGGCTCAAATGTTCATTAAAGATGGTAATCACTTAGAACACATCACCATCCCCTCATTCCACCAATTTTTTTTCGTGCCCCATCACTGAGCTTGGCTCCTGATATAGTCGAGAAATAAAATACGGGTCGAGACACAGTCAGTCCGCGGGGAATACCTTGGAACCCTCGACACAGGACCCTGGTCAAGGGTGGCCCCCAAGCTCTGGGCGGCCTCTAGGGTCTGGACGGCCTTCCGGTCCTGGGCGGCCTCCAGGGTCTAGGCGGCCCCTAAGTCCTGGACGACCCCTAGGTCCTGGACGGTCCCGACTTCTGGGCAGCCTCCAGGGTCTGGGCAGCCTCCCGGTCCTGGGCGGCCCCTAGGTTCTGGGCGGCCCCCAGGTCTGGGCGGTCCCTAAGTCCTGGACGGTCCCGACTTCTGGGCGGCCTCCAGGGTCTTGGTGGCCTTCCGATCCTGGGTAGCCCTAGGTCCTGGGCGGCCCCTGGTCCTGGACAACCCCTAGGGTCCGGGCAGCCCCTAGGTCCTGGACGGTCCCCGAGCTCTGGGCAGCCTCCCGGGTCTGGGCGGCCTCCCGGTCCTGGGCGGCCTCCAGGGTCTGGGCGGCCCCTAAGTCCTGGACGACCCCGAGGTCTGGGCGGTCCTCGACTTCTAGGTGGCCTCCAGGTTCTGGGCGGCCTCCCGGTCCTTGGCGGCCCCTAGGTCCTGGGCGGCCCCTAGGGTCTGGGCGGTCCCTAGGTCCTGGACGGTCCCCGACTTCTGGGCGGCCTTCCGGTCAAAGATGGCCCCTCAGGTCCTGAGCGACCTCTCGGTCTTGGACATCCCCCCGCTTTGGGCTACAAGCTGTCGTGTCTGGAATAGAGCCCAAGAATTATCAAACATCATAGCGCTTTAAATGGCTTAGATAAGACAAATGCCAGAACATCACCATTCATCGAAAAGCTCAAATAAAGGAGATACTGAGCACCTATTTCATAGTCAGAACTTTCCACTAACTCTAACATTCCCTGGGGAAGATCAAAACCCATCATGGCAATCCTTGACTTGCAGGGCAAGTTCCTTAATGCCTCTGGCGTTAATTGACAGTAAACTATCACGTGGCAAGCCCTTGCTGTGGCTGACCACTAATCTTATACACTAATCTTACACATTAATCTCATTCGATAAGAAAAAGAAAAAGAAAAGGAAATATGACTTGAAGCTAGTGGCATGATGACGAAAGCCAAGGAGCGATCTTTTCTTCAGAAATTCAAGAAGTATAAAAGGGGTTGGAATTCAGAGAAGAGGGGGATCTTTTCATTCTTCCTTCGGCTGGAGATCTTGCACAAAGAAAATCTTTCTATCTTTCTGGTAATCAAGCATCAATAGATTGGCGCGCCAGGAAGGGGCCGTGAACCTTGACTCCTTCAGATAACTCTGATCTTCCTGGCATGAAGACGAGATCTCCGGAGGAAGACCTTTCCCAGGGGTCTGGGGGGCATCTCTCATCTCCTGATCGGATTGAGGGAACCCCTGACCCGACCGAGCTGGTCCGACCAAGCCCTCCTGCTGCTTTCTTACCACCATCGGTATCAGCTACTCCCCAAGATCAGTTGGCCACCCTCACACAGCAAGTTCAAACCCTTGTTGGGATGGTCCAGCAACTGCAGGAGCAACATTCCAGAGGAGCCAAGCGGCGGTTCGAGACACCTTTGCATTCTAGGTCGGCCACCCCTATTAGCTGGCAATCTACCCGGGGAAGATCCCCTCCTACAAGGCCTCTCCACCCCTATACCTCAGCGACGTTTCATTCTCAAGGCTCCCGGGGTGGATCACGCTCCCTTACCCGTTCCTCGGTAGTCCACCTGCCAGGCGGCGATGGGGTAAGGAGCCATAGAGGGAGCACCGCCAGTGGTGTCGCCGGTCTTCATCTTCTTCCCCGAGCCAGCTGGAGGAAAGATGGCTGATCAGATGGAGATGCATCTCGATGAACAAGACCGAAGATTGGAAGAACTTTAGCCAAAGAATCAACAATCAGCCGGGGTCGGATTACGACACCCGTCCTCCTTTTACCCGGTGAATTATGGAGGAACCTATTCCCAGGAGGTTCCGTTTTCCTTAACTTGACCCTTATGATGGCACCACCGACCCTCTGGATCATCTGGAAAGCTATAAAGCTATTATGCAGGTTCAAGGGGCGACTGATGCCCTCTTATGTATTGCTTTTCCAGCCACACTCCAAAAGGCCGCTCGTGCCTGGTATTCTCATCTGCCTGTGCGCAGCGTTGACTCCTTCCAACAACTGAAAAGATCTTTCCTAGCTCATTTTGATGCTTGTCAGAAGATTCCCCGAGTGGCGGACAGCTTGTTTTCTGTACAGCAGCAAGATAGAGAATCTCTGAAGGACTTTATAACCCGATTCAAGGTGGCGGCTCTGGAAGTCTATCACCTCGACGATGCTGTGGCTACTCTGGCTCTGAAGTGGGGGCTTCGTCCCTCCAGTTTCACCTACTCTTTGGACAAAAGGCCTCTCTACTCTTATGCTGACCTCTTGAGTCGTGCGCAGAAGTACATCCGCACAGACGAGGCCGATTCATCAAGAAGGGGCATCGAAGGAAGGACTGGGAAGAGGCCAGCTCGCCCGAAGTCAGGCGGGCCCTCTCCCAAGAAGTCTGAACCCTCGCGCCGACCAGCTGACCGCCGCAAGAGCTTGGCCCGCAGAGAAGATCATCTTACACCTCTCCTTGCACCCCGGGCCCATATCCTCATGGAGATTGAAAATGAGCCTTATCTGCGGCGCCCACCTCCCTTGAAAAAAGGTGCTGCACGTGATAGAAGCCGCTACTGCCGTTTCCATAGAGATTATGGCCACGACACTGAGGAGTGCTGCAATCTGAAGCAGGCCATTGAGGAGCTTATACAAAGGGGATATCTGGAGCAGTGTATCCAGAAGAAGGAGATTCCGCCTATACCAGCTTTGATGGGCCCTCCTCCGCCTTAGGCCAACATCGATAATGCCCCTACGGAGCGAATGGTGGGAATGATTGCCCGTGGAGGAACATCGCTTCATAAGAGGCCGAGAGGAGAGGGAGAGTTAGAAAATGTAACCCCTTCTAGGGGAGATATGGCTGCCGAAGTGTTGTAAAAGATGATAGCGTCGTCGTCTCTATAACGGTCTCTAAGCATCCTGTAAGAAGGATTTCAATAGATAGCGGGAGCTCCGCCAACGTGCTTACTTATGATGCATTTCTTCGACTGGGTTTATCTATCAACTCTCTTCGACCTGTGGCTGTTCCTTTGGTTGGCTTTACAGGAGATTCTATACAGGTGGAGGGCGAAATCACCCTACCCGCTATGGCAAGGTCGCCGCCGCGTCAGAGCATGGTGATGTTGAACTTCTTGGTAGTCCGGGTGCCCCTGGCATATAATGCCATTCTTGACCGTCCTGGATTAAATATGCTAGACACGGTTATATCCACTAAGCGTCTATTGGTGCAATTCTCTACCAACCAAGGAGTTGGCGAGATGCGTGGGGAGATAGACTCGGTCAGACCCTATTATCATCTGGCTCCCAGTCCTCAGACGGTCGCGGTTCCCTCGGCTGCTGAGTCATTCGACCCTAGGGAGACCGAGCGAAGGGGGGAACCGGTGGAGCGTTTGGTGTCTTACCCCTTAGGGGATGACCCAGACAAGATTGTGCAAATCGGCGAACTCCTCTCTCCTGAAGCCCGGAGTCAGCTCCTAACCTTCTTGCAGGCGAATGCGGATATCTTTGCTTGGAAAGTGACAGACATGGTTGGGATTCCCCCGGAGGTGATCACTCATCGGCTTAATATCAACCCAGAATGCCGGCCGGTCCGTCAGAAAAAAAGGAGTTTTGCTCCTGAGTGGCAGAGAACTATAGATGAAGAAGTATACAAATTGCTTATGGCTGGCCATATTCGAGAGGCACAATACCCTGACTAGCTAGCTAATGTGGTCATGGTCCGAAAGACCAGTGGGGGATGGAGAATCTGCATTGACTATACCGATCTTAACAAAGTCTGTCCTAAAGATAGTTTTCCATTGCCGCGGATCGACCAGTTGGTGGATTCTACTTCCGGCTACGAACTTCTTAGTTTTATGGATGCCTTTTCAGGATATAATCAGATAAATATGAACCCCTCAGATGAAGAACATACCTCTTTTGTTACTGAGAAGGGCATTTATTGTTACAAAGTAATGTCCTTTGGATTAAAAAATGCTGGAGCCACCTACCAAAGGCTGATAAATAAAGTTTTCAAAGGTCAGCTCGACCGTAATATGGAGGTGTATGTGGACGATATGCTGACGAAGAGCACTTGTGCCGCTAATCATATCACTGATCTGGAGGAGACTTTCCATAACCTCTGGCTCCATAGAATCAAGCTTAACCCGTGCAAGTGCGCGTTTGGAGTTACCGCAGGAAAATTCTTGGGTTTTCTGGTGACCCAGCGGGGAATTGAGGCAAACCCGGAGAAGATTCATGCCATTCTTGATATGAGGCCACCAACCTGTAAGAAAGAGGTACAACAGCTTACCGAAAGGGTGGCAGCGCTGAGCTGATTTTTGTCAAGATCGGCGGAGAAGTGTCTGCCTTTCTTTAAAGTTTTACACAGGGCAGATGGTTTTGAATGGACGGAAGATTGTCAGCGAGCTTTTGGTGAGCTTAAGGAATTCTTATCTACGCCGCCCCTATTGTCTAAACCTGAGGAAGGAGAGAAGCTCTTCCTTTATCTTGCGACTTCCTCAAAGGCCGTCAGCTCCGTTCTGGTGCGCATCGATGACCAAGCCATTCAGAGACCTGTATACTATACTAGCAAAGTACTCAACGGTGCGGAAGAAAGGTATTCCAAAATGGAGAAGGTTATTTTCGCTTTGGTTATCTCCGCCTGGTGGCTCAGGCCATATTTTCAGGCTCATCCTATAATTGTACTCACTGATCAGCCCCTCAGAACCATTTTGTCCCATCCTGACATATCTGGCCGATTGGCTAAGTGGGCCATCAAGTTAGGGGAGTTCGACTTATCCTTCCAACCCCGGGCCACACTGAAATCCCAAGTCTTAGCTGATTTCTTGGTGGAATGTACTTGGTATGAGAAACATCAAGAAGATTCCCCCCAAATTCCTTCAGATGCCGGCGAGGAGAATGATGAGGCATGGATCCTCCACGTCGATGGGGCCTCTAACTCCTAGGGAAGTGGAGCTGGCCTTATCCTTGCCAACCCGGAGGGCGTGGTGTTGGAGTATGCTCTCCGTTTCCTCTTTGAAGCCACTAACAATCAAGCTGAGTATGAAGCCTTGTTGGCCGGGATTAAACTGGCGCATGGGCTAGGAATCAAGCATCTCCGAGCTTTTACTGACTCACAACTCATTTCTGCCCAAGTGGCCGGGGAGTATGAGGCCCGAGATCCCATTATGTCTCGGTATCTAAGCAAGATGAATCTATTAATCCCCTTACTGGATCGCTTCACCATCAGCTACATCCCTAGAGGAGAGAATGCCAGAGCCGATATGTTGTCTCGGCTCGCCACATCAGCGGATAGCGCCATGGGCAAAACTTATGTTGAGTACCTGGAGGTTCCTAGTATCGAAGCCATGGAAGAAGCTCTGCCAGTTACATAGGAGGAAACATGGATGGATGCCTATATCCAATACTTGAAAAACGGCGTCCTCCCGGCTGATCATGGAGAAGCCAAACTGCTTAAACGGAGAGCTTCCAAATTTATATTGCTGAACGGCCAACTCTACAAGAGATCCTTTTCCCAGCCTTTTCTCAAATGCATCGGCCCAGTAGACGCGGACTATATTCTCAGAGAGATTCATGAAGGCATATGCGGAAATCATGCGGGGGGCAGATCCCTGGCACGTAAAGCTCTCTGACAAAGATATTATTGGCTAATCATGCAGGAGGATGCTACTGAGCTAGTGAAGAGATGTGAACAATGTCAGCGATACGCTTGTATTCAGCGGCAACCGGCTTCCTTGTTGAGTCCTCTCTTCGCCCCATGGCCTTTTTCCCAATGGGGCATGGACATCCTCGGCCCTTTCCCACCAGCATCGGGGCAGCGGAAATTCCTGCTTGTGGCTATTGATTATTTCACTAAGTGGGTCGAGGTTGAGGCGCTCGCACGGATCACTGAAGCCAAGGTCAAAGCTTTTCTCTAGAAATCTATCGTCTGTTGATTCGGCATACCTCATACTCTTGTCACTGACAATGGCCGGCAGTTCGATAATACTGCCTTTAAAGCCTTCTGTGATGACTTCGACATCACTCATCGATTCACCTCTGTCGGCTATACGCAGTCCAATGGAGAAGCCGAAGTCATGAATCGTATGATACTACGAGGGCTGAGAACTAGACTGGACACATCTAAGGGAAGATGGGTGGAAGAACTCCCGAGCATGCTCTGGGCCTATCACACGACTCCCAGGACGCCAACAGGAGAAACGCCTTTCAACCTGGTTTTTGGTTCCGAGGCTGTTATCCCTATCGAGATTGGCCTGCCTAGTATTCGGGTGGAGTCGTACGATGAAGCTGACAATCTCTCCAATTTAAGAGCCAGTCTCGACCTCATTGACGAAGTAAGGGACTGAGCTCAAGTCAGGATGGTGGCCTACCAACAACGGGTAGCGAGATATTATAATGCTTGCATCCACCCGAAAAGTTTCCGCCAAGGAGACTTGGTCCTTAGGAGAGCTGAAATATCTAAACCGGCAGAAGGGGGCAAGTTGTCCCCGAATTGGGAAGGGCCCTATCGGGTCGCTGAAGTCCTTCATCGTGGAGCATATCGACTCGAAGATTTAAGTGGACAACTAATCCCTCGAACGTGGAACGCGGGCAATCTCCGGCAATACCATCAATGATGTAATAGGTGTATTTACCTAAGGAGTCAATAAATGTACACTTCCAAAGATTTCTTGTAGATAATTCCTCAAAAGGAACTTGACGGCCCCACGGTCCTAAGGACACCCCCAGGCCGGTGTTGCACGCCCCTGAGGAGGTTCAAATCCAAGGCCTAGGCGGCCTCGAGTCAAACTCTCGGACGGGTATCCAACTACCCCCGAGACAATTCCTCAAAAGGAACTCGACGGCCCCACGGTCCTAAGGACACCCCCAGGCCGACGTTCTATGCCCCTGAGGAGGTTCAAGTCCAAGGCCTAGGCGGCCTCGAGTCAAACTCTCGGGCGGGTATCCAACTACCCCCGAGACAATACCTCAAAAGGAACTCGACGGCCCCACGGTCCTAAGGACACCCCCAGGCCGGCGTTCTATGCCCCTGAGGAGGTTCAAGTCCAAGGCCTAGGCGGCCTCGAGTCAAACTCTCGGGCGGGTATCCAACTACCCCCAAGACAATTCCTCAAAAGGAACTCGACGGCCCCACGGTCCTAAGGACACCCCCCGGCCGGCGTTCTACGCCCCTGAGGAGGTTCAAGTCCAAGGCCTAGGCGGCCTCGAGTCAAACTCTCGGGCGGGTATCCAATTACCCCCGAGACAATACCTCAAAAGGAACTCGACGGCCCCACGGTCCTAAGGACACCCCCAGGACGGCGTTCTATACCCCTGAGGAGGTTCAAGTCCAAGGCCTAGGCGGCCTCGAGTCAAACTCTCGGGCGGGTATCCAACTACCCCCAAGACAATTCCTCAAAAAGAACTCGACGGCCCCACGGTCCTAAGGACACCCCCAGGCTGGCGTTCTACGTCCCTAAGGATGTTCAAGTCCAAGGCCTAGGCGGCCTCGAGTCCAACTCTCGGGCGGGTATCCAACTACCCCCAAGATAATTCCTCAAAAGGAACTCAATGGCCCCACGGTCCTAAGGACACCCCTAGGCCGGCGTTCTACGCCCCTGAGGAGGTTCAAGTCCAAGGCCTAGGCGGCCTCGAGTCAAACTCTCGGGCGGGTATCCAACTACCCTCGAGACAATTCCTCAAAAGGAACTCGACGGCCCCACGGTCCTAAGGACACCCCCAGGCCGGCGTTCTACGCCCCTGAGGAGGTTCAAGTCCAAGGCCTAGGCGGCCTCGAGTCCAACTCTTGGGCGGTATCTAACTACCCCCGAGACAATTCCTCAAAAGGAACTCGACGGCCCCACGGTCCTAAGGACACCCCCAGGCAGCGTTCTACGCCCCTGAGGAGGTTCAAGTCCAAGGCCTAGGCGGCCTCGAGTCCAACTCTCGGGCAGGTATCCAATTACCCCCGAGACAATTTCTCAAAAGAAACTCGATGGCCCCACGGTCCTAAGGACACCCCCAGGCCGGCGTTCTATGCCCCTGAGGAGGTTCAAGTCCAAGGCCTAGGCGGCCTCAAGTCAAACTCTCGTGCGGGTGTCCAACTACCCCCAAGACAATTCCTCAAAAGGAACTCGACGGCCCCACAGTCCTAAGGACACCCCCAGGCCGGCGTTCTATACCCCTGAGGAGGTTCAAGTCCAAGGCCTAGGCGGCCTCGAGTCAAACTCTCGGGCCAGTATCCGACTACCCTCATGGTGGTTCTTGGAAAAGGACTCGGCGGCTCCACGATCCTAGGGACATGTATAATGCTAATCTATGGATTAAACCTCGAAGGGCCAGAGGGGGTGATGATTCCCTTTACTTCTTATATGTATGATGGTTAAATATCATAAGCCAATTGACTACAGTAACAAACGAACAGGAACAAAGAATCGACGTTCATTCATTTAAAAGTCAAACTGTTACAAAACTTCAAGCTGGCATTGGCCGGCTTACCAAAAAGAGTCCGTCGAGGACACCAAAAAAGAGAGAGAGAGAGAGAGAGAGGAAGCGGGAGAAGGGATACAGTCCGACATAGCCACGTTCCTATTGATCCCTGGGACGCTCACCCGCTATTGTTGGCTCGGTACTCGACTCTTCAACTACAGTCGCTTGGGCAACAGATTACTATCACTGCTTCATCGGCGGTGTCTTCAGCCTCAGTATCGAAATTTTCTTCATCATCTATAGGCTGGAAACGATCGAGGTCTTCTAGTTTGAAATGTCGGGACAACCTCCTTTTGCACCTCTCGAAGCCTTGAACAAAGGCATCCATAACAGCCTCGCAAAATTCTGAGGCAAAATCGGGAGAACTTTTGTATTCCTCGATGGCCTTCCGAACCCGAGCCTCGGCCGCCGCTACCCTCTCTTGAGCCTTGGCCTCCATTATAGCCATTTTATCCAGGGCTTCCTTCGTTTCCTTCTCGGCCAGGGCCAGTTTCTCTGCAGCATCAAGGGCTGTCGCCTCTGCGTTGTCGGCCTGATTTTTGGTGTATTCTAATTTGAGAATGGCTTCCTTTAATTTTTCCTCAGTTGGTAGCAGCTTCGCCCTGGTTTCGGATAGTTTCGTGTCCAGGGTCTATAGCTCCCTCTCAGTCCTCTCCCGCCACGCGCAGTTGTCCTCCCTAATGGCCTGAAGGTCAAGCGATGCCTTCAATTCTTGGGCCTTTACTTCCGATAATTCTTTCCTCAGACCCTCGTTGTTGGACTTGGTGTTGACTAGATCCTCGCGGAGTACGAAGAGGCCGTTGGACATCTACGTTAAAAAGTAGTTGATGAGTGCAGGAATTCTATAATCAAGGAAAGAAAGGAGGGAGACCATAATTTTACCTGGAGTGCGGCGGTAAACATCGTATCGAAAGCCTCCTCCAGGGGTAGGCCCCTCATTTTGGCTTGAAACCGGGGCAAAACCGAGAGTTTAAGAACTGTTTCTGATAAACGGCTCTTATACGCCAAGCCCTGACCGGGCATCTCTGAGGGTTGGATCGGATCCTTCGAGATATCCGGGGGAGCGGAAACATCTGCTCCTTCTGGCGGCTGCGGGTCTAGCGGGTAGGTCTCGGCCGACCCTTTGCTCCTGGAGGGCTCCCTAATATCTCTGGCGGAGGGGGAGGTGGCCCCCGATGGCCCCTCCACAGGGAGACCCTTAATAGGTATCCCGGCGGGGAGATTCTCCTCTCCCTCATCCTCCTCCACTAATATAGCCTCGGGGAGAGTTGCTGGAGGCTGGGTCGAGTGTCTCAGCTCCCTTTGACAAGGCCTTTTCAGCCTGGCCCTAGTCACGTCACGAGCATTTCCTTTCCTCTTCCGAAGGCCTGATATTATTGCATCCTGAGAGAACTTCATTGCTGCAAAATTGAGAATCCAAAGTTAATCAAAAAAGTGCCCTAGAGATGCCACACATAAATAAAAGGTGCGTGCTAAAATCCATTCTCATACACGTACTTGAATACAAAGTACCCAAAAAAGAGAGAGAAGAAGATAGTGATAACAAAAACAAAACTCTCCGAAGCTCACCGGGCGCTATAGGCAGCGCCACCAGCATAGACGCAATCTCCCGAAGGTTATCTTTGATAATAGTTCCTTACTAGGAGGCACGATGGTGGATGCCAGAATATTAAACAACTCCTGGTCTCTCTCCTCGATAGTCGAGTTCTGGTTAGAGCTGGTATCAGGAACGCCCCAGTTCACATCCACCTCCTCTAGGTGAGCGTAAAAAAAACCGTGACTCCCCCCCCCCCCCCTTGATTTTGGAAGGAAGGCTGAGCCCTAGGACTCTCCTGGGCCTAGACGCAAAACTCCACCACCCGTCCCTTATGGGATTCCGAATCCTATACAAAGCCCTAAATAGGGAGAGCCGGGCGGGAGCCCCATGGAAGTGACAAAGCACTAAAAATGAAAAGACGATGCGGATGGAGTTAGGGGTAAGCTGTGCCGGGATGAGGTGGTATCTATTTAACAAATTTATGAAGAAGGAATGCAAGGGCAGTCGAAGGCCACATTTGAAAAACTCTTCATACAGCGCGACCTTCCCCGGTTGCGTAAGAGTGACCCTATCCTCGGGGAGGGGAACGGAAAGGCAAAAATTGCTAGGGATCTCAAATTGGGCCCTAAGATTCCTAAGATCCTGAGGAAACGTGATTGAAGCAATCTCCGTTCGACCGGCGGACTTAGGGATGACTACCGAAAGACCTACCTCATGGCTGGTGGATGAAGAGGAAACCCTAGGTGATTGGGGTAATGCCCTAGACGCTAGCTGCGGGGCTGGTTGATCCCCTTGTATGGTCACACCTCCGAGAGCTTGGCGGCGTGCCTGGATAATCTCCTCGCGGGAGGGCTCGATCAGAGGGCTCTTCCCTTTCCCGTCTCGATGAGGATCCATGAAGAAGAAAAGGAGAAAGAAAGGTCGACTAACTTGGGCTTGAAAGAATGAAGATACAGGAGACGTGACAAGAATAAGAGGCGAGGAGGTAGGGAGGACAGACCCCTTTTTATATATTTTTGAACATAACCCCTCGAGCGCCACAAAACCACGTGGCGAACCTTGAGTGGGGCCGGACAAACGAAAAGGCACTATCCTCTTAGGGATACGCACCTTCGTTTTATCTTTTTCGAAACATCAATCTGTGGTATTTACAAATTCAAATTTGGTTTTTCGCCCCTCCCCCTTCTGCACGTGCGATGTGGCTGAGCACAAGGGACAGGGGCGAGGGGGCATATGATATAGTCGAGAAATAAAATACAGGTCGAGACACAGTCGGTCAGCGGGGAATATGTTGGAACCCTCGACACAGGACCCTGGTCAAGGGTGGCCTCCAAGCTCTGGGCGGCCTCCAGGGTCTGGGCGGCCTCTCGGTCCTGGGCGGCCTCCAGGGTCTGGACGGCCCCTAAGTCCTGGACGACCCCTAGGTCCTGGATGGTCCCCGACTTCTGGGCGGCCTCCAGGTTCTGGGCGGCCTCCCGGTCCTGGGTGGCCCCTAGGTCCTGGGCGGCCCCAGGGTCTGGGTGGTCCCTAGGTCCTGGACGGTCCCCGACTTCTGGGCGGCCTCCAGTGTCTGGGCGGCCTTCCGGTCAAAGATGGCCCCCCAGGTCCTGAGTGACCTCCCGGTCCTGGGCATCCCCCCGCTTTGGGCTACAAGCTATCGTGTCTGGAACAGAGCCCAAGAATTATCAAACATCATAGCGCTTTAAATGGCTTAGATAAGACAAATGCCAGAACGTCACCATTCATCGAAAAGCTCAAATAAAGGAGATACTGAGCACATATTTCAGAGTCAAAACTTTTCACTAACTCTGACATTCCCTGGGAAGATCGAAACCCATCATGGCGATCCTTGACTTCTAGGGCAAGTTCCTTAATGCCTCTGGCGTTAATTGACAGTAAACTATCACATGGCAAGCCCTCGCTGTGGCTGACCACTAATCTTATACACTAATCTTACACATTAATCTCATTCGATAAGAAAAAGAAAAAGAAAAGAAAATATGACTTGAAGTTGGTGGCATGATGACGAAAGCCAAGGAGCGATCTTTCTTCGGAAATTCAAGAAGTATAAAAGGGGATGGAATTCAGAGAAGAGGGGGGATCTTTTCATTCTTCCTTCGGCTGGAGATCTTGCACAAAGAAAATCTTTCTATCTTTATGGTGATCAAGCATCAACAGCACCGAACCACTATAAACTTCTGTGTGTTTGTAGTTGTTTGATTCTCTATTGTTATCTTTCTGTGCACTCCACTACACCGCTGCAAATCAAAATTAGGGTTTAAGCACATACTTGCATAGTAATTAATTTTTAATAAACCAATTCACCCCCCTCTTGGGTTGCTACATCTGGGCAACAAGTGGTATCAGAGCAGTGCTCTTGATTCTATAGCTTTGATTAGCTTGGAGCCAAAGATCAGTAGTAATCCCAATGGTTCTATGTTGACGAAGGACAATCAACAAATAGACCACCTTTGTTCAATGGAACAAATTACACATATTGGAAAGCACGAATGAAAATCTTCATTCAAGCACTTGATTATGATTTATGGGAATCATAATTAATGGACCACACACACCCACTATTAGATTGAAATATTAATATTGCAAAACCTGAATCAGAATGGGATGAGCAAGATAAGAAATTAGCTCAATTAAATGCAAGGCTATGAATGTTCTTTATTGCTCTCTTGATGCAAATGAGTTTAATCGTATATCTACTTGCATGTCTGCTAAGGAAATTGGGATAGACTTGAAGTCACCCATGAGGGTACAAATCAAGTCAAGGAATCCAAAATTAATATGCTTGTTCATAAGTATGAATTATTTAAGATGGATCTGCTGAAAATATTACTGATATGTTTACAAGATTTACTGATATTATTAATGGTTTGAAAAGTCTTGGAAAATCTTATGCTAACAGTGATCTTGTTAGAAAAATTTTAAGATCTTTACCTAGGACATGGGAAGCAAAAGTCACTGCAATACAAGAAGCAAAAGATCTCAACACTTTATCACTTGAAGAATTGGTCGGTTCTTTGATGACTCATGAGCTTCAACAACGACACATATGATGAAGATGAATCAAAGAAGAAAAGGACTATGGCATTGAAGAGTGCAACTCAAGAAGATGAAAGTGAAAAAACAAGTGACAGTGAGAAAGATGATGAAATGCACTTATTTCAAAAAAATTTAAAGAAATTCATGAAGAGAAAGAAATTTGAAAAAGAAAAAATTTGTCAAAGGAGATCATAGCAAAGATAAGGAAAAGAGTGAACCTCCTACATGCTATGAGTGCAAGAAGCCTGGACACATCAACCAGATGTCCACTATTAAAGAAAGGATCTAAAAGAATAAAGAAGAAGGCAATGATGGCTACTTGGAGCGACAGTGAAGCAACAAGTTCAGAAGATGAAGAGAAAACTGAAGTTGCCAATGTATGCTTCATGGCTGATAATGATGAGGTAAGTCCTAACTTTTTAGATGACTTTACTTTGATGAATTGCAATGTGCATTTTATGAACTTATTGATGATTTTGCAAATTAAGTTCAAAGAACAAAGAATTGAAAAATGAAATAAAAATCTTACTCTTGAAAAGAAAGAATTTCAAAGGATAATGAATCATTGTTAAAGGAAAACCAAGATTTGAAAAATGAAGTGATAAATTAAAACCAATTATTGATAATTTACTTTAAGTTCAAAAAATTAGAAATGATTTTAAATAGTCAAAGAGCTGTTTACAATAGAGCTGGTCTTGGATACAATACTTTTGAAAGACAAAAATTTTTAAAAAATATTTATGAGCATGCTGATGATTCTACTAAAATTACATGTTTTAAATGTAAAAAATTGGACACAAAGCTTATATTTGTCAAACACAAAGATAAAAAATATGGGTTCCAAAAGGAACCATTTAACTAACCCTAAAGGACCCAAGAAAGCTTGGGTACCTAAAAACAAAAATTGAAATTGTGTATGCAGGTGTGTCTTGCAACCCGAGCAATTAAAAGACAATGGTACTTGGATAGCGGGTGCTCAAGACACATGACCGGTGATGAATCGCAATTCATCACTTTGGAAGCAAAAGATGGAGGGTGTTACTTTCGGTGATAATGGCCAAGGAAAAATAATTGGCATTGGAAAAATAGGTATCACACCTCATGCTTATATTGATAATGTTTTACTTGTGAAAGGACTGAAACACAATTTACTTAGCATTAGTCAATTATGTGACAAAGGATTTAATGTTACATTTGAATCATCTTATGCATTGTTAAAAATCCTGCAAATGAAAACATGAAATTTGTTGGTCATAGGCATGGTAATGTATACATTGTTAATTTAAATGATTTGCATGATCAAAATATTGATTGCCTAGTTGCTACAAATAATAAAACTGATAATAGTTGGTTATGGCATCGTAGGCTAGCTCATGCAAGCATGGATTTTTATCTAAATTAATTAAAAGGATTTAGTACATGGTTTGCCAAAACTTGTTTTTGAAAAAGATAAGATTTGTAATGCTTGTCAATTTGGAAAACAAACCCGAGTATCTTTTAAATCAAAGAATTTAGTTTCAACCACTAGACCTTTGGAGCTCTTGCATATGGATTTATTCGGTCCTACAAGAACAACTAGTCTAGGAGGAAAAAGATACGGTTTTGTTGTTATTGATGATTTCTCTCGCTTTACATGGGTTTTATTTCTATCTAGTAAAGATGAAGCATTTTCAGCATTTCAAAAATTATTTAAAAGAATTACAAATGAAAAGAATTCTTCTGTTTTGTCGATACGAAGTGATCATGGAAAAGAATTTGAAAACAAATCTTTTGAAGAATTTTGTAATGAAAATGGAATTGAACAAAGAACACCACAACAAAATGGAGTAGTTGAAAGAAAGAATAGAACATTAGAGGAAATGGCGCGTACCATGTTGTGTGAAAGCAATCTTCCAAAATATTTTTGGGCAGAAGCTATTAACACTGCATGTTATGTTTTAAATCGTGCATTAATCAGACCTGTTTTGAAAAAGACTCCATATGAACTTTGGAAAGGAAGAAAACCTAATATAAGTTACTTTCATGTTTTTGGATGCCGATGTTTTGTATTAAATAATGAAAAATCAAACCTTGATAAATTTGATGCTAAGTCTGATGAAGGAATTTTTCTTGGATATTCTTTACATAGTAGAGCTTTTAGAATATTCAACAAAAAGACTTTAGTAGTTGAAGAATCAATTCATGTTATCTTTGATGAATCTAATGATCTTCCATCAAGGAAGGGAAAAGGTATAAATGATGCAGATGACATTGAAGATCAATTCAAGGACATCACACTGAAGGATAAGAACGACTCAGATACACAAGAGGTAAATGAAGGAACGCTGACCTACCTGAAGCCTCACAAGGTAATGATGAATTAGAAAGAGGTTGGAGGTATGTTCTCAGTCACCCTAAAGATCAAATTATTGGTGATCCTTCTCAAGGAGTTAGAACTAGATCATCATTTAGAGATGCTTATAATAACTTAGCATTTGTATCTAAAATTGAACCTAAATGTTATGATGATGCTAAAAATGATGTTGATTGGATTAATGCCATGCATGAGGAACTTAACCAATTTGAAAGAAATAATGTTTGGACTCTTATTGAAAGACCTCATGATCATCAAATTATTGGAACTAAATGGGTTTATAGAAATAAATTAGATGAACATGGTAATATAATTAGAAATAAGGCAAGATTAGTAGCTAAGGGTTATAATCAAGAAGAGGGAATTGATTTTGATGAAACTTATGCCCCTGTTGCTAGATTAGAAGCTATTAGATTACTTCTTGCTTATGCTTGTTATATGAATTTTAAATTGTATCAAATGGATGTTAAAAGCGCTTTCTAAATGGATACATTGCTGAACAAGTTTTTGTGGAACAACCACCCGGCTTTGAAAATCACTTGTTTCCAAACCACGTTTTCAAATTAAACAAAGCTTTGTATGGTTTGAAACAAGCGCCCCGGGCATGGTATGAAAGATTAAGCAAATTCTTGATTAGTAAATTTCATTCGAGGAACTGTGGATACAACTTTATTTATTAAAAGATAAAATAAAGATATATTAATTATTCAAATCTACATTGATGATATCATATTTGGTGCCACTAATGATTCTTTGTGCAAAGACTTTGCTAAGCTTATGCAGGGAGAGTTCGAGATGAGTATGATGGGTGAGCTGACCTACTTCCTCGGACTACAAATTAAACAAAGCAAAGATGGGATCTTCATAAGCCAATCCAAATATACCAAAGAAATGATCAAGAAGTTTGGCATGGAGACATCCAAGAGTATCGGTACCCCTATGAGCTCATCATGTAGACTTGAATCCTATAATTCTAAAAAGTCTATTGATTTAAAATTATATAGAGGCATGATTGGATCATTATTATATTTAACTGCTAGTAGGCCAGATATTTTATTTAGTGTTTGCATGTGTGCTAGATATCAAGCCAATCCTAAAGAATCACACTTGCTTGCTGTTAAAAGAATATTTAAATATTTAAATGGAACAGTAAATTTAGGTATATGGTATGACAAACAATCTAGCATTGACTTAATAGGATACTGATTCGACTTTGCTGGATGTAAAATAGACAGGAAATCAACCACTGGAACTTGCCAGTTTCTAGGTGTTAACTTAATTTCATGGTTTAGCAAAAAGCAAACTTCAGTAGCATTGTCTACAGCCGATGTCGAATACATTGCAGCTGAAGTTGCTGTGCTCAAATCTTATGGATTAAGCAACAGCTAGAAGATTATGGTATTAAACAAAGAGCTATACCTATAAAATGTGATAATACAAGTGCAATCTGTTTAACTAAGAATCCTATTCAACATTTCAGAACTAAACATATTGAAATTAGACATCATTTCATTAGAGATCACTTAAATAATGGAAATGTTGTTATTGAATTTTTAAATACTGAAAATCAAATTGTTGACATTTTCACTAAGCCTCTTGATGAAACAAAATTTTATGAAATCAAAAGAGTATTGGGAATGTTTGATCCAACCATTTAATGAATTAATTAATAAATTGATATGATATCTAAAAGATATGAATCTTTAAATCACATCAATTAAAGGAACATCATTAAATGCTTTAGTATGTTGTAACGCTTTAAGTCTTTTCATCTTTATGAAAGCCAACTATTATTGTTGACCCAATTATTGATTTTGATGATTAATAAAGAAATTGAGTATATTTATTTGATTACTAATAGATTTGATAAGTGTTTCAGGGCTTAAAAATATTTGATTGATTTAAAGGCATTAAGAAACATGTTTTGAATCAATTGCAAAATATAAGTTTCAAAGTTTCAGAGCCTGGAGTCGACACCTAGGAATGCTGGAGCCGACCCCATGGCCAGTCAAATATTCTTCTATTTTTTGATACGGTCTGGAGCCGACACCTAGAGTTTTGGAGCCGACACCCAGAGTTTCAGAGTCGACACTTACAGTGTCTGGAGCTGACTCCGATGTGGGGACAGAACATTTGATTTTTGACTACCTCGGAGCCGACACTTACAGTCTTTTGGAGCCGACACCTGAGTATGGCGAGCCGACACCTAACTTTTCGAGCCGACTCCTTGACGAACTCAGAACTTTCTATTTTTGGATAAACGACTTAGAGCCGACACCTGAAAAGTTGGAGCGACTCCAACCTATCTAGAACAAAATTTTAAAATGCCAGATCAGCTCTAACGGTAATGTTTTCTTTTTACCTAACTTCTAACAGATATATTTTGTTTGGAAAAACTTTTTAGGTACATTCCAATGGCTAGTTTTCTCACCAAAAATGGATTCAAGGAAATCTATAAAAAGGGGGAGAAACTCATTTGAAAAAAAAAAGAACAAAAAATCGGAGTGAATACAAATCAAAAATCCGAGAAGTCTTGAGCCTGAAATCAAAGAAAAAAGTATCCAAACTCAAATCCTTCACTCCAAAAAGCTCAAAGAGAAATCTAAGGCACTCATATTGGAAAAATCGGAGGATTTCCAAAAAAAAGAAAAAGCTCTGTTTTCTCAA
Organism: Calamus simplicifolius; assembly: GCA_900491605.1. Classification (NCBI taxonomy): domain Eukaryota; kingdom Viridiplantae; phylum Streptophyta; class Magnoliopsida; order Arecales; family Arecaceae; genus Calamus; species Calamus simplicifolius. The sequence goes on from UESW01003862.1 coordinate 965,583, forward strand.
CTTCTCATCTGCAACATTTGCAACGAATCAAAGCTGAGGCCTGATTCAACATCTCCAGAGAGAGAAGAGAAGAAAAGAAGAAAAGCTCAAATCCAATAATATTCAAAATAGGCTTTTCTAACCTTGCTTATTCATTTTGAATATTTGCTCATTTGAGGAGCTTTGTATTATTGAAAAACATTATTCTTTCTTGTTTGTGCTAGTTCTATCAAGGGGATTGAACTAGTGGAGATAGTATACCTCGGGTCAAGCTAGATTAGCTTGAGTTTAGGGTTTTGTGCTGGTGAGCCCAGAAAACCGGCTGGGTTCGTTGTGATCCCTGGGAAACAACAAGTTTGAGTTGTGATCTTGTAAAACAACTTGACTGTAATCAAGAGGATTATAGTGTGGACCCAAGTGGATCTTGGGAGTGGACGTAGGTGTTAGATACACCGAACCACTATAAAACCTTTGTGTTTGTCGTGCTTTGATTATCTCTTTCTCTATCTCCTTGGTTGTACTTAACATTCGCATTGCATTTCATCTATCTCCAAGCACATAGTTGTTAAAAGGTTAAAATTTTTAAAGAACCCAATTCACCCCCCCCCCTCTTGGGTTGCCATCTGGGCCAACAATTATACTTCCTTAAATTCATCCAACCACCGGCCATTTGCAACCTTTTTCATTTTATTGATGGCAGCTAACCGACCAGGCAACCAAACAGGCACCTGTCCAGCTAACCATCAAGCCATCTCCCTATATAACCTTTTTCTCTCCAACCGTTTTCATTTCAAAACATTCCTCCTCACTTCAAGCCGAGCGTCTTCACCACTCCTCTCATTCTCATCCTCCCTTTCATTCCATCAATCAACCTATCAATCCTTTCTTCCATTCTCTATCAATCAATCTTGAAGATAGTTGATGGCTCCCAAGAAGAAGACAATCGCAAGAGATGATGATTGTGCCGATCTTCATCGGAAGTCTTCTACTTCTTCATCTCATATCAACTCCCTTCTTGCATCTAAATCCTTTGCTCATGGAAGGTTAGTTAATTTTAACTTCTTAGAATAGGAAGGTTTTAAAACTAGAAAACTTTTAGTTAATCAAGGATAGGATAAGCTTCTATCTACCAAGAGACCTATTTATCCTGAGCTCATTAGGAAATTTTATGAAAATATCTCTTTTGGTAGTGGGACTATCTCTTCCTTCATGAAAAAGACTAAAATCGACCTAGACTGCAAAACTTTAGGATGTGCTCTTAATATTCCATCTGATGGTTTCTTAGAAGTCCTACCCAGTGAACGTAGATATAAAATAGGTTTAATCCTTAATATTGATGACAGTGATGCTAGTATTATTGAAACTCTAGATGCCAACATGTTATCTGTAGAAAATAGATTATTTCACAGTATCATCGCCAAAATCCTTGCCCCACGTGCAGGTTCGTTTAATGTAGTAAATGATAGGGACATATGTATAATGTATGACATCTTAATAGAAGACCCTATTGATCTACCTCAACTAATGATGACCGTAATGAAAGAATCCTTGTCTAGATCTAAGGCTGCATTGCCCTATGGAATGCTTCTCACTTATGTATTTGAGTTTTTCAATATTAAGTTAATGGAGAAACTGCAGTGGCATTACGTCACTCTGACATTTTTAATGCTCATTCACTGCACCGTATAGACTTTGCCAAACGGGATGGTATTTGGTTAAATGTTAGGTATAGAACTGGTCAGTCTAGTATGCAACCGCCAACTATGACTCAATCTGCTTGTTCTCCTCATAACTTCTTCAATTTTGACTTCAACCATCCGAATCCTTACCTTGCTGCTATGTTTGATGATCAAAATCATTTTCAATTTGATCCACCCAATATGAATGCTACTGGACCTTCTTATCACAATGACAACCAAGCTCCTACTCCTCTTCCTATCGTTCATATAAGTGATGATCAAATTCGCCTCATTATCAATGAATTGACCCTTGCCACTTCTAGTCGAAGCTCTGGAGACAGTGCTTCTTCTGTCAATGATTAGACTCTCATACCACACATTTCTTCTATTTTTGAGAACATGTCTCAGTTTAAACTTACTCTTGAACGTCTTGTCCATGATGTGAACATTCTCAATGGAAGAGTTTTTCATCACAATGAATCTGTCATGGAATGGATCCTAAAAGAGATTAATTTTCTAAAAAGTAAGCTTGAGAATTTTGAAACTAAGGCAGAGTGGGTAGAGTACCGAATGAGATCCTCCGAGACCCAGACCCGGGATGCAGCAAACGCTGTCGACCATTGGACCGCATCCTTCACAAGGCTGAGTCATCTCATAGAGACTTACATCACTCTTTCTGCCGCCTCTATGCCTGATGCTTCTTATTCTCATCCGCACCTCTGGACTCCACCGACATAGCCTTCTTTCGACAAGCCTGGATCTTCAAACAAGCCAAATGTTTCTTCAGTGCATATTTCTTCTTCTGATGATGACAAGTGATTATGTTTAACTTATGTTATAACCGTACTTAGTACTGTTTCTGTAATGCATGTTTACAACTATGATTTATGACTTGAGACCATGGCGTGTAATGTTTGTATTACTCTATTTTGTAATGATATGAATGACTGCTCTAAATTATGTATGAATGATAACATCTCCTTGATATATTATGCTTAAATTTATTGCAAAACTCTTCAAAATTCTTTTTGATTAATGACAAAAAGGGAGAGAAGAATATTGCATACATTAAGGAATGGAGTAAAATAATAACTCCATATATTCAGGAGGAGAAAAAGAGTTCACTTATTCAGATTGACAGGGGGAGTAAGTAATGTTCTTCTGATTACACTCCTGTCTACTTCCTATATTTGCTCCTTATATACTTAAAGGTTTTGTCATCATCAAAAAGGGGAAGATTGTTGACCCCAGAATGATTTTGATGATTACAAAACAATTAGGCAATTCTACGCTTGATACAGGGAAGTTCGGTCGCCTTACAAGTAAGTATCTGCATGCAAAATTGACTGGTAAGAAAGTACTTCATTCGACTTTGCTTTAGAAAATTTTATTGGCATTGAAAGTTAACTGGTTAGCTAACTTGTTATTCCATTTAGCTAGCTGGCACACCTTTCAGCTAACTGATACATTGTCTCAGTGCTTGGGCCGAACAGATGCTTTCATTAGCTAGCTGGTTAGCTAGCTTGTTAGCTAGTTGGAGTTCCTTCAGCTAACTAATGTGCTCGTCATAGTGCTTGGCCGAACACTCTTTCATTTTAGCTAGCTGGTTAGCTAGCTTGGGATGCCTTGGATTTAACTGGAATTCATTTTAGCTAACTCCAGTTTCCTGTTAACTTTCCTGGCCAAATGGACTTAATTTTTAGCTAACTGTTGAGCTAGCTGCCAGACCTTCTAGTTAGCTGGCGGTTCCTTTAGCTAACTGCTTAGCTAACTATTTTAACCTGGAGCTAACTGGTTAGTTACCTATTTTTCACAGGTGAGCTTGTGGCTGTGAAGTTTGAAAATTTAGTTAGCTGAAGAGCTAACTCCCTCTCTCTCTGGCTGTTTGTATTCTCTGGATAGCTAACTGGAGAGCTAGCTATCATTTGCTTAGTTAGCTGGAGAGCTAACTAGGATGAACAGTTTCTATATTGCTTTTGGTTTTAGTTAGCTAGTGAGTTAACTGACTATCATTTAGTTAGCTGATGAGCTAACTCCACTTCTCCTATTATTCCTGCAGCCAGAGCTTTAAAGTTTTAGTTAGCTAGTGAGCTAATTACCAATGCATGGCTCCTTTCTTCTATTGCCTGTTAGTTAGCTGGAGAGCTAACTATCGTTTGCTTAGTTAGCTGGTGAGCAAACTAAGAGCTCTGTACCTTTTTCTCCTGGCGTTTACGTTTGCTATTAGTTAGCTGGAGAGCTAACTAGCAACCATTTTAGTTAACTATGGAGCTGCCTCTGGACGCTTTTTTCAGTCGTGGCCTCTCTTGTGAGCTAGCTAACTAGCTAGCTGAGGATTATTGCTTATGTCTTGGCCGAATGCATTCTTGACTTCAGCTACCTGGAGTTATTTCCAGCCAACTGCCGCCTGAGTTCTTGAGTTTGCTTTTCCTCTCTCACTCTATCTCTATTGCTATTTTGAGCTACATTTAACTTTTGGATTTTTGAATCTTTGCAGTGCTCTTCCTTCCTCAAATGGAGATCTGCATTCAATGCTTAAGGGAAACATTTATAACGGTTATATTTTCTTCCCGTTTTTATTTCCATTTGTTCCTAATGTATCTAACGGATATTTTCTTGTTGGATGATTATAAATAGGTGGGATTAGAAGCACACTATGACGATTTTGAAAAAGAGAGTTTAAAAGAGAAAGAAATCCAAGAAAAGAGCTTATATTGCATATTGTTGAGTGGTTGTTGCTGTGCATTCAAGTCATTCATTGCTCCAAAAAGTCGTCCGGATCTTTGAAGCATTTTCAAGCAATCAAGACTTCAGCTACTTCAACCTCATTCATTTATTACTGAGTTTATTGTTTCAAAAATTGTAAAGTATATTCTGGATATTTGCTAATTATAGGAGCTTCTCTTTATCATTCCTTGATCTTGTTGTAAAAGGGTTAGTGTTAACCCTGATTATTTTTGGCTTCCTTGTGCCGTGAAACAAGAGGACTAGCCTAGGTTTGGCTAGGGGTTTTTGGCTGCCTTGTGCCGTATAAATAAGAGGGCTAGCCAGGTTCGGCTATAGGTTGTAATCGTTGTGATACGATTAGTGGAATCCCAAAGGTTTTGGGAGTGGATGTAGGTGCTGAGTTTGGCACCGAACCACTATAAACTTCTGTGTGTTTGTGGTTGTTTGATTCTCTATTGTTATCTTTCTGTGCACTCCACTACACCGCTACAAATCAAAATTAGGGTTTAAGCACATACTTGCATAGTAATTAATTTTTAATAACCCAATTCACCCTCCCTCTTGGGTTGCTACATCTGGGCAGCACTTTTAAATAATTTTTGAAATGCTGAAAATGCTTCGTCTTTACTAGATAGAAATAAAACCCATGTAAAGCGAGAGAAATCATCAATTACAATAAAACCGTATCTTTTCCTCCTAGACTAGTTGTTCTTGTAGGACCGAATAAATCCATATGCAAGAGCTCCAAAGGTCTTGTGGTTGAAACTAAATTCTTTGATTTAAAAGATACTTGGGTTCACTACAAGAAAATCTTGAAATAGTGACGCAAAATTAGCGACACATCATTGCGTCGCTAAGTTGCGACCACATTGCGATGCCTCCGCGACAACAAAAATTACGACGCAATTAGCGACGCATTCGCGACTCAATAAACCAGATAATCAAAAAAATAAAATTTTAATTTAGCGATGCAAGTAATGTATCGTAATATTTTTAAATTTAATTTTATAAAATATAATTATGAAATAAAAATATTACGATGCAACATAGTGCGTCGCAATTTTTTTTTAAAAATTAATTATGTTAAATAGCGATGCAATAAACCAGAAAATTAAAAATATAATTTTTAATTTAGCAATGCAGGTATTGCGTCACAATTATTTTAAATAAAATTAATTTTTATAAAATAATTATGAAATAAAAATATTGCGATGCAATTCAGTGCATCGCGATGTTTTTAAAAATTAATTATATTAAATAGCGACTCAATAGCGATGTAATAAAATAAAAAAATTAATAAAATTAATTTTTTATTTAGTGATGCAAGTATTGCGTCGCAATATTTTTTAAAAAATAAAATTTAAAAAAAATTAAAAATAAATATGAAATAAAAATATTACGACGATTTCAATGCGTTCGCAATCGTCGGATCGTCATTGATCGGATGGATCGCAACGGTCCGAGATCGATCATTATCGATCGGGATCACGTCTTGGATCAATCGCAACCGTCGGATCCTCGCCGATCGGATGGATCGCAATGGTCCGAGATCGATCGTCGCGATCGGGATCAGGGCTTGGATCAATCGCAACCCTCGGATCGTCGCCGATCGGATCGATCGCAATGGTTCGAGATCGATCCTTGCTGATCGGGATCACGTCTTGGATCGATCACAACCGTCGGATCGTCACTGATCGGATCGATCGCAATGGTTCGAGATCGATCCTCGCCGATCGGGATCATGGCTTGGATCGTTCGCAACCATCGGATCGTCGCCGATCGGATGGATCACAACGGTCCGAGATCGATCATCGCCGATCGGGATCACGTCTTGGATCAATAGCAACCGTCAGATCATCGCTGATCGGATGGATCGCAACGGTCCGAGATCGATCGTCGCCGATCGGGACCAGGGCTTGGATCGATCGCAACCGTCGGATCTTCGCCAATCGGATCGATCGCAACGGTTCAAGATCGATCCTTGCCGATCGGGATCACGTCTTGAATCGATCGCAACCATCGGATCATCGCCGATCGGATCGATCGCAACGGTCCGAGATCGATCGTTGCCGATCGAGATCACGGTTTGGATCGTTCGCAACCATCGGATCATCACCGATCGAATGGATCGCAATGGTCTGAGATCGATCATCGCCGATCGGGATCACGTCTTGGATTGATCGCAACCGTCAGATCATCACCGATCGGATTGATCGCAATGGTCCGAGATCGATCGTCGTCGATCAGGATCATGGCTTAGATCGTTCGCAACCTTCGGATCATCCCCGATCGAATGGATCGCAATGGTCTGAGATCGATCGTCGTCGATCAGAATCACATCTTGGATCGATCACAACGTCGGATCATCGCTGATCGGATGGATCGCAACGGTCCGAGATCGATCATCGCCGATCGGGATCAGGGCTTGGATCGATCGCAACCATCGGATTGTCGCCGATCGGATCGATTGCAATGGTCAGAGATCAATCCTCGCCGATCGGGATCACGGCTTGGATCGTTCGCAACCTTCGGATCGTCCCCGATCGGATGGATCGCAACGGTCCAAGATCGATCATCGTCTATCGGAATCACATCTTGGATTGATCGCAACCGTCGGATCGTCGCCGATCCGATGGATCACAACGGTCTGAGATCGATCATCGCCGATCGGATCGGGATCAGGGCTTAGATCGATCGCAATCGTCGGATCGTCGTCGATTGGATCGATCGCAATGGTCCGAGATCGATCGACGCCGATCGGGATCAGGGCTTGGATTGATTGCAACCGTCCGATCGTTGCTGATCGGATCGATCACAATGGTCCAAGATCAATCATCGCCGATCGGGATCCCGGCTTGGATCATTCGTAACCATCGGATCGTCACCGATCGGATGGATCGCAATGGTCCGAGATCAATCGTCGTCGATCGGGATCATGGCTTAGATCGTTCGCAACCTTAGGATCGTCCCCGATCGGATGGATCGCAACGGTCTGAGATCGATCGTCGCCGATCAAATCACATCTTGGATCGATCGCAACCATCGGATCGACGCCGATCGGATTGATCGCAACGGTCCGATATCGATCGTCGCCAATCGGGATCAAGGCTTAGATCGATTGTAACCATTGGATTGTCGCCAATCGGATCGATCGCAACGGTCCGAGATCAATTGACGCCGATCAGGATCAGGGCTTGGATCGATTGCAACCGTCCGATCATCGCCGATCGGATCGATCGCAATGGTCCGAGATCAATCATCATCGATCGGGATCATGACTTGGATCGTTCGCAACCATCGGATCGTCACCGATCGGATGGATCACAATTGTCCGAGATCGATCCTCGCCGATCGGGATCACATCTTGGATTGATCGCAACCGTCGAATCGTCACCGATCGGATCGATCGTAACGGTCCGAGATCGATCGTCATCGATCGGGATCACGGCTTAGATCATTCGCAACCTTCGGATTGTCCCCGATCGGATGGATCACAACGGTCCGAGATCGATCGTGCCGATCGGAATCACATCTTGGATCGATCGCAACCGTCGGATCATCGCCGATCAGATGGATCGCAACGGTCCGAGATCGATCCTCGCTGATCGGGATCATGGCTTGGATCGTTCGCAACCTTCGGATTATCCCCGATTGGATGGATCGCAACGGTCCGAGATCGATCGTCGCCTATCAGAATCACATCTTGGATTGATCGCAACCGTCGGATCGTCGCCGATCGGATGGATTGCAACGGTCCGAGATCAATCATCGCCGATCAGGATTAGGGCTTAGATCGATTGCAACCGTCGGATCATCGCCGATTGGATCGATCGCAACGGTCCGAGATCGATCCTCGCCGATCGAGATCATGGCTTGGATTGATCGCAACTATCGGATCGTCGCCTATCAGATGGATCACAATGGTCCGAGATCGATCGTCGCCGATTGGGATCACGTCTTGGATCGATCGCAACCATCGGATCGTCCCCGATCGGATGGATCACAATGGTCCGAGATCGATCGTCACCGATTGGGATCACGTCTTGGATCGATTGCAACCGTCGAATCGTCCCCGATCGGATGGATCGCAATGGTCCGAGATCGATTGTCGCTGATCGGGATCATGTCTTGGATCGATTGCAACCGTCGGATCATCGCCGATCGGATCGATCGCAACGGTCTGAGATCGATCATCGCCGATCGGGATCACATCTTGGATCGATCGCAACCGTCGGATCGTCGCTGATCGAATCGATCACAATGGTCCAAGATCGATCATCGCCGATCGGGATCATGGCTTGGATCGATCGCAACCGTTGGATCATCGCCGATCGGATCGATTGCAACGGTCCGAGATCGATTGACGTCGATCGGGATTAGGGCTTGGATCGATCGCAACCGTCAGATCGTCACCGATCATATCGATCGCAATAGTCCGAGATCGATCATTGCTGATCGGGATCACGACATGGATTGACTCAATAGTCCGAGATCGATCGTCGCCGATCAGGATCATGGCTTGGATCGATCGCAACCGTCGGATCATCGCCGATCGGATCGATCACAACGATCCGAGATCGATCGATGCCGATCAGGATTAGGGCTTGGATCGATCACAACCGTCGGATCATCGCCGATCGGATCGATCGCAATGGTCGAGATCGATCTTCGCCGATCGGGATCATGGCTTGGATCGATCATAGTTTTTTTTAAAAATTAATTATTTTAAATAGTGACGCATTAGTGACGCAATAAACCAGAAAATTAAAAAAAAATTAATTTTTAACATTGCGACGCATGTATTGCGTCACAATTTTTTTTTAAAAAAAATAAATTTTATAAAAAAAATTAAAAATAAAACATTACGATGTAACTTCTTTCATCGCTATTATTTTTAGAGAAATTAATTTTTATCAAATTTAATTATAAAATAAAAATATTGTGACGCAAGTAAATGCATCACAAGTTTTTTTAAAAAATTTAATTATGTTAAATAGCAACGCATTAGCGACGCAATAAACCAGAAAATAAAAAAAATATAATTTTTAACGTTGCGATGCATGTATTGCGTCGCAATGTTTTTTTAAAAAATAAATTTTATAAAAAAAATTAAAAATAAAACATTGCGACATAACTTTTTGCATCGCAATTATTTTTAGAGAATTTAATTTTTATGAAATTTAATTATGGGATAAAAATATTGCAACCAAGTTAAATGCGTCGCAATTAAATAAAAAAATTAATTATTTTAAATAGCGACGCATTAGCGATGCAATAAACTAGAAAATTAAAAAAAATAATTTTTAACATTGTGATGCATGTATTGCGTCGCAATTTATTTTTTTAAAAAAATAAATTTTATAAAAACATTAAAAACAAAATATTGCGACGTAACTTCTTGTGTCCCTATTATTTTTAGAGAAATTAATTTTTATCAAATTTAATTATGAAATAAAAATATTGCGATGCATTAGCGATGCATTTTCTCAGAAAATAAAAAAATATCCCGTCGAATATTGCCGCCAAAATAGCGACGCAATTATTGGCGTCGCTATTTTTCTCAATAAATAAAAAAAAATTGTTAGCGACGGATTAACAACGCAAAATTGAGTTGCTAATCCTTATTATATTTTTTTAAAAAATAGCGAGGGATTAGCGACGCAAAATTGCATCGCTAATCCCTAATATATATGCTGTCGCGCCCGACCCCCCCCCCTCCCCACGGCCTCTTCTTCTTCCTCTCCCTAAACCCTAGCCGCCGTCCCCTCCTTCGGCTCCCTCCGCCCCCTCCTCTGGCGCAAGCAGCCTACTAGCGGCGACAAGCGAGATTGGTGGGCTATTTCTAAAATCGTTCCACGTTCAGCAATCATATTAGATGAGAGTTCATCAAGTCAATCAACTGAGTGCCCCGCATTTCAAGATGATGAGATGGAAATGCATGCAATTGAGGACGACACAAGGGCTCTTGACTTAGAGATCCAAATGGTGATGTCCAAGAAATTGAGTGTTGGCCCAGATGACAACCCAAGAGGGGGGGGGGGGGGTGAATTGGGTTCTTTTAAAAAATTAGCCTTTTTAAAATAGTTTGCTTAAGATGAATGAAGGCAATAGCAATGTAAATACAAAGTGCAAAAATAAGACAGTGATAGAGATAGAGTCAATGTAAGCACGGCAAACACAAAGAGTTTATAGTGGTTCGATGTATCCAACACCTACGTCCACTCCCAAGATTCACTTGGGTCCACACTATAATCAACCTGATTACAGCCGAGTTGTTTTACAAGCTCACAACTCAAACTTATTGTTTTCCCGGGCGCACAACGAACCCAGCTGGTTTTCAAGGGCTCACCAGCATAAAAACCCTAACACAAGCTTAACCAAGCTTGAACCGAGGTAAGACTACCTCCACTAGTTCAATCCCCCAGATTGAACTAGATACAAACAAATGAAATAATGTTTTTCAATTACAAAGCTCCTTAATGAGCAGATAATCAAATATAAGAATAACAAGGTTTAGAAAAGCCTGATTTATAGTTGGTTGGCTTTTGAGCTTTTCTTCTTTTCTTCTTTTCTTCTTCTCCTTGCTGGGTTGAATCAAGCCTCAGCTCCGATTCTTCACAGTTGAAGCAGTTGAGAAGGGTTGAAAAGCAAGAAACGAATCCTCTTTCTCCAAGTTGGGAAATCCACCAAAACTTGATTTGAATGCCTTGGATTCCTCTTGAGCTTTTTTTTGGAGTGGAGTGGATTTGAGCTAGAAGGTTTTCCTCTTGAGATTCAGGCTCTCCCTTTTTCGGATTTTTAAATGGGATTTCTTTCCTCTTTGTTTTTCCATTTTTCTCTCTTTTCTATGTATTTTTTTGAATGATAGTCTTCCCTTTTTATAGATTTCTTTCAAGCCATTTTTAGAAGAAAACTATCCGTTGGAGTGTACCTTGTAGCAAAATATATCCGTTAGAAATAAGGTAAAATAGAAATATTACCGTTAGAGCTGATCTGGCAATTTGATTTTTCGTTCCAGGTGGGTTGGAGTCGACTCTAACTTTTTGGAGTCGGCTCTAACTCGAAACATTTTAAAACGTTATTTTCGGAGTCGTCTCTGACTTTTCTGGGGTCGACAAGAAACTTTTCTAGAGTCGACTCTAACTTACCCGGAGTCGACTCTAGGTCGGGGCCAGAAAAATCATCGTTCTGTTTCGTCTGTGAGAGTCGGCTCTAACAGTCTCGGAGTCGACTCTAACTTCCGTGCCAGATCCGGAGTCGGCTCTATGATTCTCGGAGTCGACTCTAATGTCTGTAATCTTACCTAGACATTAGATTCAATCCAGAACACGATGTAACTCCTGATTTTGATAATTCAATAGACTTATAATCTGAAACACTTAATCAAAATCATTAGAGCCTCCATTAGTTATACTCAAATAGTTTTGTTAATCATCAAAATCATCAATTGGGTCAACATTGAGGATGCAAACGTTCGGTTTCCTTCCGATGATAATGATACTAAATCACAGTCCGATACAGTATCGGATGTTGAACCAACATTTCACAAAACAAATGACACTGATTAAAGATATAGGTTCATTCAATTTCAATTTATTTTTATAAGTGTTTAATTTTTGTATGTTTATTAATTATTCATAATTATATTGCATTGCATTAATCTTTAGTATTTACAGTATGACGGACCGAGGTAGATCTACCCCTGATGGACATAGCCCTGCTGCATCACATCCCACTACCAGGCCTGATGCACGGACTTCCGCCTCTCCAGGCATCGACGCTCACCCTGTATTTTTCTCTACCCGATCGGCGCAGACCTCTGAGAGTTCTTCTATGGTCGGTCGCACATACTTCGATTGGATGCCGATGGGATGTAAGTATATACTAATTGTAACTATATGTTTATGTTTTTAAGTTAATTACTTATTTTAATTAGTTTTTTTAACAACTTTATTGAGCAGCAGACTGTATCGAGCTGGATCAGCTCTATATTTCAGAGCCGTGCTGATCCCAGTGGCTACGATTGGTACCATGTATCTGCGGCCACGAGGTAATTTTATTTTTCAGAGTTTCAGGTAAACTATTTAAATACATTTTATAACAGATATAAAATTTTCTTATCTTTATATATTCTAAAACTAACTGTTTATTTCAATGTAGAAAAAGTTTACGTGGGATCCTACCATCCATGATGCCATTAGGGCAGCATGGAATGCTCTTGCGGCACGCCGATACTCCGACATGCTTTATCGTTTGAGGAGTTCGGTGACCGTCCAGGGCATGTGCCGGAGGGTATTTGGGCCAGCTGGCAGCAGGTGTGGTAGTCCGAGGAATGGATTAGGAGGTCCGCATCAACCAGCACGAACCGCCATCTGAGAAGGGTGGTCGTGGCATGGGCCTCTCCTGTCACACTGCTGGTTCCATTTCTATTCAGGAGCATAGGCATCGTATGGTAAGAAACCATAAATAATTTAAATACTAATTTAGTCATTAACAAATACTTGCATTTATATTCTTTCTTTTGTTTTTGTAGTCCGAGCAGGAGGGCAGAGATCCTGATGAGTTTCGTCTATTCAGGGCGACACACACCAGGAAGGACGGTTCCTGGGTCGATACACGATCACGGGAGATTGGGGTAAGAAATTAGATTTATATTTTATTTATTTAATTTCTAATATTTTATTTAGCTTTATATATTGATTCATTTGTCATTGATTTTATAACTCAAAGGCACGAGTCGAGGAGCTGCAGTCTCAAGCTTCGCAGGTCGACTCTACTGATGGGGGGCCACCCATCGAACTCTCACCAGAGGAGAGTTGACATGTTTTTTTGGAGGCTATTGGTGCCCAGCCACAAGACCGTAGGGTCTATATGGTTTGGGCACCAGAGCTTCCAGATATTTTTTGCATCAGGGCTCCAGTTCGCATGGTTCTAGCAATATTCCTCCCGAGCAGATAGACGACATCCGGAGACCTATCAAGGAGGAAGTTCGCGAGGAGGTTCGGAAGGAGCTCTCAGAGATGAGAGAGCAGATGCGTCAGTTGCAGGATTTAGTTCGTCACCTGTCGCAGGGTTCATCCCAGCCTCCACAGCCTCCATAGCCGCCTATAGACACATGATGTATTTTTTTTTTCATTACTTGATGTATTTTTTTTATTTTTTATGTTTTGTATATGAAAATTTTAAATAATTAATAAAATAAAAGTTTACCTATTTTGAAAATTTTGTAATGGTTGTTTTGGTCAATTGTATTAGCAATTACATTGTATTAGCAAGTTTAATTTATATTATTTAATTTTTAAATAAATAAATTAATTTACTTTAAAAATTAAAAATTAATTTATTTTGCTTTTTTTAAAAATAAATTAATTAATTAGCGATGCTATTTTTGTCACAATTAATTTAAAAAATTAATAATTATGTTATTTTAATTTTTTTTAAAAAAATAAATTAACTAGTTAGCGACGCAATTGTGATAAGATTTTACGTCGCAAATATTTTTAAAAAATTTATTTTTAATGTAACGATGCATTAGAATGCATTGCAATTATTTTTAAAAAATTAAATTATTTTATTATTTTTTAATATAAATTCATTAATTTGCGATGCTATTTTTCATCGCAATTAATTTAAAAAAATTAAAAAATATTTTTTTAATTTTTTTAAAAAATAAATTTATTAATTAGCGATGCAACTGCGACGAGATTTGTCGCAAATTTTTTAAAAAAATTATTTTTTAATTAGCGATGCATTTAGTATGTGCCGCAATATTGTGACGCATTTAGTTGCGTCACAATATATTGCGACGCATTTAGTGCATCGCAAAGAGTCGCTGATAAGCGATGCAACTGCGACAAATTGAGGTTGCGATGATCATTTTAGCGACGCCTTAATTGCGTCGCTAAACAAGCTATAGCGACGCATTAGACGTATTTGGGCGTCGCTATATTTTAATTTTCTTGTAGTGGTTTGTTTTCCAAATTGACAAGCATTACAAATCTTATCTTTTTCAAAAACAAGTTTTGGCAAACCATGTACTAAATCCTTCTTAATTAATTTAGATAGTAAATCCATGCTTGCATGAGCTAGCCTACGATGCCATAACCAACTATTATCAGTTTTATTGTTTGTGGCAACTAGGCAATCAATATTTTGATCATGCAAATCATTTAAATTAATAATGTATACATTATCATGCCTTTGACCAACAAATTTCATATTTTCATTAGCAGGATTTTAACAATGCATAAGGATGATTCAAATGTAATATTAAATCCTTTGTCACATAATTGACTAATACTAAGTAAATTATGTTTCAGTCCTTTCACAAGTAAAACATTATCAATATAAGCATGAGGTGTGATACCTATTTTTCTAATGCCAATTATTTTTCCTTGGCCATTATCACCGAAAGTAACAACACCTCCATCTTTTTCTTCCAAAGTGATGAATTGCGATTCATCACCGGTCATGTGTCTTGAGCACCCGCTATCCAAGTACCATTGTCTTTTAATTGCTCGGGTTGCAAGACACACCTGCATACATAATTTCAATTTTTGTTTTTAGGTACCCAAGCTTTCTTGGGTCCTTTAGGGTTAGTCAAGATGGTTCCTTTTGGAACCCATATTTTTTTTTTATCTTTTGTGTTTGACAAATATAAGCTTTGTGTCCTATTTTTTCACATTTAAAACATGTAATTTTAGTAGAATCATCAGCATGCTCATAATATTTTTTAAAAATTTTGTCTTTCAAAAGGATTGTATCCAAGACCAGCTCTATTGTAAACAGCTCTTTGACTATTTAAAATTATTTCTAATTTTTCTGACTTAGAGTAAATCTATCAACAATTGGTTTTAATTTATTCACTTCATTTTTCAAATCTTGGTTTTCCTTTAATAATGATTCATTATCCTTTGAAATTCTTTCCTTTTCAAGAGTAAGATTTTTGATTTCATTTTTCAATTCTTTGCTCTTTGAACTTAATTTGCAAAATCATCAATAAGTTCATAAAATGCACCTTGTAATTCATCAAAGTAAAGTCATCTAAAAAGTTAGGGCTTACCTCATCATTATCAGCCATGAAGCAAACATTTGCAACTTCAGTTTTCTCTTCATCTTCTGAACTTGTTGCTTCACTGTCGCTCCAAGTAGCCATCATTGCCTTCTTCTTTATTCTTTTAGATCCTTTCTTTAATAGTGGACAATCTGGTCTGATGTGTCCAGGCTTCTTGCACTCATAGCATGTAGGAGGTTCACTCTTTTCCTTATCTTTGCTATGGTCTCCTTTGACAAATATTTTCTTTTTCCAAATTTCTTTCTCTTCATGAACTTTTAAATTTTCTTGAAATAAGTGCCATTTCATCATCTTTCTCACTGTCACTTGTGGTTTCTTCACTTTCATCTTCTTGAGTTGCACTCTTCAATGCCATGGTCCTTTTCTTCTTTGATTCATCTTCATTGATATGTTGTCGTTGCTGAAGATCATGAGTCATCAAAGAACCGACCAACTCTTCAAGTGATAAAGTGTTGAGATCTTTTGCTTCTTGAATTGCAGTGACTTTTGCTTCCCATGTCCTAGGTAAAGATCTTAAGATTTTTCTAACAAGATCACTGTTAGCATAAGATTTTTCAAGACTTTTCAATCCATTAATAATGTCAGTAAATCTTAGTAAACATATCAGTAATATTTTCAGCAGGATCCATCTTAAATAATTCATACTTATGAACAAGCATATTTATTTTGGATTCCTTGACTTGATTTGTACCCTCATGGGTGACTTCAAGTCTATCCCAGATTTTCTTAGCAGACATGCAAGTAGATATGCGGTTAAACTCATTTGCATCAAGAGAGCAATAAAGAACATTCATAGCCTTTAGCATTTAATTGAGCTAATTTCTTATCTTGCTCATCCCATTCAGATTCAGGTTTTGCAATATTAATATTTTCAATCATAATAGTGGGTGTGTGTGGTCCATTAATTATGATTCCCCATAAATCATAATCTAGTGCTTGAATGAAGATTTTCATTCGTGCTTTCCAATATGTGTAATTTGTTCCATTGAACAAAGGTGGTCTATTAGTTGATTGTCCTTCAGTCAACATAGAACTCATTGGGATTACTACTGATCTTTGGCTCCAAGCTAATCAAAGCTATAGGAATCAAGAGCACTCTGCTCTGATACCACTTGTTGCCCAGATGTAGCAACCCAAGAGGGGGGTGAATTGGGTTATTAAAAATTAATTACTAAGCAGATATGTGCTTTAACCCTAATTTTGATTTGCAGCGGTGTAGTGGGGTGCACAGAATAATAACAATAGAGAATCAAACAACCACAAACACACAAAAGTTTATAGTGGTTCGGTGCCAAACTCAGCACCTACATCCACTCCCCAAAACCTTTAGGAATTCACTAATCGTATCACAACGATTACAACCTCTAGCCTTCCCTGGCTAGCCCTCTTGTTTATACGGCACAAGGCAGCCAAAAACCCCTAGCCAAACTAGGCTAGTCCTCTTGTTTCACGGCACAAGGAAGCCAAAACCCTAGCCAAACCAGGCTAGTCCTCTTGTTTAATGGCACAAGGAAGCCAACAATAATCAAGGGTTAACACTAACCCTTTTACAAAATAATCAGAGAATGATAAAGAGAAGCTCCTACAATGAGCAAATATTCAAAATACTTTACAACTTTTGAAGCAATATCTTCAGCAATAAATGAAGTCGAAGTAGCTGAAGTCTTGATTGCTTGAAAAACTTCAATGATCTGGATGACTTTTTGGAGCAATGAATGAACTTGAATGCACAGTAACTCTCTTATCAACCACTCAACAATATACAGTGAAAACTCTTTTCTTGGATTTCTTCCTCTTGAAAATCTCTTTTTTAAAAATCGTCATAGTGTGCTTCTAATCCCAGCTATTTATAATAATCCAACAAAAAGATATCCGTTAGATACATTAGGAACAAATGGAAATAAAATGGAAGAAAATATAACCGTTGTAAAATGTTTTCCTTAAGCATTGAATGCAGGTCTCCATTTGAGGAAGGAAGAACTCTAAAACAATTCAAAAATCAAAAGTTAAATGTAGCTGAAAATAGAAATAGAGAGAGAGTAAGAGAGAAAGAGCACGCTCAATAACTCAGGCGGCAGTTGACTGGAATTAACTCCAGGTAGCTGAAAACTTGAATGCATTCGGCCAAGAGGCAAGCAGAAATCCCAGCTAGCTAGTCAGCTAGCTCACAAGAGATGCCACAGCAAAAAAAGGGTCCAGAGGAGAGAGATAGGCAGCTCCTTATGCAAAAATATTTGCTAGTTAGCTTCCCAGCTAACTAACAACAAAAGAAATTGGCCAGGAGAAAAAGTGCAGAGCACTTAGTTAGCTCAGCAGCTAACTAAGCAAAAGATAGTTAGCTCTTCAGCTAACTAACAAGCAATTCAAACGGTAGAGGAAAGAGGCCATGCTATGGCAGTTAGCTCCCCAGCTAACTAAGAAATGAAGGCTCATGACTTGCAAGAGACACAGAAGACGGGAGTTAGCTCAATAGCTAACTAAAGAAGAGAGTTAGCTCATTAGCTAACTAAGTTCAAAAGCAACAGAGAACCCGTCCAACTTAGTTAGCTCTCCAGCTAAGTAAGGAAAAAGGCAACAGAGAGATCGCCCGAGCTAGTTAGCTCACTAGCTAACTGAGCAAAAAGTAGCCACACGTCAGAATAAAGCAACTAACTTTTTAGCTAACTAACCAACAGGTAGCTAGCTCTCCATTTAACTACAGAAACAATTCAAACGGCCAGAGAGAGAGAGAGAAAGTTAGCTCTCCAGCTAACTAAATTTTGACAGTGCACGGCCTGAACATCCTGTGAAAAATAGTTAATTAAGCAATTAGCTCCAACGTAAAACAAAAATGGAGGACATTCGGCCAGCAACAGTGATGAGCACCTTAGCTAACTGAAAGAACTCCAGCTAGCTAACAGGCTAGCTAACCAGCTAGCTCAATGAGGATGACGCTTGGCCAAGCCACTGAGATAGCTTACCAGCTAGCTGAATATCGTGCCAGCTAGCTAAATGGAATAACAATTTAGCTAACCAGTTAACTCCCAAGCCAATAAAATTATCTAAGGCAAATAAAATTTAACAGGTGGCAAAATAGAATGAAGTACTCTCTTACCAATCAATTTTGCACGAAGATACTTACTTGCAAAGCGACCAAACTTCCCTGTATTAAGCTTAGAATTGCCTCCAGAGCGACACGATGGTCGGAGAGAATTTTTTTTTTTAACGTCCCCAAGCTCTTGCAACTAGAGAGGCCCTAGACATTGTGTTGCTCAGCCTAACTCCAAACCTAAAGCTATTGCGTGCGAATCAAAAACCAAACTTCAGGCGGATGCTGCGTGCTAGAAGCGGAACTGTGTGCAATAGCAGTGTTCGGAAATGCAGCGGCTTTGGCCGGCAATCCGGCGCTGGTGAGCTGCCTCGCGTCAAAAGTGCAAGATAAAACAAAATTGAACGTTGAACACCAAGCGTTGAAAATTTGTCCCTTGGGCCAATGAACAGCGACCTCCATCCTCCCACCGCTGAGACTTTTTTTCTGGGAATCTTATCATTCGCTCTTCCGAAAAGATGGATCTTATGCTGGTTCTTGGGAATCGTCGTCATCATCTCAGTGGTCGAAAAAGACTACGTAGTAAATGGAAACGAGCGCCTCTGAAAGGGTCAAGGCGGAGGAGCAATAGGTGATATCTGGATGAGGGGAAGGAGGAGGAGAAGGAGGAGGAGGTGGAGGGAGAGGTACATGGAAGCACGCGGCGTTCCATGTTGCGACCACCATCGCCACGCCGGCGGCCTTTACCCTTTGCTCTGGCCTCCCTGTTGGAAACTAAACTTGATTATTGAAAATTGCTGCATTGGAAGTTTATGTTATTTAATTACTGTATAGGAAATTGATGTTATTTAATTGCATAGGAAATTGCTGTTATTTAATTGCATAGGAAGTTGTTATTCTGAATTAAGTATTGTGGAAGACCAAGAGTCATTTTGTAATTATAAAAGGCCATGTATCCTTTCACGTTCAGCATGAAAATAGAAAGAAACCAGAAATTTTTTCAGAAGAAAATATCTTCTCCTCTTCCAACAAATTTGGTATCAGAGCCACAAAAGATCCATGGCCTCCATAAACTTTGTTCAATCCCAAATACCCAAACTCACCAAAGACAACTATGACAACTGGAGTATCCAAATGAAGGCTTTGCTTGGATCCCTTGATGTTTGGGATCTTGTAGAAGATGGCTACATGGAGCCGACCGAAGGTGAAGCAATGCTCACACAAGAGCAAAGAAAGCAACATAAGGAGTCAAAAAAGAAAGACAAGAAGGCTCTCTACACACTATACCAAAGTGTAGATGAAGGCACATTCGAGATTATCGCTGGAGCTGCAACATCAAAGGAGGCATGGGACTTATTGCATAAGGCACATAATGGAGTAGAAAAGGTGAAAAAGATTCGGCTACAATCTTTGAGGTCTGAATTTGAATCTTTCAAATGATAACTGAGGAGTCAATTTCTAATTATTTTTCAAGATTGATGTCTATAGTCAATCAATTGAAAGAAATGGAGAAGAAATTACTAATGTTCGAATTATGGAGAAAATTTTGCACTCTTTAGATGCAAAATTTGACTTCATTGTTGTAGCCATTGAAGAATCAAAGGAATTAGAAGAGATGACTATAGAGCAACTCATGGGCTCTTTACAAGCACATGAGCAAAAGCTGTCTAAAAGGATGGAGGAGAAACCCATCGAGCAAGTACTTCAAACAAATCTTACATTACAAGAAAAAGGTGATCTTAAAGGTCAAACAAGTTTCCATGGTCGAGGCCGTGGAAGAAGAGGAAGAGGTGGAAGATTTCATCAAGATCAACCTCAAAGAAGTCAAGGAGACATAAGAGACCACCATGCCCGAGGTCGTGGTAGAGGAAGATTTTTTAATCCTAGAGGAAGAGGAAGGTATGGACAACAAGCACTACAATGTTTTATTTGCAAAAATATGGGCACTATGCTAAAGATTGTTGGTACAAAGATAATGTTAATTATGTTGATGAGAAAATTCATTTTGCAAAAAAACAAGAAGAAGAAGTAACTCTACTTTTGGCCTACAATAACATTTCTGGTGCTATCAAAAGAAGTACTTGGTATCTAGACACAGGTGCTAGCAATCATATGTGTGGGATAAAGGACATGTTTTTTAAGATGGATGAAAGCTTCAAAGGCTCGGTGACTTTTGGAGACTTCTCTAAAAGGTCAGTTGAAGGGAAAGGTAAAATCCTTATCAAGCTTCAAAATGACACTCAAAATTTTATTTCAGATGTCTATTATGTTCCAGACATTAAAAATAACATTCTTAGTTTGGGCCAATTGCTTGAAAAAGGCTATGACATTCACATGAAAGAATTGGGTCTTTCTATCAGAGACAACAACAATACTCTTATTGCACATGTTCCTATGTCAAAAAATAGAATGTTTGAGCTAAGTTTGCATGTTGATGGCTCCTCTTGTATGTTAACACAAAGTCTTGATGACTCTACTCTATGGCATCTTAGATATGGACATTTAAGCTTTGATGGATTAAAACTTTGTCTAGCAAGAATATGGTGACAGGAATGCCTTGGCTGAAAATGTCTAAGGAAAAATGTGAAACTTGCATAGTTGGAAAGCAACAAAGGAGAACCTTCATTTCAGGAAGATCAAGAAGAGCAACAAAACGATTGGAATTGATACATTCAGATGTTTGTGGCCCAATCAAACCAACAACTATGGGAGGTAATGAATATTATCTTTCCTTCACTGATGATTATTCTGGAAAGACATGGGTTTATTTATTAAAAAAAAGAGTGAAGTGTTTCAGAAATTTAAGGAATTTAAGTTGCTTGTTGAAAAACAAAGTGGTTTTCAAATTAAAGCTTTGAGATCGGATCGTGGTGGTGAGTATTTATCCAAAGAGTTTTCAAATTTTTTCAAAGTACAAGAAATTTTTCATCAGGTTACTATGCCTTATTCACCTCAGCAAAATGGGGTTTCAGAAAGAAAAAATTGAACTATTTTAAATATGGTTCGATGTATGTTGAAAGATAAAAATATGCCTAAAGAATTTTGGGGAGAAGCAGTTGCTTGTGCAGTTTATTTGTTGAACAGATTTCCATCAAAAAGGCTTCACAATATGACACCTAAGCAAGCATGGAGTTCATACAAGCCTAAGGTTGATCATCTTCGCATTTTTGGAAGTGTTGCTTATGTCAAAGTGCCTGATGAGAAAAGGATCAAACTTGATGACAAAGGAGAAAAGTGTATTCTTTTAGGATATGCTGAAAATTCAAGTGGCTATAAGTTGTATAATCCTATTACAAAGAGAGTGATTTTTTCAAGAGATGTTGAATTTGATGAAAAGCAAATGTGGAGCTGGCAAGATAACAATAAAATGCAAGAAAATAATGAAGAAGAAGAGTCACAACATCAAGAAGAAATTCCATCAACTCCACAACAAAGTCCAAGACATTCATTTCCACAAGAAAGTTCCAGTGGCTCATCCTCAAATAGAGCACACAAAACTCGGAGTGTGCAAGAATTGCTTGACGTCATAAGGCGTCTTGATGCTAATGATTATACTATGTTGTCTTTTTGCAGGTTATGATCCAATTGAGTTTTATGAAGCAAATAAAGAAGAAAATGGAGAAATGCCATGCATGAAGAAATTTCATCAATAGAGAAAAATGACACTTGGGAACTCACAAATCTTCCCCAAGGTCATCAAGCCATTGGAGTCAAATGGGTGTATAAAACAAAAACAAATGCAAGTGGAGAAATAGAAAAACACAAAGCCCGCTTGGTAGTAAAAGGCTACAAACAACAATATGGCATTGACTATGATGAAGTTTTCTCTCCTGTTGCTCGAATGGAAACGGTACGCCTTCTCATTTCCTTAGCAGCACAAATGAAATGGAAAAATTTTCAAATGGATGTGAAATCAGCTTTTTTGAATGGATATTTGAATGAAGAAGTCTATGTAGAACAACCTTTGGGTTTCATTCAAAAAGGACAAGAAGACAAAGTCTACAAACTCAAACGAGCTCTTTATGGATTGAAACAGGCTCCACGAGCTTGGAATACAAGGATTGACAAGTATTTTGCTGAAAATGGTTTTCAAAAATGCCTTCTTGAACATTCTCTTTATATGAAGTCTAATCATGTTGGTGATGTTCTATTTGTTTGTCTATATGTGGATGATTTGATATTCACAGGAAATAATCTTGCAATGATTGAAGTTTTCAAGACTTCAATGATCAAAGAATTTGAAATGACAGATTTTGGCTTAATGTCTTATTTTCTGGGTATTGAAGTAAATCAATCAGATGAAGGCATATTTATTTCACAAAGCAAATATGCAAAGGAAATTTTGGAGAAATTCAAGATGAAGAATTGCAATTCAAGCACCACTCCAATTGAATACAATACTAAATTAAGTAAAGATGGAGAAGGAGATCTTGTCAATCCAACATATTATAAAAGTTTGGTTGGAAGCTTAAGATATCTTACAAATACAAGGCCGGATATTGCTTATAGTGTTGGAGTTATAAGTCGTTACATGGAGAAGCCAAGAATGGATCATTTAATTGTTGCAAAAAGAATCCTTCGATATATCAAAGGTACACAAGATTATGGTATTTTCTATTCATCTACTAATCCAATAAAATTAGTTGGTTTTTGTGATAGCAATTGGGCAGGAGATATTGATGATAGAAAAAGTACGAGTGGATTTTCCTTTTATATTGGAAGTGGAGCATTTACATGGTCTTCAAAGAAACAACAAATTGTTACACTTTCATCATGTGAAGCAGAGTATGTTGCTGCAGCAAATTGTGTTTATCATGCACTTTGGCTTCAAAGACTACTACAAGAAATGAAGATTTCACATGAAGAGCCAACCAACATTTTTGTTGATAATAAATCTGCTATACAACTTGCAAAAAAATCCAGTCTTCCATGATCGAAGTAAGCATATTGATACAAGATTTCACTTCATTCGAGATTGTATCAAAAATCAAGAAGTACAACTTCTTCACATTTCAACAAAAGATCAGGTAGCTGATATCTTCACAAAAGCCATCAAGGAAGAAGAGTTCAAGAAGTTGAGAAGCATGCTTGGAGTCATGAAGAATCAAGTTTAAAGGGGGGTGTTGGAAACTAAACTTGATTATTGAAATTGCTGCATTGGAAGTTGATGTTATTTAATTACTGTATAGGAAATTGATGTTATTTAATTGCATAGGAAATTGCTGTTATTTAATTGCATAGGAAGTTGTTATTCTGAATTAAGTATTGTGGAAGACCAAGAGTCATTTTGTAATTATAAAAGGCCATGTATCCTTTCACGTTTCAGCATGAAAATAGAAAGAAACCAGAAATTTTTTCCAGAAAAAATATCTTCTCCTCTTCCAACACTCCCTTGGCTGGTCTATTGGTATTCTTCTCCTCCTTTTGTCTTAGTTTTAGCGTTTTTTTTTTTTTTCGATTTTCTCCTCTTCTCCATTTATACCTTTTTAGTTAGTCAGTCGACCTAGTTAATAGATTGATTCAATCCCTCAACAATCCGACCTTAGCTTAGTTGGTAGAGCAGAGGACTGTAATGATGCAGTTAATCCGTCAGGTCGGAATCTTTTTTTTTTCCTAAAAATATTTAAATTTATTTTTGAAGGAAAACCATTGTCCTAACAATAACCATAATTTAATGCTGGAGTGACATATTTAAAACTTTAATTTATTGCTGAAGTGAAAACTCTCTCTCTCTCTCTCTCTCTCTCTCTCTCTTTTCTGATAATAACTATTTTAAATGATTTTGTAAAGTGCCTCATCATGGGCTACGTGATTGTTTTGGATATAATAAGCCCTCAGAAGCATTCTCTGCAAAAAGGCTGATTAAGGCATCTTTAAGCATTTTCCCGAGAGAATCATTGCTTGAGTTTACTGCTCAAATTCTCCTGGGACATTGCAATCCTTGTCTTTGTGGTGTGGTGCCACATCAATAAGCCTAGTAGCTCGCTTTAAAGCCTCTGAGTGCCCAGAGGCTCAGTACTAGGAGAAAGAATATGCAGTTCAGTTGTACATAAGCAATAATAATCATGGTGTAAAAGATGAAATTAGACTTTAAAGTGGAAAGCATGTCATGGCCTTAACTCATAGCTCTAAACCAAAAGCCCAGGTCTAAGACCAATCCAACATTGTGTAAATATAAAATTTCGGAATTGCAAATGTCTGAAACTCAAAAAAAATGTAAGCATGCTTGTTTTAAATTTACTCCATTAAATGAAGTGAAATGTATCAAGGTCTGCAAATTTGGCATCAAGATCCATATCGGTACATTATTAGTTTGATATGGTGCAGGTTGGTATCATACATGTATCCCGTACCGAGACAAGGTATCATTCTTTTTACTCTTAACGAAGATTTATAATCTCATGGGATAGAGGTATCTTAGTTTTTTCATGAAACGTGATGCCTCGCATCCCATCTCATCTTGATCCTTAACCCGATACTTGCTCAGGATGCTTATTTTTTTAAAAAAAATACAAAGTTTTAGTATTTTATTTGATTTTTTAAACATATTTAAACTTTAAAGTTATGTTTTTATGATAAATTGGATCTATTTAAAATTAACACTATAATGTGTTATGTCGAGATGAGATGAGATGGGATGATTGAGATTAGTTCTGAAATCTCTCTGGGATGGAACAGTCAAGATGGCCCTCTTTTTGCCAGGACTTAAATCACTGCTCTTAACTGCACCATACTAGCAGTTCAGGTTAATGCCAAACAAGATGGTTCGGTTCAGACTAGTTTGGTTCATATCAAATTAAAGCTCAATATCTTACCGGTATGGTAGGGTACAGATCAATATAAATCAATATAGCAAACCTTGGTATATATCATGGAGCCTCAAAGTATGTTAGTTGACACATCACAATGTGAAGCAGAGCATTGAGTAGTACCAAGCCCATTTATACTGCCCAAAGGTTGCAAAAGTTCTACATCGTGCTTAACAAAACTTGACATATTTTGCATTACATGATGAGATATGCCTATATGGCACAGATTATTAATTTAAATTTCTGAGGATCTACATTAGAAAGCATCAATGCATACTAATATCTGATTTGAATAATCAAAATAGGAACAACCATACTATTGACAGGAAGCAAAAGTAATGATAAAACTTTGAAAAAGATACAGAAGAATGAAGAAACTGGGGATTCTAAAGGAGACAAGCAATTCTAAGGACTAATCTGCATTTATAGTGAGTTTTTAAACTTTGGAAGATGTCTTCTTCTTAAGGAACTTCGTACATGAAAGAAAAGAGAGAAAATAACGTGGTTCTCATAGACCTTAGAGCATTTGGTGGCACCATAAGAAATAGTTCACTGAACATCAGATGCAGGGTGAATGAAAGGACTATACCATATCAAGATATATTTAAAGACTAAAGAGTCAAAATTGTTGCAGTGATGCAAATGAGATTCTATGATTTGGGCGTTATACTAATGTTGATCTTTATTGCTGGTCTCTTTACATTTGATATAGATTAATAATTGTTGAAAAAAAGTAAATTTCATGATGCACATGTGACTAATATTTAGGAAGAAATGCCATTGGAAGGAAGCATCCCAACATTAACAGAATCATAACATGTGCACCGTATGCAATTTAATAAAGAATTAAGAGGAACATGATGATTCAGACCTCGTCTCTCTTAGCTTAATCATACAAGCAATTTGGGATACAGATTGTGTTGAATAGAAATGAGCTGGATGAATGTGGTGAAAAGCTGCATATTGCTTAGCATTGAATAACAACTTTATAAGATGATAGTGTGACTTGTACATGGTTCATTGATTTTAGCAATAGGAAAGGCATACACTCAGAAGTGGGCATCACAATAATGAAAATATTAAGGCTATAGTTTGGTTATAGCCAAGAGGGTGAGTTTAAGGTTGAATGCATTAGAGGAGACAAATTGTTGTGCTGGTTATAGATGAAATCCTGCATTTGTGATCTGGCGGGATGTATGCTGAAGATTAGTTGAGGCCTTCATAATGAGGGGGATTTAGTAACTGCCAAAAGGTCAAAAGAGGATGGCAAGACCTAAGATAACTAAATAAAATTTTGGGCAAGAGAACTGATAAATCTTGCGTTGGTAGATAGATAACCCTCAAAAGGGGAACAGTGAGAAAGGATTTATTACTCTAACTTAAAACTAGTAACTGGCTTTATGGAAACCACAATTAGCAAACCTTATCCTAAACTGGACCAATTTAAGAATCTCTCTAATGCTATTCAAGACATATAAAGGGCTTAACTAAGCCAACAGTAAGATTTGGCAGATCACATCTCACAGCTTTCATACAGGTTTCGCCAAGTAGCTTTTAATCTTTTTATTCAAATACAACACTATTTTATGGTTGATGTTTCACCAGCTTTGTGTTATCATCTGCATTACTTTGCAATACCAACTCCTATTCTTCCCTCAAGACATGTATACCTAATTTCTTATTTTCTATCTTCACCACATCAGTCGTCTTATCTTTATGCATTCTATGCATGGCCAACATTCATCATCATCTTATCTTATGCATTCTATGCATGCCAACATTAAACCCATAGACATTATCCTCCTAAGCAATCAACCATGACACAAGTTTATATATTTTCCCTTTCTCCATTATACTCTAAGATCTGTTGAGCTTTTGCTCTTTTTAAAATGAACTTGATGTTGGCTGCTAGGAAAAAAAATGACAAGGTTAGGATATTAGTCACACGCACACATCTGATGAATGATTTTGATCCATTTGAATATAGACCCAAGAACACAATTTCTTTGAAAAGATTCTCCAATCTGAAAATGCCACATTAAGAAGTCTTTTTTCCCTCGAATATGGGAACTTAAATCACTTGAATCTTCATGAATATCTCAATTTTTGTTATTTGCACTATATTTTTTCAATAGAATCCTCCATATTTAGGCTATTAGAAGATTAGAATTGAATCTTGATCTTTCTGGTTTTCAGGCATCTACAGTTTGGTTTGCGGAACACTTGTGACGTGGTATTCCAGTTTGTTAATTGCCTCATTATGGGAATGGAATGGAAAGAAGCACACTACTTATCGTCTACTCGCAAAGAGTATATATGGTTTGTTCTTTTTAATTAAAAATCTTTTACAAGGATTAATAAATTAAAGCATTTCTTCTTGATCATGAAGTAAACTAGTGTTTTAACATTTTCATTGCTTTGTGATCTATTACTTCCCTTAATTTATAAAAAAATGTGGAGTGTTGTCTTCCAGAAAAGGGCTATCATTTAATGTCTTAAACAGTCCCACACCACAAATATAGCGGCGCACAATGTAACTGAAAGGAAGAAAAGCTCCATGGATCATTCTCTATTATCTATAAAGTAAAGAGGAAGTGGTAAAAAAATAAGAAACAAAACAAGAGTTTGAGAAAAGAGAGGGTAAGAATTCATATAATTGATATGGTATAATTTGGCTCATAACTTTAGGTATGGCATGCTAAACAAGGATTACACAACTAAACTCTACTCCTTATATTGCTAATGGTACACCTAAGACCATTTTCTCTTGAGCCAGTGAATGAAGGCCTGTCTTTCCTTGTCTACGTTTTGAAACTTTAGAAAGAATATTAGCAGGACAAGGTTGTCTTTATATAAAGGAGAATGATTTCCTTTGCAGCAACTCGATCCATCTGTTTGCCTGTCTTGTAAAATAAATATTGAATGTTATAGTTTTCTTTTTAGGAAAATTGGGAGCTGTCTTCAAGTTATTAGGTTTTATTTGGGTTTCAATATTTCCTATCAGCCTCAGGAGTGGATCAATAGGGATTTATGTCTTCACTGTCATGTGATTGTGATTAGTAGATAAAGTTCTCAGCCTTGCATGAAGTGTAGTTGTACCTGCTTGCAACTTAGGATGAATCAAAACTTTATGCATGCATTAATTGATTGATCAGGACCCTAATACTAGGTATAGTATTGATCACTCTCCTGACCACCAATTGGAACAAACCATCTTTTGAAGAGTTTATTCACTTATCTATTTCAACCTGAGTGGTAGTGCACGAATGCATGATCTTATTTTGATCTAGATTTCTAGTCACTTGGCAAATATTTTCTATAACCAATTTGGGCAAAAAAAATTCCTTGTTAGATATAGCTTCTTGAATACCAAGAATATGCACCAAATGAAACCATATCTTAATTTATATTCCTCTTCTTGAGACTTTTGCTCTAGTGAACTCTTGCAAATCATGTCAGCAAATGTAGGTCTACAGGTCTCTATTAGCTTAACAATCAAGGTATAATGAATTTGACATTTAGTTGAGAAGCATGGAGATTAATATTCTGGAAATCTTTCTTTTCATGCTGCTTTGCAATTCTGGAAGAGATACATCTCCATGTTATTAGGATTAAAGCACTTTAAAATCCTTTTTTGTTTGAAGTCTCTCACCATGCTATGAACATTGTATTTTGTGCTTATAGATATAAGCAAGTGAAATAGGTATGATCATCTTAGATTACTATATAAAAACATGCAAGATCAGAGTCCATTTCATAATAAGTATGATAAGTGTCAGAATTATTATATTTATTATTCTTGAATGGAAATGTGGCTCCATGATGTCGTTACAACTCCTGGATTTCATGCTGTGGTTCCAAAAATTCTAGCAATCTAATGATCATATGTTTTCAGTTGTCTATGCACACATTAATTCACCTATTATAATGCTCAGACTACAGGGCCATCACCAATTTTAGCTGTATAAATTGGCTTATAGGTCCTCTGCTCCATGTCTGTGGTTGTTGTATATTTGCAACCTTTTACTCTTTGAGAACATTGTTTTCCATGTCATGTGGCTTCAAAGCTTTCTCTCAGCATCCTAGCAAGAAAACTTGTAGTTCTGATTTATGCTGGGTGAATTCTAATTTTGGCTGGTTCAGCATTTTCATGGCCCAAGGCTCTAGTTTTCGCTGTTTCCATTGGGAGTTATAATACATTCCACAAGAAACCACCAAATTTATAAGTAAAAATTAAAAATAAAGAAAAAATTATGTTAAAATATAGTTTGGGCATCATCTTAGGCTTTCAGATTTAGAACAGTCAAATATTAAATTTATTGAAGAAAAATATTTAGAAATAGACGTTGGGTAAAATATCTAAAAAAATAAAAGGAAGAAATAAATTGGTAAAAAAAAAAAAAAATCAAACAAGGAAGGTGTTAAAAACAGGGAAAAAGAGGAGCAAAGTAGAAATAGCAGGATGGTGGCTGGGGTTATTCAGAGAGAGCGGCTCAAGCAAGAGAAAAAAATAGGATAAGAATTGTTAAGAGATTGAACAATTCTTGAAATAGAGAGACATAGAGAGAGAGGATTGTTTAGATGGATAAGGACAGAGATAGATTACTAAGTTACAAGATTTGAATTTAAGTGATGAAAGAAAATTTTCTCTCCATATTTACCCATGCAGTTGATTTCTATTCATTAAAATTATATGTGAATAAATAATTGAAATTCCACCCAGGCTCAAACTTAATAGACCCAAAAGCCCGGCAACACTCTTTTTTATATAACATAAATATAGATGGAAGGAGGCAAAAACTAAAGTTAGAAATTTCAAATTCAGGTAAAATTAAAAGAAAACAGCTTTTTCGTCAAACTTTCATCTAAAGAACCATGGTTTTATGTTGTTTTTCTGTTTCTCCACTGAATACATTATTTTTTCTTATAAGGATCCTGGGGTTATTGGTCTGTAACACTCTTTCAACAAGTGGCTTCTTTCGGCAATAACATTGCTATCCAAATCGCTGCTGGAAGCAGTCTTAAGGCAAGTCTTCCGTATCATGCATTTATTCAAACTAATGTATACCAGTTAACTAACTTGAATCATTTCTGGTTTTTCTCAGGCAGTTTATAAGTATTATCACAAGGATGGTAGTCTAACATTACAGCAATTCATTGTTTTCTTTGGGGCTTTTGAGCTATTTTTGTCACAGTTCTCAGATATTCACTCACTACGGTGGGTAAATGCCTTGTGCACATTAAGTACCATAGGCTTTACTGGAACAACCATTGGTGTGACTATTTACAATGGTAAGTTCATGATACTTGTTTGCTCTGCTTTGTTAATTACAGATATGACTTAATAGTTCAAATCAATAAATACAGATCAACTTTTCTCCTATATTTTTCAGTTTAAAGTGCTAGAATAAGCATGTAATATGACTTCTTTTAATTCAATTATGTTTTTAAACTCACTAAATATTTTTTGGGTTGCTAACTTCACCAAGTGTAAATTAACTTCTAGATTAAGGATAGTTGGGCTGGTAACAACTTCTAACAGGCTTCTTAATAATACTTTCTGTATCGCTGTCCAGCCAAGAAGCCTTATGACTTATGACGTATGTGTACTCAAAGGAGAAATAGGAGGCATATATGAACTATGATATACATATCAAGACATGTTATATATCCAAAGATGAATACTTTTTTGTTATATAATCTATAAATACTGGTAGTCTGATACATTAGCCAAGCACATGCCATGCTAATAATATATGCTTTTTATGGTATAGCCAAAAAAGTTAAGTATTCTGGCTCCCTGTGAATTTCTATGTTTTCTGGTGTAATCTCAAGTACTGCATGATTAACATTCTCCCAACTGAACAATTTACTCCATTTTTGTAGGCAGCCTTTATTACCCTCTAGATTTCCATTTCTATCATAGGATCATAATTATTTAAGGCATCTACTACTTAGAGCAATTACTAATTATATACTGGACAACATAAAGAATTACAGCTAAACTACTCACATTCAAGCATTGTAAAAAAACTAGCAGAGTAGTTAACCGGTGGTGGAAGGACAAGACATTGTGCAGTCCATCCTTGCAGCTGTTAAGGAAATATTTTTCAATGGATTTGTATTATATAAGCAGGAATGTGACCTTAAACCACTTCATTACAGTGGAGCTCAACAACCATCACAAGAATCAAATAATTAAAGAATTTATTTTAAAAAACATTCAACTTGGGAAGCACTTCTGGTATTCAAACAAGTAGATGAAGGTGAAGATTAGGACTAGAGCAAAGGGAGTGGGGGAGCTAATTCAAAGCCATGTACATCTGCTTCCCCTTCATGATCACTCTTGTGGACAAGTGTCATTATTTGGCTTGTGGACCAGAAAAAGTAAGGCACCAACATGGTCCATTTTTTGAAAGAAAAAAGAAGTGACTTAAGGGACTGCTGGAGGATAAAAACAGGAGTATCCACATTCTTAACCGAGACAAGGGAAAACTCAAATGAGAGTAAAAGAATAAGAGTTATTTTGTTTTTTGAAAGAAGTAAAATAAATCAATTGGGAGAGATCATTTTTTTCATGAAATTTCACAATGAAACCATTAAAGAAAACTCAACCCATGCCAAATTAGGAGAAGGAGAATGCTGAGACTAGACTAAGGACAATGAGAAAGAACAAAGAGAACACAAAGCCTAGACATAGGTTGAGGAAAAACTAAGTTATGAGAAGAGGAACAGCAATGGAGGGGTAGGGAAAGAGGGAAAGATAATGTAAAGCCAAAATAGGAGAGATGGAAAGGAAGAGAGGACCAAAGCCATGACAAAGGATGGACATGTTACCTGGAACATATGGATGATGGAATGCCATGTGCCATGCTGCAAACCTACTGGCTGTCTGAATAGCATTAGCAAGATCTCCAGCAAAGGGAAGATAACAAACATTCAATTTTCCACATGCTGGCCTTGAAATGTTTTGTCCTCAGCAAAAAGCTTTTCAACTCCCATCATCTCCTCCATCGTTCTTTGTATTCTTTCATCTCCACCTCTATTTGAGAATCTGGATTCCAAAGTTGCTTCTTTGCCTCTTCACAAGCTACAGAAACAAGATAATAGGGTTATAAGAGTCCAGGATCTTAGAAGTTTTTTTTTTTTTTTTAGCTTCTTGGTGTCATCTCTTCTGATATAAGTAAAATATTCTCATGACTCAAAAACAGGCATTTGGAGCAAAGAATAAGGACATGGCAATCAGGTAATGGATTGTTTACAATAATTTCCTAGGGTTCGCCTTTTCTCCTCCAAGATCTAAATTTTAAGAGCCTAGAATAACATTATGTTTCGGAAACTTCTTTTGCGTGCATTTGTGTGCATGTTTATATTATGTACATGTATATTATGTGCGTGTTATACATGATTTAGAGAGAGGATTTTGCACTTGCTACAAAATTTTAGGATACATTAAGAACTAACAATGGTACCACTAATATTGCTT
Source organism: Calamus simplicifolius (assembly GCA_900491605.1). Taxonomy (NCBI): domain Eukaryota; kingdom Viridiplantae; phylum Streptophyta; class Magnoliopsida; order Arecales; family Arecaceae; genus Calamus; species Calamus simplicifolius. The sequence continues at coordinate 998,365 of UESW01003862.1, forward strand.
CTTTTTGCTCTCTAGTTTCACCATCTCTTTTATGTTGGATCCTGAGGTTGTCTGCTCATTTGTCTACAATTACACAAGGAAAATATTTTGATACATGTGTTGTATACAACATGTATCTAAACATGCAGTGGACATGCCATGAAACTAGTAATCCAATGCAGAAAATTTAATCAGGAAACAGTAGACAAAATGAATACACGATCCCCAGGTTTTCTTTATGATGGTGGTTACCAAGTTTTCCTTTTATTGTAGGAGAAAAAATTGACCGGAAATCAATCAACTACAGCTGTGTTGGCCCAGATGGCAACCCAAGAGGGGGGGGGTGAATTGGGTTCTTAAAAATTTAAGACTTTTTAGATTTAAACTGATTTGCTCAAGATGTGCAAGTGAGTGAAATTAACTAATAAGCAATGCACAAGCAATTAATAAGAGAGATAGAGAGAGAAAATATAGCACGGCAAACACAAGATAATTTTATAGGTTCGGTGCAACCAACACCTACGTCCACTCCCAAGATTCACTTGGGTCCACACTATAATCTCTCTAGATTACAGCCGAGTTGTTTTCCAAGCTCACAACTCAAACTTGTTGTTTTACCGGGTGCACAACGAACCCAGCTGGTTTTAACTCGGGCTTACCAGCACAAAACCCTACACGTTGTTTTTCACGGGCTCACAACTAACCCAACACAAGCACTCCGGCTTGCAACGAGGTATATCAACCTCCACTGATTCAATCCACTGATTGAATCAGCAAACAAATAGAATAAAAGTGTTTGAAAAAATGCTCCCCTTGAGCAAATATACAAATGAAGTACAAAATAAAAGGTTAGAAAAGCCTGATGTATTGCAGATGGTAGTGGCTTTGGCTTTCTTCCTTCTTCTCTTTAACTCCTCTTGAAGTGTTGAATCACGCCTCAGCAAGATTCTTGACCGTTGAAGACTTTGGAGTTGAGATGAAGCTTTTTCCTCTTTTGAAAATCCTTCGATTTGACCTTTGAAATGCTTTGGATTTTCTTTTGACTTTGTGGATTGAAGATCTGGAGCAGACGAAACTTCCTCTTGGATTTCACTCCTTTTGAATCTCTCCTTTGAGCTAAAGATTTTTCCAATATGCTCTGTTTTTCCCTCTTTTCAAAGATATTCTTTTCTCTCTTTTTGATTTTCTCATTTTGATTTGAAAAGAGCTCCTCTATTTATAGAATCTGCAAAAATATATCCGTTAGAGACAAGGAAAAATAGCCGTTATTCAAAAATCTTACCGTTGGGGCTGATGTGTCATCGTTAAAATCGCGCCCAGATTTGCTGGAGTCGACTCATGCTTTTCCCGAGTCGGCTCGAGCTCGTCTTACCAAAAATAGAAATGTTTAAAAAGGTTAGGGGTCGACTCGCTAAAAGTGAAGTGTCGACTCCTGAAAGTCGGGAGTCGACTCGAGAAAGCTTGGGGTCGACTCGCGAAGTGCTCAGAAAAACACTCTTCTGGTGTCTGAGCGGAGTCGACTCGCACAGTCCAGGAGTCGGCTCGACAGAATCAGGGGTCGACTCGACAATTTCATGGGTCGACTCGACACAGATGCACATTTCTGTACACTGAGCGGAGTCGACTCTGAAACTCAGGAGTCGGCTCCGGAACGTATCAAAAATCAGAAACTTTTCTGATTGACATTAAAATCGTTCCAGATTCATTTTAATTCATTGTTTTGACATGAATCAATAAAATTAACATTTAGAATTGATTCAAGAACTAATCCAAAAACTTATTGATTAAAACATGAATTATAACATTTCTTTTTGAAAGTTTGAATATTGAGCTTAAAGTCACTTTCAAAATTGATTAAAGTTAAACTTGAGCATTCTCATTGATTGTTCAAAATAATTTGTTGCTCATTTACATAAACTCATTACATCCTTTAATAAACTCAATGGCTTTTAGTAATCATCAAAATCAAAAGGATTGGATCATATAATTTTTCTATAATCTTTCAACAATCTCCCCCTTTTTGATGATGACAAAAATATTGAGTTTGTTCATGATTGATTAGTGAATTTATTTTGTTTTCATAGTTAGGCTTAGGCTCCCCCTTAATGAGGTAGCTCCCCCTATGAAACTTAATTAAATATCTCATTGTTTATCTCAATCATCACAATCATAGAACTATAAAATTCTCCCCCTTTTTTGTTATCAACAAAAAGATAGAGAATCATAAACATTCATTCAAATTTCATTGAAATAAGGAAATAGAGAATTCATTTCATTAAAGGTCTAATACATCAAAATGTTCAGATTTCAAATGAAAGCATAATAAAAACTTCAGTACAAAACAAGGATTGAAACTCTAGTAACTCAAAAATGAGTTCTTACAATTCTAGTTAGATGATCTACTATATTTTTCATTCCTTCAGATTTTTTACATAATCCTTGAGTCTTTCATCAACAAAGGTGCACGCACTCTGAATTTTGTCTTGAAGCTCTGCGTTGCACTTGGCATATGTCTCTCCATCTCCACATATATCCTTAAGTTCTTCAAAAATATTCTTGAGATCACCACTTAAGGATGCCGATGAAGAGCCGAGAGTGGACTCAATCTTTGAGATACGATCATCAAGAGAATAAAGAGTCTCTCTCAAATGCATAAATTTATTCTCAAAATCAGTTTTAAGCTTATCAGATTGATCTTCAAGTAAGGCTTTGAGTTGCATAATTTGTTGATCTGAAAAACTAGCAGAAGATGAAGTTGAACAAAGTTGGAACTGGGGCTGGAGCAGAGGCAGAAATCAAAGGGCTCGGAGGTGCAGGCGAAGGATGTCTAACAGAGGGTCCTGCAGCCTCAGTATCTGTAGCTCTATCTTCTGTCACTCCTTTCCTTTCCCATTTACCATTCTTTTTGATAAATCCCATCCGATGAATTGTTGCTAGGCTATAAAAATCAGTGTGTCTTAAATTCTTCATAGGTTCATTATCAGAAATCACCACACCTTGGCTTCGAAAAATCATTGTAAGGATCATCCCATAAGGCAGACTAGATTTCCTTTTCCCTCCACAATCTGCTATGTACCACAGAATCATGCTGGGAAGATTGATAGGCTTGCCTGTCACTATGGCGTCCATTACAAAGACATCTCTCTCCGAACATAGTCAAATCTACCAGTTTTAGGAAAGAGAATCCTACTGCAGATATTGTGTAGTAATCTCAACTCTAAAGAAAGCTGATTAGCAAATACCTCTTCAAATCCAACCACATCCCGGTTTAATAATCTGGATAAAGCTGGGGCGCGGTCATCAGAAGAAAAGGTGGAAGTGCCAGACAAGGGTAATTCCAACAATCTAGACAAAATCTCAGCAGTAACAGATAGTCTGACTCCTCTCACATTGCTAATAAGCCCATGGTCTCCTCTAGACAAATTCTTGTAAAATTCTTTAACCAATGAGGGATAAGTCGGGCACTCTAGAGAACAAATTTTCTCCCAACCCATCTCGATTAACTGTCTCCCAACAAGAAAACCCTCATTCTCAAATAATTCAAAATCCACCTTCCTACCAGTAGTAATGATCCTATCCGCTAGACGATCTACCTGGGAGACGTGGCAGCAGGAGCAGCAGTCGGAGTAGAAGCAGATGAAGTGGAGTCCGTGCTTGGAGAAGGTTCACGCACCGGACGCTTCACCGTCTTCTTCACGGAGCGCTTCCGCTTGATTCCACCCGCCACAACGCTAGATCCTCTAGTTTTAGGTGCCATTTGATGATTGGAGGTGATAATCAGGGATTATTGGAGTTTGGAAGGTTTGGAAGAGCGTGGAGAGAGTATTTTGACGATTGGGGTCGAATGAATGAGCGACGAGTCGACTCTGCCCTAGATAAATCAACTTGGGACCACCTCGAGTCGGCTCGCGCAAACCCGGGTGTCGACTCGGCACAGACACAGAAAGGCCGTCCCGACATGGAGTCGACTCGCGCCTAAGAGGGGTCGACCCGAGAGTTTCAGTTGAAACCGGGAGTCGACTCCGATACGCATCGAGTCGGCTCCGAGACCATTTCAGACCAAAATCATGAAATTTCTGAAATGTGTCCGGAATATGATCATAAAAATTGATAAATAATCATTGGATATGAGTGAATCAATTAGATATGAATTCTAGATAAGATTTCCTTAAGGATTGAGGATTTGAAAGAATCTTAGATAAAATTTCCTTAGGGGTTTCAAATTCATTCTAAAGGATCACAAATACCTAACTCTCCTCTAAGATAACAGAATCTCTCTTCATTTAAAGGTTTAGTGAATATGTCAGCTAATTGTTCTTCAGTGTTAACATAATCAAGACATATTTCATTATTTGCTACATGTTCTCTTATAAAATGATATCTGATTTCTATGTGTTTAGTTCTTGAATGTTGAATTGGATTCTTTGTTAGATTAATTGCACTAGTGTTATCACATCTTATGGGTGTTTTATCAAGTGTGATACCATAGTCTTCAAGTTGTCGCTTAATCCATAGGATTTGCGCACAGCAACTTCCAGCTGCTACATATTCAGCTTCAGTAGTTGATAATGCAACTGAATTTTGCTTTTTGCTAAACCATGTGATTAAGTTACTTCCTAAGAAATGGCATGCACCACTTGTGCTTTTTCTATCTAGTTTGCATCCAGCATAATCAGAATCTGAATATGCAATTAGATTTAATGTGGAGTCTCTAGAATACCATAAACCTACATTTTTTGTTCCACTTACATATCTTAGTATTCTTTTAACAGCTATTAAATGTGATTCTTTAGGTTCAGATTGAAATCTAGCACATAAACATACTGAAAACATAATGTCTGGTCTACTTGCTGTTAAATAAAGAAGGGATCCGATTATACCTCGATAATACTTTTGATCAACCTTTTTACCTTCTTCATCTTTGTCCAGCTTGCATGAAGGACTCATTGGAGTTCCGAGGGGTTTCATTGATTCCATACCAAACTTTTTGAGTAGTTCTCTTGTGTATTTGTTTGGTTGATGAAGATTCCCTCTTTGCTTTGTTTGATCTGGAGTCCAAGGAAGAAGTTGAGTTCTCCCATCATGCTCATCTCGAATTCTCCCTGCATCAACTTTGCAAATTCTTGACAAAGAGAATCGTTAGTAGCACCAAAAATAATGTCATCTATATTTGTACTACAAGTAAATCTTTACTTTTTCTTTTCAAAAACAAAGTTTTATCAACATTTCCTCTTGTAAAATCATTTTCTATTAAGAATTTACTTAACCTATCATACCAAGCTCTAGGTGCTTGTTTCAAACCATATAAAGCTTTGTGCAATTTAAAAACGTGATTTGAAAATTCGTGATCTTCAAAACCTGGTGGTTGTTCTACATAAACTTCTTCATTTATAAATCCATTTAAAAATGCGCTTTTTACATCCATTTGAAATAAGTTAAAATTCATATGACATGCAAATGCAAGTAATAGCCTAATGGCTTCTAATCTAGCTACAGGTGCAAAGGTTTCATCAAAATCAATACCTTCCTCTTGATTATATCCTTTAGCAACCAATCTAGCTTTGTTTCTAATTACTATGCCATTTTCATCTAGTTTATTTCTAAAAACCCATTTTGATCCTATTACTGAATGATTTTTAGGTCTTTCAACTAAAGTCCAAACATTATTTCTTGTAAATTGATTTAGTTCTTCTTGCATTGCTAACATCCAATTATTATCTTTTTCAGCTTCTTCTATAGTTTTAGGTTCAATTTGTGATACAAATGCAAGATGATTACTAATATTTCTCATATATGATCTAGTTCTTATTCCTTGAGATGGATCGCCTATAATCAATTCCTTGGGATGACTATGAGCATATCTCCAGTCTCTTGGAAGATCTGTATCATTATGATCAATATTGACATCATCGTCCTTATGTGAATCATCATCTTTAGCTTCTTGCTCATGATCAGAAGATACTTCAATATTAAGTTTTTCAAGATCTTTTTCAATTATGTTTGTATCTTCCTCATCATCAAGCTTTTCAGAACTAGATGCTAAAGACTCATCGAAAACTATATGAATGGATTCTTCAACTACTAAGGTTTTCTTGTTAAATACTCTATAAGCTTTACTAGTTGTTGAATATCCTAAAAAGATTCCTTCATCAGATTTAGCATCAAATTTTCCTAAATTGTTTTTACCATTATTATGAATGAAACATTTACATCCAAATGCATGAAAGTATTTTATATTTGGTTTTCTTTCATTCCATAATTCATAAGGTGTTTTCTTTAAGATTGGTCTTATTAAGGCTCTATTTAAGATGTAACATGCTGTGTTAATTGCTTCCGCCCAAAAATACTTTGGTAAGTTGCTTTCGCATAGCATGGTACGGGCCATGTCTTCTAGAGTCCTATTTTTCCTTTCAACTACACCATTTTGCTGTGGAGTCCTAGGGGCTGAAAAATTATGATTAATTCCATTTTCAGAACAAAAACTTTCAAATAAGTGATTTTCAAATTCTGTTCCATGATCACTTCTTAGAGATACTATAGTAGTGTTTTTCTCATTTGTGACTTTCTTGAAGAATTTCAGGAATATCGAGAAAGTCTCATCTTTGTGAGCTAAAAACATTACCCAAGTATATCTAGAATAATCATCTACAATCACTAGACCATATTTCTTTCCTCCTAGACTTGTGGTTCTAGTTGGTCCGAAAAGATCCATGTGAAGTAGCTCTAGTGCCCTAGAAGTTGAAACAATGTTTTTAGATTTGAAAGAACTTCTAGTTTGTTTTCCAAATTGACATGCATCACATATTTTATTATTTTCAAAATCTAGTTTAGGTAATCCTTTAACTAAATCCATTTTAATTAGTTTTGAAATAAGGTGTGTGCTTGCATGACCTAATCTACGATGCCACAACCAACTAATTTCATTTATGTTAGCATTGTCAGCAATTAAGCAATGATCACTCAAAGATAATTTTTCTAAATCAACCAAGTAAACATTGCCATGTCTATAACCAGTAAATACAATGCTATCATCAATAGAATTAGTTACAGTGCATACAGAAGATTTAAATGAAACATTAAAGTTTTTATCACATAATTGACTTATACTTATTAGATTATGCTTCAAACCATCAACATAAAGTACATTATCAATAAATGTAGATGGAGTTATACGGACTTTACCAAGGCCCATGATTTGACCTTTACCGTTATCGCCAAACGTAACAACTCCACCTTTCTTTTCTTCTAGGGTGATGAATTCATCTTTGTCACCCGTCATATGTCTTGAGCAGCCACTATCAAGGTACCACTTTTTCTTTGATCTTTTGGCTACAAGACATTCCTGCAACATAATTTAAACTTTATGTTTAGGTACCCAAGCTTTCTTGGGTCCTTCATGGTTAGCAGCAACAAAAATTGTTCCTTTCGGAACCCATATTTTCTTAGCTTTAACATTTAACTTGTTGTTATTTAACGTTTTGCATTCAAATGATTTATGACCTTTTTCATTACATTTGAAACAAGTTATATTACTTTGGTTGGCTTTTATAAAAATATTCTTTAAAGATTTTTGTTTCCTTAATGTGTTATATCCTAAACCTGCTTTGTCAAAAACAGCTTTTTGACTATCTAAGATCATGTTAAGTTTAGTTGAACTTAAGTGAATTTCTCAACAATGTCTTTATATTTTTTAACATCTTTCTTAAGAGAGTCATTTTCTTTAACTTGCTGTTCTTTATCTAAAGCTAAAGTTTCTAATTGATCTTTTAAATCTTTTGTTGAGTTTTTAGTTTCAGATTTTAACAAATCTATTTCTTGATTAAGATTATCTCTTTCTTTGCTAAGTTCTTCTTTTTCATTAGTTAAGTTCTTAACTTCTAAAGCTAATTCATTTTTACTTTTAGCTAAACTAATGTTGTCATTTTTCAAAAACTTATACTTCTTTTTCAAGATTTAAAATCAATCATAAGTTCATTGAAAGCCTCAAACATTTCATCAAATGTAAATTCATCATCGGGGTTTTCGGTACTTACCTCATTGTCGTTGTCGTCGTCGTTGGCCATGAAGCAGACATTAGCAACTTCTTTTTGTTCTTCTTCTTCGGAAGAAGACTCTTCACTATCAGTCCAAGTTGCCATGTAGGCCTTTTTCTTTTTCTTGTAGGCCTTCTTAAGTAAAGGACAGTCATATCTAAAATGCCCTGGTTTTTTACATTCATAGCATACTAAGGGCTCTTTCTCTTTGTCCTTTTCCTTTTTCTTATCCTTTTCTTTTTCTCCTTCCATTTTTGAAACAAATCTCTTTTTGTGGAAGGGCCTCCTTCTTTGCATAAATTTCTTGAATTTCCTTGCAAGGAGGGCTGTCTCATCATCATCATCCTCTTCATCATCGCTGCTGCTTATTTCCTTTTCTGCAGCTTTGAGGGCGATGGTCTTCTTCTTTCTTGACTCATCCTCATTGACATGTTGTTTGACTTGAAGCTCATGAGTCATCAGCGAACCAAGAAGCTCTTCCAATGGTAGGATGTTCAGATCTTTGGCTTCTTGTATGGCGGTCACCTTGGCTTCCCAAGTCCTTGGAAGTGACCTAAGGATTTTGCGAACAAGCTCAGAGTTAGTATAAACTTTTCCAAGACTTTTAAACCATTCACAATATCAGTGAATCTAGTGAACATGCATGTGATGGTTTCATTTTGTTCCATAGTAAATAATTCATATTTATGAACCAAAATATTTATCTTTGATTCTTTTACTTGGTTTGTTCCTTCATGAGTTATTTCCAACCTATCCCAAATTTCTTTTGCGGAATTACAAGTTGAGATTCGGTTGAATTCATTTGAGTCTAAGGAACAATATAAAATATTAATGGCCTTAGCATTTAGTTGTGCCATTCTCCTATCATTATCATTCCAATCCCTTTCGGGTTTAGGAACAATAGTGCCATCAATAAGGTGTGTGGGTGTACTAGGTCCATTATTATTACTCCCCACAATTCATAGTCGAAGCTTGAATGAATATCTCATTCTAGCTTTCCAATATGAATAGTTGGTTCCATTAAATAAAGGAGGTCTATTCGTAGAATGACCTTCAGCAAAACTTGAACCAATTTGTGTTGCCATATGGATCTTTAGCCCTTGATCGTGAGATCAAATTCTAAATGAGCACTTGCTCTGATACCAATTGTTGGCCCAGATGGCAACCCAAGAGGGGGGGGTGAATTGGGTTCTTAAAAATTTAAGACTTTTTAGACTTTAATTGATTGTTCAAGATGTGCAAGTGAGTGAAATTAACTAAAAGCAATGCACAAGCAATTAATATAGAGATATAGAGAGAGAAAATTAGCACGGCAAACACAAGATAATTTTATAGTGGTTCGGTGCAACCAACACCTACGTCCACTCCCAAGATTCACTTGGGTCCACACTATAATCTCTCTAGATTACAGCCGAGTTGTTTTCCAAGCTCACAACTCAAACTTGTTGTTTTCCGGGTGCACAACGAACCCAGCTGGTTTTAACTCGGGCTTACCAGCACAAAACCCTACACGTTGTTTTTCTCGGGCTCACAACTAACCCAACACAAGCACTCCGGCTTGCAACGAGGTATACCAACCTCCACTGATTCAATCCACTGATTGAATCAGCAAACAAATAGAATAAAATGTTTGAACAACAAATGCTCCCCTTGAGCAAATATACAAATGAAGTACAAAATAAAAGGTTAGAAAAGCCTGATGTATTGCAGATGGTAGTGGCTTGGCTTTCTTCCTTCTTCTCTTTAACTCCTCTTGAAGTGTTGAATCACGCCTCAGCAAGATTCTTGACCGTTGAAGACTTTGGAGTTGAGATGAAGCTTTTTCCTCTTTTGAAAATCCTCGATTTGACCTTTGAAATGCTTTGGATTTTCTTTTGACTTTGTGGATTGATGAGAAGGAGCAGACGAACTTCCTCTTGGATTTCACTCCTTTTGAATCACTCTCCTTTGAGCTAAATGATTTTCCAATATGCTCTGTTTTTCCCTCTTTTCAAAGATATTCTTTTCTCTCTTTTTGATTTTCTCTTTTGATTTGAAAAGAGCTCCTCTATTTATAGAATCTGCAAAAATATATCCGTTAGAGACAAGGAAAAATAGCCGTTATTCAAAAATCTTACCGTTGGGGCTGATGTGTCATCGTTAAAAATCGCGCCCAGATTTGCTGGAGTCGCTCATGCTTTTCCCGAGTCGGCTCGAGCTCGTCTTACCAAAAATAGAAATGTTTAAAAAGGTTAGGGGTCGACTCGCTAAAAGTGAAGTGTCGACTCCTGAAAGTCGGGAGTCGACTCGAGAAAGACTTGGGGTCGACTCGCGAAGTGCTCAGAAAAACACTCTTCTGGTGTCTGAGCGGAGTCGACTCGCACAGTCCAGGAGTCGGCTCGACAGAATCAGGGGTCGACTCGACAATTTCATGGGTCGACTCGACACAGATGCACATTTCTGTACACTGAGCGGAGTCGACTCTGAAACTCAGGAGTCGGCTCCGGAACGTATCAAAAATCAGAAACTTTTCTGATTGACATTAAAATCGTTCCAGATTCATTTTAATTCAATGTTTTGACATGGAATCAATAAAATTAACATTTAGAATTGATTCAGAACTAATCCAAAAACTTATTGATTAAAACATGAATTATAACATTTCTTTTTGAAAGTTTGAATATTAAGCTTAAAGTCACTTTCAAAATTGATTAAAGTTAAACTTGAGCATTCTCATTGATTGTTCAAAATAATTTGTTGCTCATTTGCATACACTCATTACATCCTTTAATAAACTCAATGGCTTTTAGTAATCATCAAAATCAAAAGGATTGGATCATATAATTTTTCTATAATCTTTCAACAAGCTGGCAAGGAAGCACTTCCTCTAAGGTTTCAAAGCTTTTAATGCTCTAGGTGCGATTGCTTTCTCGTTTGGAGATGCAATGCTTCCAGAAATACAGGTGGAACATCTTGGCATGACAATTTCATATGTATTGTCTGTTTCTGCTTGCACTGACCATTTTCTTTTTTTCTTCTGTATAGTTATGGATTTGTCTTTTACTGCTTAAATTGTTGTTTGGAATTGAATAAGTGTATCTGGGAAGATGGTATGCAAATTGAGCAAATCTATTATAATTTGAAAAGTATTAATATTTATGTGAATAAGCTTGACTATAGGAATTATATTGGAAGCTAGCCATAATATCGGAAGCACACATTAGAGTTAGTAAAAATCTGTGGAAGAATTATGATTTTTTTATTAAGAAAAAGAAAGAATTATATTTTTTTCATTGAAAAATGTTTTACACCTTAACTAGATGCCTGGGTAACTAAAAAGGAGAGTCCAACTATTATATTCATGCCATAATATAGTTTAGTTGAATGATGTCTCTGTATATGATTGGAAAGAAATATGAGATGAGAAAATGTTGTATGCTTAGCATTCATAAGCTTGTAGGTATATGGGGAGTCTTTTCTCTCTCTTTTTTTTTTTGGTTATTGTGTTTCCAACTTTTTGGTAAAAGGAATTTTGACTTGAAGCAGCAAGAAAGAACTCTGAACTGAGTTAGTAATACTCGTAAGAGATCTTAGTTTCAACCAGTATATGTTTATGATGCTATTCAGGCATGTGACATTGGTATGAGATGTTCATGTGTCAAAAAGGAATGGACACTTAAGCCCTTAAGAAACCTGACAGCATAGTGAAAGATTTCTAGACTCAATACCTGTATATTTTCAATGTTTTTCAAAGAGGTGACATGAGTGTCAAGTCTCCATCTGTCCAGAAGAACCTTAAAGAATTCTAACATTGAAAAACAAATAGTGCATCTGCAAATGTGTTTAAAGATGTGTATATATGTATACAATATATAGGCAATTGAACTAACTGTGGAATAATTTGATGAAAATGACACCCTTCCTAAATATTATGTTCAAATTCACTATTTTACTAAAAGTTGCAGAAAAGTGACATATAATAGTGATGAGTTCGTGGTTTGATGTGTTGAAATAATGAGTGTGGATGAAGTGTACAACTGCCTGACAGGTCAATAATCCAAAATTTAATGAATTCAGATAACGGTTAATGTTTTTACATGATTTTTATAATGAATTTGGTATTCCAATTTGAGATTCACATGGACATATTTATATATAGGATAAGACCTTTAGATGCTGCAATTAGAAAAAGTGATCTTTTAACAATCCATGGCAAGGATAAAGATAGAGGTAGACCTAAACTAATATGGATAGAAATAATTAAAAATGATATAACTATTTGTAATTTGAATTTCAACTTAGTTTTGAATAGAGCAGAGTGGAAGAAGCAGATTCATGTAGCCAACCCCATATAGTTGGGAAAAGGCTTAGATGAGTTGAGTTGAGTTAAGTGATATCAATTGACTAGTTGGTGTATTATTCATCATAATAATATATAGATATGTGACTCTTTTTACCAGAATACTGTAAAGAAACCTGCAAAGAAGAACATGTACAAAGGTGTATCAGCTGCATATGGAATTATTGTTTTGTCATACTGGCAACTGGCTTTCACTGGTTATTGGGCATTTGGGCCCCAAGTTCAGCCCTACATCTTGTCCTCCCTCATTACTCCAGGATGGACCATTGTCATGGCTAATATATTTGCTGTTATTCAAATATCAGGATGCTTTCAGGTACCTTCTCTTCAACCCTATCAAAAGTGGTGATTTAACACATCTGCATCTTGATGTAGTGCAGATGAAGCAAGCAATTTAAAACATATTTATTGATGAATTTTCACTTTTAAGCATCTTCAGAGATAAGCAGCATGGTCCTAATTTCCATCTATTGCATGGTTAAGACAAACAACTTCTTCTTACATGTATTCTGACACTACAAGAGAATTAAAATATAGCAACGCCCAAATGCGTCGCTAATGCATCACTAAACATGCTATTGCGAAGCATTAGCGATGCAATGACGGCGTCGCTACGATGATCGTCGCAATCTCACTTTGTCGCAATTGCGTCGCTTAACATCGACTCTCTGCGACGCACCAAATGCATCGCAATATTTTAAAAAATAATTAATTAGTGATGCAATAGCAACTCAAATTGCGTCGCTAATATATCTTAAATATTATTATTAAATATTGCGATGCAACTAAATGCATCGCAATATTGCGACGCAATTGAATGCATCGCTAAGTTTAAAATTAATTTTTAAAAATATTATTATTAAATATTGCAACGCATTTAGTTGCATCATAATATTTAATAATAATATTTTAGATATATTAGCGACGCAATTTGAGTCGCTAATGCATCGCTAATTAATTTTTTTTAAAAAAATAAAATATTAAAAATTAAAATGGTTAATACAATTTCATTACATTTAAATATTGATCGAAACATTCATCACTCATATTGATCCAAACATTCATCATTCAATTTCCAAAAATAATTAATAAATTAAAATTTTGAAGTTTTCATGTACAAAATATAAAAAGTAAAGAAAAAAATACATCAAGAATCTGCATGATCACGTGGAGGCTGGAAACCCTGTGATATGCGGCTAACCATATCCTGCAAGTAATGCATCTGCTCTCGCACGTCTGCAAGCTCCTGCTGAAGGCCTCCCATACGGTGCTTGAACTCATGCTCAACCTCTTGCCAAACCTCCTGCCGAACCTCCTCCGTGATAGATCTCCGAATGTCGTCTAAACGCTCGGCAGGAATATCGCCAGAATATCGCGAGCTGGAGGCCTGATGGGGAAAATATGCAGAAGCTCTAGTGCCCAGACCATAGACCCTCCGGTCTCGCGGCTGGGCACCAACAGCCTCCAAAAACACACGTCGACTCTGCTCTGCTGAGAGTTCGACGGGCGTCCCCCATCAGTGGAGTCGACCTGCGATGCCTGGGAGTGAAGCTCCTCGACTCGTATCTTTGAATTATAAAATCAACAATAAATGAATCAATAAATTTCTCTAAATAAAATTTTAGAAATTAAATAGATACAACATAAGCTAATTTCTTACCGCAACCTCCCGTGATCGTGTATCGACCCAGGAACCGTCCCTCCTGGTGTGTGTCGCCCTAAATAGACGAAACTCACCAGGATCTCCGCCCTCCTGCTCAGACTATAACAATAGAAAAATTAATATTAATGTAATATTTGTAAATAACTAAATTAGTAATTAAATTATTTATGTTTTCTTACCATACGCCGTCTGTGCTCCTGAATCGAAATGGAGCCCGAAGTGTGGCGGGAGAGACCCGTGCCAGGACCGCCCCTCTCGGATCGGCGGTTCGTGCTGGCTGATGCGGACCTCCGCGCCAGCCATCGGACTGCCAGGCCTGCTGCCACTCATGCCAAATACCCTCTGGCACATGCGCAGGATGCTGACCCGATGACCTCCAACGATGAAGCATGTCGGAGTATCGGCGTCCCGTAAGAGCCTTCCCATGCTGCCCTAATGGCATCATGGCTGGCAGGGTCCCACGTAAACTTTTTCTGCATTAAAATAAACAGTTAGTTTCAGAATTTATTAAGTTTAAGAAATTTATATCAGAGATAAATTGTATTTAATAAGTTTACCTGAAACTCTGAAAAATAAAACTCCCTCGTGGCTGCAGATACATGGCGCCAATCGTAGCCACTGGGATCTGCACGCCTCTGAAATATGGAGCTGATGTGGCTCGATACATGATGCTGCTCAATAAATCTGTTAAAAAAATGCATGTTTATAAGTAATTGACTTAAAAACATAAATATATATTTTAATTAGTATATACTTACAGCCCATGAGCATCCAGTCGAAGTACGGTGCGGCCGATGGTGGAAGAACTCTCGGAGGTCTGTGCCGATCGGCTGGATGTAATACCAATGCAGGATCACCGTCGACTGCTGGAGAGATCGGAGGCTGTGCGATGTGTGGAGATCGAAACTCTCCATCTCCAAAGCTCATGTGATCTGATGTTGCAGGGCTACGTCCCTGCTCACTCCGTCCGTCGTCGGTAGATCTACCTCGGCCCATCATACTGAAAATACTAAAGATTCATGAATTAATTACGATTAATGATTGAATATGTAAAAATTAACACTTATAAAAATAAATTGAATTTAAAAAACCTTTATGTTTATTGGTTTCATTTGTTTCGTGAAATGTTGGTTCAACATCCGATGCCGTATCGGACTGCGATTCAGTTTCATTATCATCGGAAGGAAACCGAACATTTGCATCCGCAATTTCTTGGACATCACCATTTGGATCTCTAAGTGATGTTTCAGGAGCCCTTGTGTCGTCCTCAATTGCATGCATTTCCATCTCATCCTCTTGAAATGCAGGGCACTCGGCTGATTGACTTGATGAACTCTCTCTAATACGATTGTTGAACGTGGGACGATTTTAGAAACAGCCCACCAATCTCGCTTGTCGTTGCGCAAACTTGGATATCCGCAGTAAAACACTTGCTGAGCTTGGGATGCAAGGATGAATGGTCATATTTATGTAATCTTCATCGATGGTTCATTTCAACTAAATTATAGTCGTTATGAACCCTTTTGCCCACAGGAACTGTCGGATCGAACCAATCGCAACGAAACAATACTGTTCATGATTGAAATTGATTGAGTGATACTACTCACAAATTCATAAAACCAGTAAGCGAACTCCGTTTCTAACTTCTGCCCAATTGCAACTTGACTGATGTCGGGATTCATCTGTCGTTGTCTATCACAATACATCCTTATGGATGATAATGATTAAAACTTATGTTAGCAATTAAATATTATGGTATATTGTAATTTAAATTAGAAGTTCCAATTAAGCATTGAAGTATACACTTACTCAATATATGGATCGACTTCTCTACAGTTCATTAGGATGTAATAATGTGCTGCATTATACTCCATATCGCTAAGATTTCTTGACTTCTGCCCCCCAAATGAACGGCGATACCTTTAAAAATTGATATTCTACCGTCATTAGGTTCTTCTTCGTCCACACATACGTCATCGTTACGACCAAGATTTCGGCTCCTTGTGTGGACGTGACCCTCAAAGTAATGCGAGGCAAAAGCTGAAACTTCTTCGACCAAGTGTGCATTGCATATAGAACCTTCAACCCTTGCCTTATTACGCACATTATTTTTTAACTTCTTAAGGTACCTATATGTAAAGTTGAGACAAAAAATTAACCAATTTTCTCGCAATGAAATAATATTTGAAATGTCAACATGTCTTAATGATGTATATATTTACCTCTCGAAAGGATAACGGAGGTCACCGCATCTCGACCCCGAGACCCCCTCCGGTCTCGGGTTGAGGTCACCATATCTCGACCCCGAGACCCCCCTCCGGTCTCGGGGTGCACAAGCATCATCTCACCCCCGAGACCCCCTCCGGTCTCGGGGTGAGGTCACCATATCTCGACCCCGAGACCCCCCTCCGGTCTCGGGGTGCACAAGCATCATCTCACCCCCGAAACCCCCTCCGGTCTCGGGGTGAGGTCACCATATCTTGACCTCGAGACCCCCCTCCGGTCTTGGGGTGCAAAAGCATCATCTCACCCCCGAGACCCCCTCCATTCTCGGGGTGAGGTCACCATATCTCGACCCCGAGACCCTCCTCCGGTCTTGGGGTGTACAAGCATCATCTCACTCCCGAGACCCCCTCCGGTCTCGGGGTGAGGTCACCATATCTCGACCCCGAGACCCCCCTCCGGTCTCGGGGTGCACAAGCATCATCTCACCCCCGAGACCCCCTCCGGTCTTGGGGTGAGGTCACCATATCTCGACCCCGAGACCCCCCTCCGGTCTCAGGGTGCACAAGCATCATCTCACCCTCGAGACCCCCTCCGGTCTCGAGGTGAGGTCACCATATCTCGACCCCGAGACCCCCCTCCGGTCTCGGGGTGCACAAGCATCATCTCACCCCCGAGACCCCCTTCGGTCTCGGGGTGAGGTCACCATATCTCGACCCCGAGACCCCCCTCCGATCTTGGGGTGCACAAGCATCATCTCACCCCCGAGATCCCCTCCGTCTTGGGGTGAGGTCACCATATCTCGACCCCGAGACCCCCCTCCGGTCTCGTGGTGCACAAGCATCATCTCACCCCCGAGACCCCCTCCGGTCTCGGGGTGAGGTCACTATATCTCGACCCCGAGACCCCCCTCCGGTCTCGGGGTGCACAAGCATCATCTCACCCCCGAGACCCCCTCCGGTCTCGGGGTGAGGTCACCATATCTCGACCCCGAGACCCCCCTCCGGTCTCAGGGTGCATAAGCATCATCTCACCCCCGAGACCCCCTTGGTCTCGGGGAGAGGTCACCATAACTCGACCTCGAGACCCCCTCCGGTCTCGGGGTGCGCAGGCATCATCAACGTTCAGTACATGAACCAGCCTTCGAATGAAACGACAACTTCGGACCACCTGGCGCACCCACGTGACTCGCCGTGCACTCGTAGCTGCTTGTGGCTATACCTCATAACGGTGTATGGTGCATTGCATGTATCATGTGCATGACTGTGCCCCGTTATGGAGTATGATTCACTATCACTTGCAATTGTGCGTGGTCATGTCAAGCAATGGCGCGCACCAAATGCAACCGCGGCTGCTAGACACCTGTAATGCCATATTGACAGGTAACGCGGGATGCCTCTGGCGCGCACAGTGATGGTACAACAATAATCTTCTGGAACAAAAAGATGGGACATTCGAACAGGTATAAAAGCACGTGCCCGCGCTGTAAGTAGGGGCTTGGACTCTGGTTTTTTAGTTTTTCCTACTAGCTGAAACCCTAACTGCGTCAGCTCCCTTCTGCTGAGCAGTTCTTGTCTGATCCCAAGTAACTAACTTGAGCGTCGGAGGGTCCCCACTGGAGCATCCGGTCTCCGGGGACTTTTCTTGTAGGGTTCGGAGAGAAGGACATCCATCTTCCCGACGCTTGAAGAAAGTGACTTGGCGTCATCAGTCGGCAACGACCGATATTGCACCGTTGTGAACGCAATTTTTTTTTTTTTTATCTTTTAATTATATTTTATAAAATTTTTTTTTTCATAAACTCTGCGATGCATTTTTTGCATCGCTAAATTAAAAATTAATTTATTTAATTTTTTGATTTATTGCGTCGCTAATGTGTCGCTATTTAACATAATTAAATTTTTAAAAAATATTGCGATGCACCAAAATCGTTGCAATATTTTTATTTCATATTTATTTTTAATTTTTTAAAAAAATTATTTTTTTAAAAATATTGCGATGCAATACTTGCGTCAATAAATAAAAAATTATTTTTATTAATTTTTTATTTTATTGCATTGCTATTGCATCACTATTTAATATTATTAATTTTTTTAAAAAATTGCGACACACTAGAGTGCATCACAATATTTTTATTTCATAATTATATTTTATAAAAATTAATTTTATTTCAAATAATTGCGATGCAATACTTGCGTCGCTATATTAAAAATTATTTTTTAATTTTTGGTTTATTGCGTCGCTATTGCATCATTATTTTATAATTAATTTTTTTAAAAAAATTGCGATGCACTAGAGTGCATCGCAATATTTTTATTTCATAATTATATTTTATAAAAATTAATTTTATTTCAAATAATTGCGACGCAATACTTGTGTCGCTATATTAAATTTTTTTTTAATTTTTGGTTTATTGCGTCGCTATTTAACATAATTAAATTTTTTTAAAACATTGCGACACACTGTTTTGCATCGCAATATTTTTATTTCATAATTATCTTTTATAAAAATTAAATTTAAAAATATTGCGATGCATTCTTGCGTCGTTAAATTAAAAATTTAATTTTTTTAATTATCTGGTTTATTGAGTCGCGAATGCGTCGCTAATTGCGTCGCAATTTCTTGTTGTCGCGGAGGCGTCACAATTTGGTCGCAATTTAGCGACGCAATGATGCGTCGCTAAATTTTCATCACTATTTTAATATTTTCTTGTAGTGTGATATATTTTATATTTTCAGATATACTGCAGACCAACGTATGCATATTTGAAGAACGGATTCTGTCTAAAAATACGACTTATGGCGTGTGCATCCAAAATGCTCTATTGAGACTTGTTCTTACATCAATCTATATGACTTTGATTACTCTAACTGCTGCAGCAATGCCCTTCTTTGGAGACTTTGTTTCCATTTGTGGAGCTATTGGGTTTACCCCTCTAGATTTTGTATTCCCAGCCTTAGCTTTTCTAAAATCTGGAAGAATGCCCAAGAATGGCAGACTGAAACTTCTGGTGCAGATAATTAACTTTGCCATTGCTATTTGGTTCTCTTTGGTTGCAATATTGGGTTGCATAGGTGCAGTCAGATTCATTGTCCTTGACATCAAGACATACAAGTTCTTTCATGACATGTGATCTTATATTTTAGCTTGTCCAACTGCCACTAGTCTGTTGATTATCTTTTTGGATTATGGGCTTAAGCCTGAGGGTATGGATTGAGTTGCAAAACATTTAAAGTAAATCTGTAATCCCTACTTTTTTTTAATAGAAAAAATAGACATCTTTAAACACTAATGATCTGTAAGTACCCCTAGTGCACATCATTTCCATTATGTCAAAGATTCCACATTATCTTGCCTATAGGTACTTAATATTGTTAAAAGTTGCAGGTTATGCTGTCAGACTTAATGGCAGTAAGTTGGACACTGTCAAATTGGTTCCATATGGTGCATGGAAGTGTTTGATCTTACCAAAGCTTATTCCACAAACTCAGGTATTCGATTTAAATCTGATGATTTGTATTATGTACTTCTTTTGAGAGAATTGTATTATGTACATAAGTAATCATTGTGCTGCTATTATAGCTTACTTAGACGGCATGACTACTTGTTTGATGAGGCTGTGGTTTGTGAATATATGCATCAGCAAATAATTATATGAAATCACTTTACTTTTACTGTCTTCTTAAACAGTCATAGTCGTGCAGATAGAATTGAGATTACATGACCAAGTTGGTTGATTCTGCAACAGGTGGTGCATCATAGCTGGATTGGAATTGAAGGGGCTTATCTGAAAAAAAGTAGAATGTATGGTGAACCTAATGAACATCATCTAGAACACTTATGTTGACCCAATTATCGATTTTGATGATTAATAAATGACATAAGTATATCCATTATGTTTCTAATAGATTTAACAAGGTTTCAGGCATTAAAAATATTTGATCAATCAAAATGTATAAAGAAACTTGTTTTGAATCAAATGCTGAAAGTATTTTTCAAAATTCAGAGCCTGGAGTCGACACCTAGATGGTCTGGAGCTGACCCCATGGCGGATCAGATGTTTTCCTGATTTTTGGCATGGTCTGGAGTCGACACCCAGAGTTTTGAAGCCGACTCCAACTTGATACACCGAAAAGCGTATTCTGTTTCAGTTTTCGAAGTCAACACCAAGTTTTCGGGAGCTGACACTTAGATTTCGGGAGCCGACACTTACAGTCTCTAGAGCCGACTCTAACCTGAGAACAGAGAGTGTGTTATTTTGAGCATTTCTGGGGCCGACACCTTATGGATTCCAGAGTCGACACCCGAAAGCGGCGAGTCGACACTCAACTTTTTCGGAGCCGACTCCTCAACAAACTTTTACTTTCTATTTTTGGATACTCGACTTGGAGCCGACACCTGAAAAGTTGGAGCCAACTCCAACCTGTCAGGAACGGATTTTTTATCTGTCAGAATGGACTCCAACGGTAAGATTTCTTCTCACCTAACCTCTAACGGCTATTTTCTTTGTGTAGAAGAATCCAAACATCTCCAACGGCTAGTTTTCCCACCTAAACCTGGATTAAGAGATCTATAAAAAGGGACAAAGAAGAAAAAGAAAAACAGAGAAGAGACAGACTGAAAAAATCTGAAAGATCGCAAGGAAGAAAACACAGAGGAAAAACTTAAAGAGCAAATCCATCAATCTCAAAGATCCAAAGGAGAGATCCAAAAGCTTTTCAAGAGAAAATCAAGGAGATTTCCACTCCAAGAAGAAAGAGAGCAAAAATCCCCAAATCCTCATCTTCTCATCCGAGCTTACTGTGAAGAATCTGAGCTGAGGCTTGATTCAACCCTTCAAGAGAGAAGAGGAAAAGAAGAAAAGAAGAAAAGCACACATTCAACGAGCTTCAATCAGGCTTTTCTAACCTTGTCTATTTAAATTGAATATTTGCTCATTTAAGGAGCTATCTTGTGTTGTAAACTTCATTTTCATTATTGTTTGCTAGTTCAATCAAGGGATTGAATTAGTGGAGGTACTATACCTCGGACAAGCTAAGGACAGCTTGTGTTTTGGGTTGTGTGCTGGTGAGCCCGAAAAACCAGCTGGGTTCGTTGTGATCCCGGTGAAACAACAAGTTTTGAGTTGTGAGCTTGCAAAACAACTCGGCTGTAATCAAGGAGATTATAGTGTGGACCCAAGTGTTACTTGGGAGTGGACGTAGGTGTTGGTTACACTGAACCACTATAAAATCTGCGTGTTTGTAGTGTCTTGATTTCTCTCTCTCTCTCTTCTTTAACTGCTTGCGCTCAGCTTTGATTAACTCCATTTGCTTGCATACTTTGGCATCATTCTATCTAATTCGAAACCAAATTTAAATTTTTAAAGAACCCAATTCATCCCCCATCTTGGGTTTCCATCTGAGCCAACAATTGGTATCAGAGCTAGTGCTCACTTCCTGTTTGATCCAACGATCTAGAGCTAAAGATCCAAATGGCAGTTCAAGCTGGATCTTCATTCGTCGAAGGTCATTCTACTAATAGACCCCCTTTGTTTAATGGTTCCAACTATTCATATTGGAAAGCAAGAATGAGGATATTCATTGAAGCTTTAGATTATGAATTATGGAGTGTCATAATTAATGGACCTAGCACACCCACACACATAATTGATGGTTCTATTGTTCATAAGCCCGAAAGGGATTGGAATGATAATGATAGGAAAATGGCTCAACTCAATGCTAAGGCCATGAATGTTTTATATTGTTCCTTAGATGCAAACGAATTTAATCGTATCTCTACATGTAATTTCGCAAAAGAAATATTGGATAGATTAGAGGTTACCCATGAGGGTACAAATCAAGTTAAAGAATCTAAGATTAATATTCTTGTTCATAAGTATGAATTGTTTAGCATGGAACAAACTAAAACTATAACATGCATGTATACTAGATTCACCGATATTGTAAATGGTCTAAAAAGTCTTGGCAAGACCTACACTAACTCTGAATTGGTTCGTAAAATTCTTAGGTTACTTCCAAGGACATGGGAAGCAAAGGTGACAGCAATCCAAGAAGCCAAGGACCTCAACACTTTACCTTTGGAGGAGCTACTTGATCACTAATGACCCATGAGTTAACCATGAAGCAGCACATAAGGAAGAAGTTAAAAAGAAGAAAACTATAGCTCTTAAGGCTGCAGAAATTAAGGAAAGCAGCAGTGAGGATGAAGATGATGATGAGACAGCTCTTCTTGCAAGAAAGTTCAAGAAATTCATGAGAAGAAGGAAACCCTTTCATAAAAGAAAATTTGGAATTAAGATGGAAGGCAAAAAAGAAAGAGAAAAGGATAAGGATAAAGACAAAGAGAAAGACCCCCTAATTTGCTATGAGTGTAAAAAATCGGGGCACTTTAGATATGATTATCCTCAACTAAAAAAGGCCTACAAGAAGAAGAAAAGGCATACATTGCAATATGGAGCGACAGTGATGAATCCTCTTCCGAGAAGGAACAAAAGGAAGTTGCAAACATCTGTCTTATGGCAAAAGAGGATGATGAGGTAAGTACCGAAGCTAATGACTTTACTTTTGAATAATTGTTTGAAGCATTCAATGAACTAGTTGATGATTTTAAAGCTTTGAAAAAGAAAAATAAATCTTTGAAAAATGATAATTTAAATTTTATCAAAGAAAAAGATGATCTTACTCATGAAGTTGAAAAATTAAAATCAGAAAATGAAGTTTTGATTGAAGAAAAAGGATCAATTTCCAATGAAAATGATAGATTAAAGAAGGAAGTTGATAAATATAAAAATATAGTTGATAAATTTACATATAGTTCTGAAAAACTTAATTTATTATTGAGTAATCAAAGAGCTATATTTGATAAGGCTGGATTAGGTTATAGGCCTAACATAAAACAAAAGTATGTCAAAAACTTCTTTAGAAAAGAATAAGATAAAAATGAAGTTTCATGTCATTATTGTAACAAAAAGGGACACAAAGCCTTTGAATGTAATTTTAAGAAAATTAACAAGAATTTAAGTAGTAAAGGAAGGAAAATATGGGTTCCAAGAGGAACAATCTTTATTGCTACTAACCATGAAGGACCCAAGAAAGCTTGGGTACCTAAACAGAAAGTTTTTGGGTACATAAACAGAAAGTTTGATCACTTTGCAGGAGTGTCTTGCGGCCAAAAGATCAAAACGAAAATGGTATCTTGATAGCGGCTGCTCAAGACACATGACGGGTGACAAGAATTAATTCATCACCCTTGAAGATAAAAGAGGAGGGGTTGTCACTTTTGGAGACAATGGTAAAGGCCAGATTATGGGATTTGGTAAAATTTAGATAACTCCCTCTACTTTCATTGAGAATGTTCTGTATGTAGATGGTTTAAAGCATAACTTAATCAGTATTAGCCAATTGTGCGATAGAGGTTTCAAAGTTTCATTTGAAGCTTCTGTATGCACTGTAACTAATTTCATTGACAATAATATCATTGTATTTGTTGGTAATAGAAATGACAATGTATACTTAATTGATTTAGACAATTTGTTTGCCGGTAATCATTGCTTAGTTGCTAATAATGCTAATGTAAATGAGATTAGTTGGTTGTGGCATCGTAGACTAGGTCATGCAAGCACACACTTAATTTCAAAATTGATAAGAATTTGAAAATAACAGAATTTGTGATGCATGTCAATTTGAAAAACAAACAAGAAATTCATTCAAATCTAAAAATATTATTTCCACTTCTAGGCCACTGGAGCTACTTCACATAGACCTTTTTGGACCTACTAGAACTACTAGTCTAGGAGGAAAGAAATATGGTCTTGTGATAGTAGATAATTATTCTAGATACACTTGGGTATTGTTTTTGGCTCATAAGGATGAGACTTTCTAGATATTTCTGAAGTTTTTCAAGAAAGTCACTAATGAGAAAAACAACACCATAGTGTCTCTTAGAAGTGATCATGGCACAAAATTTGAAAATCATTTGTTTGAAAAATTCTGCACTGAATATGGCATTCATCATAATTTTTTTGCACCTAGGACACCTCAAAAAATGGAGTTGTAGAAAGAAAAAATAGAACTTTAGAAGACATGGCCCGTACCATGCTATGTGAAAGCCAACTACCAAAATACTTTTGGGCGGAAGCTATAAACACAGCATGTTACATTCTTAATAGAGCCTTAGTTAGGCCAATTCTTAAGAAAACTCCTTATGAATTATGGAATAATAGAAAACCAAACATTAGTTATTTTCATACATTTGGCTGTAAATGTTTTATTCATAATAATGGTAAAGATAATCTTGGAAAATTTGATGCAAAATCTGATGAAGGCATATTCTTAGGGTATTCTACAAAGTAAAGCCTATAGAGTATTTAACAAGAAATCATTAATTATGGAAGAATCTATTCATGTAGTTTTTTATGAATCTTTAGCATCAAGTTCAGAAAAGATTGATGATGAGGAAGATACAAACATATTAGAAAGAGACATTGAAAAATTAAATATAGATGTATCTTCAGATCATGAACAAGAAGCTAAAGATGATGATTCACCTAGGATTGATGTTGTTGATACTAATCATAATGAGGTAGATCTTCCTAGAGATTGGAGATATGCCTTTGGTCATCCAAAGGAATTGATTATAGGTGATCCATCTCAAGGAGTAAGAACTAGGTCATCTATGAGGAATATCAATAGTCATCTTGCATTTGTATCTCAAATTGAACCAAAAACTGTTGAAGAAGCTGAAAAAGATAGTAATTGGATGCTAGCTATGCAAGAAGAATTAAATCAATTTACTAGGAATAATGTATGGTCCTTAGTTGATAGACCTAAAAATCATTCAGTCATTATGTATGGTGAACCTAATGAACATCATCTAGAACACTTATGTTGACCCAATTATTGATTTTGATGATCAATAAATGACATAAGTATATCCATTATGTTTCTAATAGATTTAACAAGGGTTTCAGGCATTAAAAATATTTGATCAATCAAAATGTATGAAGAAACTTGTTTTGAATCAAATGCCAGAAGTATTTTTCAAAATTCAGAGCCTGGAGTCGACACCTAGATGGTCTGGAGCCGACCCCATGGCGGATCAGATATTTTCCTAATTTTTGGCATGGTCTGGAGTCGACACCCAGAGTTTCGGAGCCGACTCCAACCTGATACACCGAAAAGCGTATTCTGTTTCAGTTTTCGGAGTTGACACCAAGTTTTCAGGAGCCAACACCTAGATTTCGGGAGCCGACACTTACAGTCTCTAGAGCCGACTCTAATCTGAGAACAGAGAGTGTGTTATTTTGAGCATTTCTGGAGCCGACACCTTATGGATTCTGGAGTCGACACCCGAAAGCGGCGAGTCGACACTCAACTTTTTCGGAGCTGACTCCTCAACAAACTTTTACTTTCTATTTTTGGATACTCGACTTGGAGCCGACACCTGAAAAGTTGGAGCCGACTCCAACCTGTCAGGAACGGACTTTTTATCTGTCAGAACGGACTCCAACGGTAAGATTTCTTCTCACCTAACCTCTAACGGCTATTTTCTTTGTGTAGAAGAATCTAAACATCTCCAACGGCTAGTTTTCCCACCTAAACCTGGATTAAGAGATCTATAAAATGGGAAAAAGAAGAAAAAGAAAAACAGAGAAGAGACAGACTGAAAAAATCCGAAAGATCACAAGGAAGAAAACACAGAGGAAAAACTCAAAGAGCAAATCCATCAATCTCAAAGAGTCCAAAGGAGAGATCCAAAAGCTTTTCAAGAAAAATCAAGGAGATTTCCACTCCAAGAAGAAAGAGAGCAAAAATCCTCAAATCCTCATCTTCTCATCCGAGCTTGCTGTGAAGAATCTGAGCTGAGGCTTGATTCAACCCTTTAAAAGAGAAGAGGAAAAGAAGAAAAAAAAAAAGCACACATTCAACGAGCTTCAATCAGGCTTTTCTAACCTTGTCTATTTAAATTGAATATTTGCTCATTTAAGGAGCTATCTTGTGTTGTAAACTTCATTTTCATTATTGTTTGCTAGTTCAATCAAGGGATTGAATTAGTGGAGGTACTATACCTCGGGACAAGCTAAGGATAGCTTGTGTTTTGGGTTGTGTGTTGGTGAGCCCGAAAAACCAGCTGGGTTCGTTGTGATCCCAATGAAACAACAAGTTTTGAGTTGTGAGCTTGCAAAACAACTCGGCTGTAATCAAGGAGATTATAGTGTGGACCCAAGTGCTACTTGGGAGTGGACGTAAGTGTTGGTTATACCGAACCACTATAAAATCTGCGTGTTTGTAGTGTCTTGATTTCTCTCTCTCTTCTTTAACTGCCTGCACTCAGCTTCGATTAACTCCATTCGCTTTCATACTTTGGCATCATTCTATCTAATTCGAAATAGAATTTAAATTTTTAAAGAACCCAATTCACCCCCCCCTCTTGGGTTGCCATATGGGCCAACAACTTAGCTTGATCAGCATGTGGGACTTCTCTATTTATTAAGTGATTTAGGAATTTATGGTAGCTAATAGCATGCCTTGTTTTCTGAGGTGCCAGTTATTTGCTATAGAGCCTAAAAATCTGTAGTTATGTATGTATCTATATCTCAACTCAACTTAACTCAACTCATCTAAGCCTTTTTTCTAACTACATGGGGTTGGCTACATGAATTTGCTTTCTCTACTTTGCTCTATTCAGGACTAAATCAGCACTCAAATTACCTGTATCTATATTAATATCCATATATTTGTGGCTAGACTCATGTTTTGTAGCTACACTAGATTGATTGTGGAAATTGTCTTCCATCAGAAAAACAAGTAGAATCAAAACTCTTGAATCAAGATAGCTATGTGCCATTGGATTCGTGGATGCGAGGGGTACTTACAAGGATTGACAAGAGAATATCAATGAGATTGTATAAGCAGTGGTAGATGCCTTGGTTCCTAGTTATTCAATTTTTTAATTTGAGTTATTTATTTGCAATTCAATTTTGTAATATTAGTTCTTTATATTTTGTTTGGAATTTTTAAATTTATCCTATATTTTTCATATTTTGTACATTTTTTTAATTATTTTCCTTTTTTATATTTTTTTACTATATTTTTAGTTCATATTTCAAATCTTC
>UESW01003862.1:1026693-1051018 GCA_900491605.1 Calamus simplicifolius
CATCGGTACAAAGACCTAATCTCACATTCCTTATATCATCGGCGAAATCAGGATGAATGTCATTAAAATGCTTCCAAGCTTTTGAATCTGATGGATGCCGCATTTCATCTTCTTTAAATTCATGTTCGCATGCCATCTCATATCAGCAGCTGTAACCTCAGATCTGTATAATCTTTGCAGGCGGAGTCAGAGGAAAGTAATGCATCCTCTTGTAAGGCACACTCTTCCTCCTACTTGTACTAGCTCCCCCTTCATCGTTGGTGTACCTCGATTGCCCACAAATCTTACAACATCTCAGGTCTGAGTCTTCACCCCAATATAACATACAATTATTCAAGCAACAATCGATCTTATTAACTGGGAGCCCAAGGCCACGCAACAACTTCTTCGTTGAGTAAAAACTATCTGCTAAAACATTATCATTTGGCAAAACTTCCTTCATTAATCCAGCTACTGCATTGAACGCCTTTTCCGATAATCTATGTTCTGCCTTAATATTCAACAACCGAGCCATAGACAATTGGGAATGACTCTCACAACCAGGATACAATTCTTGATTTGCAGCACGAAGCATATCGTAAAATTGCTGTGCATCTGGATTTGGTTCTTCCATAAATGTATTCTGATTGAATTCATTACCCGATGCATTCATCACCATTTCTTCGTATCTGTTAAATTCGCACATGATTCATCAATGGGAATAGAAACTTGTTGGCTTGTAATAGCTGCACCCATTTCCTCTGTTTCACCATGACAGTACCAAATATCATACCCAGGAACAAAACCCTTTTTACACAAATGCACCTTCACAGTTTCAACATCCATGTACGCTTTATTCTGACACCTGTATAAGTTGCAGGGGCACCTAATCCTAGGCCCATCCATCCATTCAGGTTGGCTACATGCAAATCCAATAAATTCTTCCAATCCATTCAAAAAATCTGGATTAAGCAGGCCATCTTTTAATCTTGCATACATCCAAGAGCGAGGTCCGCTCATTTTTGAACAACTTATACAATTTTCTGATGAACCAATAAACAAAACCATAATATAAAACAATATTATTAATAATTTTATGACTAAATTAGTTATGTTACACATCCAAGGTAAATAATAACCATTTAAAAAATTTAAAACAATAGATCAATTTTTTTTTAATGATTGCAACCAATTGATTAGGCCAGGCCCTGCTAAGGTCCCTCTTTGCAAAGCCGTGCCACGTAGAGTTTGTGAGACTTCACGAGTATACAGGTGTCCTAAATTAATTCCACATTCACTTCATATCTAAAAGGTAAGGCCCTATCCCATTCAAGATTATTTTATGTGATATGGTATTCTGCTATTCATTATCATCGTTTACGTTGAAATTTCAGCAGCATTTCCCCATATGTTCTCCTAAATGTGTGGCATATATGCCACACTAGGAGAACGTATGAGGAAATACAAACCACAATCTCAACAGACGATAATTAATAGCAGACTAACATATCGCAAAAAATAATCTCAAACTATCCACTAGGACAATTTGAGAATTTGTAAGACTACGTCTTGCAAATTCTCAAACGGGTCTAAAGGTTTCAGTGCTGCGAGATATAATATTCTTAAGAAAAATAATTTGAGAATTTGCAAGATTACGATCTTGCAAGTTCTCTTGATTGTTATACATATTTTGATTGTGGTCTACAGTTACAAACTTATAAAATTGATATTACGTCAAAGATAACAACCTTAATCCAATAGTTATGCATAGTAATATGTAATAATACTATGGTTTCAATATTGGACAGGCTGGACCGAAATTTTCCATAACATATCAACCATGGCACATCTATTAAAGTCATATATAATCTAATCCCCAACATAACATATCCCAATGAAGGAATTGTAACTTAAATTAAAGCCTAATTCACAACAATTTCATAATGACAATAATATGGAATAGCATATGTCAGATGTTCACCAGTAAACTACCATGCATAGTTTAATAGACTGAGAAATTGAACCATGACTATTTAAAAATCACTAATCAATTAAGACTGAATTAATTTAAAACATAAGCACTAAATAATCGTAAAGCAATTTCTTTAATTAATTTACTATTTATCAGAATCACAATAAGCAAATACTACAATGATGTTGCAACCATTATTTATTATAATACATAATTTATTTAAATTATTTATATTATAATATTATGAATAATATAAGTTAATACATATAATAATATGATTATTATATTATGACATAATATAATTATCATAAACATACTTTTTTTAATGATCACAATAAATATTATAGGTTAAAGGGACAATAAATTTTAATTTTCATATTTTATAACAAAAAATCAAAATTTAATTATATCATAATTTCATATTAATTTATAATGAGTTTATTATAAATATTTTTTATGGGTAAAAATGAATATAATATTAAATTTAATATTGTAACATGAACTTATAATAACATTCTGACAATAAGACATGCATGAAAAAAACTATTTCGAATTTATTTTAAAATTTCATCAACAAAAAAAGTTCAATATAATGATGTTATAGATTCATTATATTCTAATATTATAATATCATAATAAATTTTTTTAAATATTAATATAATACTATAGTGTATTCCATCGCTATTGTAATATATTATTATTATATAATGATATTACTGCGCAGGGTTTTCTAAATTTAATTGATATAATAATATGATTGAATAAATTATTAAGGTTAAAATATCAAAACAACTTATATATTTTAATAATAATATTAAATAATTTAATCAATAAAATTAGTTATACAATATTTTGTAATATAAAAAAATATTTTATAATAATTTTTTTATGTTAATAATTTTTTTTTGTATAATATTTAATAATCGGGATGGGTGGGGAAAACCCCCTCTCTTTTTTTTTGTTGGTCTGGCCACCGTGGCCAGGCCGCGACCGCCACGGCAGGCAGCGGCCGTGGCCGAGAAGACGGCCATGGTCGATGCCGTGGTCGGAGATGACGGCCACGGCCGTCGTGGTCGGCAACGAAGGGGGGGGAAAACCCCCTCTTGTTAATTTTTTTTTGGGCCTAGCCACCGTGGCCAGGCCACGGTAGCGGCCATGGCCATCTCTCCGGCCATGGCCGAGGCCGTGGCCGGAGAAGACGGTCACAGCCGTAGCCGTGGCCGGCAACGAAGGGGGGAAACCCCCCTGTTAATTTTTTTTTTTGGCCTGGCTACCATGGCCAGGCCACGGCAGCGGCCGGCAACGAAGGGGGGGGTGGGGAAAACCCCCTCCTATTAATTTTTTTTTTTTTGGGCCTGGCCACCGTGTCCAGGCCACGGCCGGCCACGGCAGCGGCCGTGGCCGTCTTCTCCGGCCATGGCCGAGGCCGTGGCGGAGAAGACGGTCATAGCCGTAGTCATGGCCGGCAACGAAGGGGGGGAAACCCCCATGTTAAATTTTTTTTTTGGCCTGGCCAACGTGGCCAGGCCATGGTCGGCCACGGCAGTGGCCATGGCCGGCAATGAAGGGGGGGTGGGGAAAACCCCCCTCCTGTTAAATTTTTTTTTGGCCTGGCCACCGTGGCCAGGCCATGGTCGGCCACGACAGCGGCCGTGGCCGTCTTCTCCGGCCATGGCCGAGGCCGTGGCCGGAGAACACGGTATAGCCGTAGCCGTGGTCGGCAACGAAGGGGGGGCAAACCCCCCTGTTAAATTTTTTTTTTTGGCTTGGCCACCATGGCCAGGCCACGGCCGGCAACGAAGGGGGGGTGGGGAAAACCCCCCTCCTGTTAATGTTTTTTTTTTTGGTCCACGGCCGTGGCCGTCTTCCCTATTATTTTTTTTGGCCTAGCCACCGTGGCCAGCCACGGCCGACCATGGCAGCGGCCGTGGCCAGAGAAGACGGCATGGCCAGGCCGGAGAAGACAGCCACGAGAGGGGGCGGGGAGGAAATGGGGGAGATGGGAGGGAGGGGAGGGAGGGAGCTAGGGGAGGTTTACCCGGAATAGGGATCGTCGACGAGGTGGTCGGGCCGGAGAGACGCCGGAGCAAGGTGCTCGGGTGCCGGAGAGCCGCCGAAGGTGGGGAAGAGGGAGGAGGAGAGAGACCGATTGGGCGGGTGAGGGGAGATGCCGAGAAGAAGAAGAAAAAATCGGTGAGGCGAGATGATCGATTCGACCGTTGCGATACATCTGATCGGAGACGATCGATGGTTGCGATCAATCTGACCCATGATCCGGATCTACGATGATCGATCGAACCATTGCGATCCATTCGATATAATGATTTTTTAAAATTATTTAAAAATTGAAATTTATTTTTTAATTTTTTTTTGAATTGCATCGCTAATGCGTTGCTATTTAGCGATGCATTTTGTTGCGTCGCTAAATTAATGATTTTTTAAAATTATTTAAAATTTAAATTATTATTTTTTATTTTTTTTGAATTACGTCGCTAATGCGTCGCTATTTAGCGATGCATTTTGTTGCATTGCTAAATTAACAATTTTTTAAAATTATTTAAAAATTAAATATTTTTAATTTTTTTTTTGAATTACGTCGCTATTTAGCACGCATTTTGTTGCGTTGCTAAATTAATGATTTTTTAACTTATTTAAAAAAATTGATTTTTTTTAATTTTTTTTTGAATTATGCCGCTAATGCATCGCTAATGAGTCGCTATTTAGCGATGCATTTTGTTGCACTCTAATTAACATTTTTATAATTTTCTTAATTTTTGTGTCACTGAATTACGATGCATCTTTTCTGCATTGCTAATTGCATCGCTATTTGTTTTGTCGCTGATGCGTCGTAATTTTGGTCGCAATTTAGCGACGCAAAAATGCGTCGCTAAAATGGCGTCGCTATTTTAGTATTTTGTTGTAGTGTAGTTGATAGGCCCCCCCCAATTCGAGGGCAATTTTCCTTGCTCCAGTGGCTTCGAGATGGGCGCCTTCCGAAGCACCAGATCACCGGGGAGGAAAAATTTTCCTCTGATTCGAATGGAGCGATAATGAGCTACTCTTTGCTGGTGCGCAGCTACTCTGATTCAAGCTTTCTCCCTGATTTCCTCCACAAGTTGGGGTTGGTGCGGAGCTTCTCGTCGTTATCCTTTCTCCGAGTAGCTCTCCACCCGTGGAGAGGGGAGTCCTATCTCCATGGGGATGATAGCTTTTGTGCCAAAGGCCATCCAGAACGGGGTCTCGCCTGTGGGAACTCTCTGGGTGGTGCGATAGACCCATTGGCCGAGGCTAAAGCTGGATGTTGGACTTTTGTGAAGCATGGAGTCAAGAACTCCTTGTCTTGGCTTGATGACGCCATCCTTCCTCATGCAAAAGGTGCCAAGGGGGCCAACGTTGCAACCATAAATGCCTTAATGATGGAAGGAGATAAGGCATTAAATGTCTTAAAGAGGGTAGACGCACATGGCCTTTATGAGGCCATAAATGCCTTGGTGCGCATAGCGCGACGGAAGCCGAGCTATAGCGCCAAGGTGGGGAGAAGGCGGAGACGACATCGAGTCGTGGTAAGAGGACACCGAGAAAGGGATCGGGCCCACTAAGATCTAGGAAGATCCTTGCTGCAGACCACTTGCAGGGCTGGCCCAGCTCCCTTAGGACGACAAGGGGGGGTCCGCGGCTCCATGCAGACGAAAGAGGAGATGGCTGGGCAAACAAGGGCCACGTTCTCCTTAGGAAAGCGCGGAACAAGAGCAGCTGGACGGGGAGCTTCATGGCATCCCTGAATCAAATGGGTCAGTGCTTGGACCTGCTGGACCTGTGTGACAAATTGGTCCTGGGTCACTGGGGCCACTGGTGGTGATGGAGTCTCCACTGGTGGTGGTGGCGGTGCCACACTGCTCACCGGATTAGGTCTTTGGGAGACGACCTGGTCCCGGGCTTCGGAAGTAGCCTTTCTTCGATTGGCCATTGGAGGGTTCTCTTCAAGATCGAGACCCTTATCTCCTGGATCACAAGTTTATGGAACTTGAGGGCCCTTCCTCTAGCGCCAATTTGTTGCTGCTGAAATCGGGCTGCTGCGTGGGCTCCCGTCTGGGTGGACCTGCAAAACAGTCCTCGCACGAGAGGCGTTGGGGGTGGCCCTCTGCGAAAGACCCTTCGATGCTCAAGTCAGTGGGGATCGGCAATCAACAAAAATGGGGAGAAGGCTCTCGCTGAAGAGTCTCTCCAGGGTGGCCTCTCGAGGGCTCTGAGCAGAGCGCTCATGGCGAAAAGGGGTGAGCAAGCGTGTAAAAAAGATGGCATACCTGGGGGTGGGGGTCTGAAGCTGTGATATTTATAGAGGATCACCTGGTTGTTAGGGAGCATCGTGGGTCTGAAAGCTGTTGAGATTCGAATCCAGTCTGTTATAAGATCGGTAGGATTCGTATCTATTTGTTAGGGGATAGACGGCTGGGAGGGCTCGTTAGTGCCTTGGGATTCGGTGGGAACATAGGCCCCAGGGGCTTAGGCCACTCTCAGATATGATTCTCCTTTTGAATCTTAAGGATTTAAGCCTTTCCACGTCAAAATCCGCAGAGGGGGTGATATCGCTTGAGTTGGGCCGAGAAACGAGGTGGCTCGGCTAGGGCCGAGAGACGAGATAGCTTGGCTAGGCCGGGAGGCACGATAGCTCGGTCGGGGCCATAGGATGAGAAAGCTCGGCTGGGGCCGAGAGACGACAGACGATAGCTCGGCTAGGGCCGAGAGACGAGGAAGGTTGGTCGGAGGGGATCAAAGACCGGATAGGTCGGCCAGGGGGGCCAAAATGCAAGATAGGTCGGCCAGGTCCGAACGGCAAGATGGGTCGGCCAGAGGGGCCGAACGACAAGATATGTCGGCCAGAGGGGCCGAATGGCAAGATAGATCGGCCAGAGGGGCCGAACGACAAGATAGATTGGCCATAGGGGCCGAAAGGCAAGATCGGTCAGCAAGAGGGGCCGAAAGGCAAGATGGGTCAGCCAGAGGGGCCGAAAGGCAAGATCGGTCGGCCAGAGTGGCCGAACGACAAAATGGGTCGGCCAGAGGGACCGAATGGTGAAGTGGCTTGACGAGGGGCTAAGACTGCCCGATCCATCAAGGCTGATTCATCTCCAGCAGGTGTAGTCCAGCGAATAGAGATCAGGGCTAGCCTTAGCCACATGCACGATTGTTGATGCAATGATGATTTTACCCCTCAATAATAACCAAATCAGAAATATACCTGAAGGTAGGGTACCACTCTCATTCGACTGCATTATACAATCCAAGCTAAGATTATCAGGCCTTTGGACAGCAGCCTCAGTTGAAGCTCCCACACCCCGGGATCCAATAACAAGGGGGTCAGGACCCTTTGACTGAACCTGGACGGCCAATTTAAGGCAGGATAAAGCTGCATCGGCCTTAGAATTAACTTCCTTTGACGACTAGCCCCCAATCTCAATATTGCCTGACTCCTGCCCCGAGGACACCATATCAGACCTGCTGCCATCAGAGTTAGAACCCCAACCGTGGATAGGGCTAGCTGATAGAATAGGTTTCCCCTTAGATCCTTTAGAGATGGAAGCAGTGCCTTTACCCTTCCGATTGTCACTTTTGATAGATGACCGCGGAGGGAGGGACTCCACAGGCCTGGCACGCTTAGAAGGGCCTGGATTGGCATTAGACCGGGTAAAGGATGAACCATCCCACTTGCCCGCACCCAGAATGGCAAAAGGATTATTAGACTTCAAACTTGGGGTCACAGCAATCTAAAGATCTTGGATTATTTTCTGAACATCAATCCGCTCGGCCACCTTAGGACTGTTAAAAACGGCACGGGCTCCCTCAACCGGCACGCCAGGGCTTATGCTAGAACCAACCATTGCTGACCCTGACCCCTTCTGCAAGCTGGCCGGAACAAGAGCTGGAGCCGATAACACACTGAAATGGGACTTGCCAGCCTTAGAGGATCTCCTTCGACTCACCTTAGCAGGAATTGACCAGCCCTTAGGCAGTGAATCTGGCTTCAAAGAAACAGCAGGGGGTGGATCAGAAGGGACTTGGGAGGATCCAGGATGCCTCAACTTGAATATCTATCGATTAGTTTCAACCAAATATCGGGGAGCATTCCTTTGGGATAGGAAACCTGGTCAATCTGCAGCGACTAGGAATGGTTGAAAATCTTCTAACAGGCACCATTCCAGAAAGTGTTGGAAAGCTTAGCAATTTGCATTTTTTAGGCTTATTCAACAATAGGTTTACAGGTTCTGTTCCACCCTCCCTCGGAATCTAACTCAGTTGATTCTTCTCGAGTTATATGGCAATAGTTTACAAGGACCCATCCCTCCAAGCCTCGGAAACCTCAAGCAACTACAAGTACTGGACCTTTCTCGAAATAATCTCAGTGGTACCATACCTAAAGAAATTGTTAGTTAGTCTTCCTTTTTTGTCAGATTCCATCAACTTGTCTAACAATTCATTAGTTGGGCCACCCCCAGAAGAAGTCGGCAGTTTGAAAAATATCAAAACATTTATCGTCTCTGGGAACAGGTTGACAGGTAAAATTCCAGACACAATTGGTGGATGTGAAGTCCTTGAGCTCCTATTTATGAACAATAACTTTTTCAATGGAAGCATTCCGTCGTCTCTCAGTAACATAAAGGGCCTTCGAGGATTATTCTATCTTACAATAACTTGACAGGGACCCTTCCTTCATCTTTGGGCACCATCAAGGGCCTTCAAGCACTAGATCTCTCACACAATTACCTTTCGGGGCAAATTCCATATTCTTTTGAAGATATGAACTTTTCAAGCTATGGGAATTCTGTAGTCTCCAACGATGATGGTCTTAATACTTGAAAATTTCAAGTTACTTAAATATATCTTTCAACCATCTTGAGGGGGAAGTGCCAATGAAGGGAATATTTAAAAATGCCACCGCAATCTCACTTGTTGGCAATGATAGGCTCTGTGGGGGTGTTCCAGAACCAGGTTACCTAAATGCGCTGTGAAATCGTTGAAAAACAAACAAGCGTCTCGATGGCTAAAATTTGTGATTCCAATAATTACATTCATCTTCATTTTATTACTCTCCAGCTTTGCTTTTCTTTATTGGAAGCAGAAGT
This sequence comes from Calamus simplicifolius, assembly GCA_900491605.1. Classification (NCBI taxonomy): domain Eukaryota; kingdom Viridiplantae; phylum Streptophyta; class Magnoliopsida; order Arecales; family Arecaceae; genus Calamus; species Calamus simplicifolius. The sequence goes on from UESW01003862.1 coordinate 1,035,766, forward strand.
CAAAACAACAAACTTCCTCTGCTGCTTTGCTGGAGGATCAATATCTCAGAGTTTCATATGCAGAGCTGGTTCAAGCAACTAATGGTTTCTCTTCTACCAACATAATTGGCTCTGGAAGATATGGATCCGTATACAAAGGGATTATGGATCATGATAATTCAATTGTGGCTATTAAGGTTTTCAACCTTTTGCACCAAGGAGCTTCCAAAAGCTTCATTACAGAATGTGAACTTTGAGAAACACCGTCATCGTAATCTCATCAAGATATTAACATCTTGCTCCAGCATAAATTTTCAAGGCAACGATTTCAAAGCTCTAATTTTTGAGTTCAAGCCTAATGGGAGTTTGGATACATGGTTGCATCCTAAGCTAGACGGGGATAACATTTTGAATGGTCTAAGCTTGAGCAAAGGTTGGGCATAGCTGTTGATATTGCCAGTGCATTGGATTATCTACATCACAATTGCCACCACCAATTGTTCATTGTGATCTAAAGCCTGCCAATGTTCTACTTGACAATGACATGTGTGCTCATGTGGGGGACTTCGGCTTAGCAAGGTTTCTATATGAAGGCACGAGCAAACAAATTCAGTCTTCAAGCACTTCAGTTGCAATAAAAGGTTCCATTGGATACGTCGCTCCAGGTAACTACCTCTATTAACCTTCCTTTTTTAAGTATTATTTTTAAAAAAACTTTGAAGGATTAAAATCATGTTTCTTTTCCATTATGAATCTTCTATTTATATAATATGCATTCAAGCTAAGATATACATGGATTGCAGAGTATGGGGAAGGTTTTCATGTGTCTACCTTTGGTGATGTGTATAGTTATGGGATCCTTCTGCTAGAGTTGTTTACAGGAAAAAGTCCGGTTAATGACATGTTTCAAAATGGCTTAACCCTTAGCAAGTTTGCCGAGATGGCTTTCCCTAATAGAGTGATGGACATTGCTGATCCACTATTAATGTTACCAGAGCACATCAATATTGCTTATAGCCAACAGAATGGAAGCAATGCAGTGAGGAAAATCCAAGAATGCATGATTAATGTGATGAGAGTTGGGCTATCATGCTCAAATCAATCATGGAGAGAGAATGAGTATGAAGGATGTTGCAACTGAGATGAACAAAATTCGAGATGCCTACAAAGCTATTGGATTTCTCGAGGGATATGTGATTGGGGGTCAGTAATCATGCATCAATATTCCACCTCAGCTCAGGAGCCAGGACATGGACAAAACAAAAGTTGTTAAGAATTCTCATCTTCCAAATGAATCTAATTTTTAAACCAATGTTGTTTTTCCTTCACCAAGTTTCACATATATAATGCCTAGTAATTCTAAGTGATACTATGAAGGCAAAGTTATATGTCTGGTTGTACTACACGTGAAATAAAAAAAATTGTTAAAAGAAGAATTTCTCAAATTCTATTGGGAATGACATATGATGGGTTGGGACCTTTTCCTTGATTATTTTTATTTTGCTATTGCGAAAGAGAGCAAATCTTGGCAACAGAATAAACCCCATGATTGCCATCATTTGAACCTACTGGTGCATCACGTAAGACCTAAATTTAGTAGGTCTAGACATAACTCAAACCAATGAATATGTTTGATCTAAGAATCATAAATAAGTTTCCGATGATAAAAATGATAAAAATGTTCGACAATAAACACCCCATGATTACTATTGTTGCCACCAAATCACTTTCGAAGAGTGTCGGGCGAGAAGAGACCTTTGCATATTTTCAGGAATGTGGCAGGGCCATCTCCTTTTTGGCTTGGAACCTACAAAAGAAGTCCCGGGCCGGTGGTTCTGGCAAGGACCCTCCGACGCTCAAGTTAGCAACTTGAGGAGAACAAGAATTTAGATGAGAGTTTTTGCTTACCTCCTCTTGTGAGTTCGGGTCCTCTTTTTATAATGTCCGGGGTCCCTTTTTTCCCTCGTTAGAGCCATCGAATCCCTCAGGATCAGCTCTGTGAACAATAGGTAGGTACGTCATTGCTGAGCAGGCACCATACATACCGACGACTGTTGGGTGCGCTAGCAAATACCCATGATTTTGGCAATGATATGCGGGTCAATCGTGTTGCAGTTGGTGTTTTAGATCACCGAGCTCGATATTTGGAGTTGGTTTCATGAGGGCAAAGTTCGCGTGGTATGAACTGATGTTAAGGCCAAGATCGAGGCCAAAACGAATCTGAAGCAGAGGCCAAGCCGAATCCAAGGTCGAAGCCATGGCCAAGCTGGATCCGAGGCCGAAGCCGAGGCCGAAATGAATCTAAAGCTGAGGCCAAGCCAAATCCGAGCCCGAAGCCGTGGTCAAGCCGAATCCGAGGCCAAAGTCGTGGCCGAGCCGAATCTGAGGCCGAAGCCATGGCCGAGCCGAATCCAAGGCCGAAGCCGAGGCCGAAATGAATCTGAAGCCGAGGCCAAGCCGTGGCCAAGCCGAATCTGAGGCCGAAGCCGTGGCCGAGCCGAATCCGAGGTCAAAGCCATGGCCGAGCTGAATTCGAGGCCGATTGAAGCTACTTACGTTCGAAAAATCATGTGGGTTGTTATCATGCCACATGACTGTGATTAGCCACATCAGATGCCCCTCGCCCCGAAATGGGTGAGCGTGCTTCTATCATCGAAAGGGGGTGTTTTATCATCCGATGGCTAATCTCACATGCCACGTGTCGAGGGCCGTCCTTCCTTTAATGATGCATCGAACGATGCAGCACCATCGTATCGCCCGTCTTGGTTGTTGGATCGAGGAGGATTTTTCGAGTACTGGGCAGGCACATCATTACGGTGAGGTCACCGACATCCCTTCATTGGCAGTGACCTTCGTGCTTCCCGCCCTGGGCGGTTGCCGTAGCCATCCCCAATGGCAAGCAGACATGTGTCCGAAGTGAGTTAGGCGGGATGATTTTGAAAAGACGGGGCTATAAAAAGGGGATCGTCCTAGACTGGAGCCGCCTTCACCTTCTTCGCCTTCTTCCCTATTTCGGTCCCGCTTGAGCCTATTCATCTCCCACCTCCCAAGTTCTTCATCCCTGATTCCATCGGCTTCATATCTTCAGGTCAGTTCTGTTTCTACGGCTTCTTCCCCATCGTGCTCGATTTCTGATTCTGGAGGTTATTCCCCCAGTCCTCGACCTTCTCCTATCCCCTGCTTAGCTGGTCCTCCTCCACGGAGGATGTCCCAGCAGAGCAGCAGGGAGCTGCTAGGCGAATTCCCGCTAGGAATTGCCTAGTCGCCAAACGGGCCCCCGTCCGGCATCGTTCGGCTGTGGCCGGCCCCTCCTCCCTTGTGAGGTAGTCTCCCAGAGGACTGCCTCTGTCATGACCGCCCAAGAGATTATCAATCTCAGGCTCAATATCAAATCCCTACCGACCTCCATCTTTACCGACCCCTTCCGAGGACAAAGTAGTTTTCTCCTGCCCTGGCCGGGTCGCCCTTTATGAATCATTCTTTAAGGCCGGCCTTCATCTTTCCATCCATCCCTTTATAGTTAATGTATTAGATTGGTACTCTTTGACTCTGGCACAGTTGGTTCCAAACTCCATTCGGACCCTTGTCGGTTTTTTAGTGTTATGTCACATTCAGGGGATTGAGGCTAGGATCTCTCTCTTTCGTTGTTTCTACACCCTTAGGAAACAATTGGGTTGGTGGTCCTTCGCCCCTAGGCCAACCAGAACCATTAAGTTATATCTTCCCACTTCCATCAAAGGGTGGAAAGATGGGTTTTCTTCGCCCAGGTTGAGGGGGTAAAAGCCGAGTGGGGAATTCCCGAGACCGAGCCGAATAGAGACCCGACATACTCCCAAGAGATAAAGGGGCATTCAGGAAATTGATCACTGCCGACATCCCTCGGTGTAACATGTTGTTAGCCGAGGGGAACCATCGGCTGGCAGGACTTGCTCCTAGCAATGGTGAGCGGCCAACCGTTCCCTCTTTTACTTCTTTTCCTTCTTCTTTTGTAATAATTACAAGTTCTTTTGATCCGCAGGTATGGCACCTTCACTTCAAACAATAAGATAGGCCGCTGCAAATTAGAGAAAGGCCAAAGCGGATGGGGCCCCTGCCAAAAATAGGGCCACCATCGAAGTTGTCAATAGAACTAGGTTGGAGAGGCTTCGAGAAGAAATGAGGCCGAGGAAGAATGGCTCGTTCGCCTCTACCGATGCCAGAACGGCCTCGTTCGCCTCTACCAGCGCTGCTTCCATCTCCCATTGATCTGATCGACACTCCCCCGGAGCGGGGGACTAAGGCGTCGTCACCACCGCCCATAGCTCTCGAAGTGGAACCGATGGGCTTGGTTACTAGGCCGACTCCAGAAGCTGCCCTATCCACCAAAGGGGCGACAGCCGAGGCATCCTCACCAGCTAAGGAGCCAGAAGAAGCAGGATCAGAGGCTAACCCTTCGCCTGTAGCCGCCAGATCAGCAGGGAGATGACATCAATCTTTCTTTCCCATCGATCTTGTCCTGCTATAGCCGCTGGGCTGAGCGGACAGTGGCCCAGGCCTCTGTGCCTGACTTACAGAGGTTCCTCCACCATCAAGGGACCTCTAGACTCTTCCAAGAGGCGTTTGTGGCATATCTCTGGGTAAGTTTTGCTCTGTCAACTCTCTTTTCTTTTCTTTTTTTTCATCTAAACCAACTAATCTGAGCAGGCGTTGAACTCTATGACCAACATGAGGGGCCTTTGGTCCCAGGCCGAGGTCACCCTCGATCAGTATTCGAGAAGTCCGGGCTAGAGCAGAGAAGGCCGAGGCAGCCTTGGAGGAGGCCCAGGCGGAGACTGCCCGGCTGCAAAAGGCCAAAGCCGAAGTCGAAGCTGCCCAAATTAGGGACCGGGCCCAGGCTGAAAAGGCCGAGGAGGCACTTATAGTGGCTCAGTGCCAGGCAGCTCACGAACTCGACAATGCTCAAGTGGCAGAGGAGAAACAGAAAGCTGCTGAAGCGGAGGTTTACTTGCTGAAGCAGTGACTGCACTCTGCCTCCATCGAGATAGGAATATCTGAAGAGCGGGCCAAAAATGCCGAGGAAATCGCCCGCCGAGCTGATGCCAAGATAGCCGATCTGAAGGTCGTGGCGACCGAGGCTGAGGAGAGGGCCGCCGAGGCTGAGAAGAGGGCCACCGAGGCCGTAGAGATTTTCAGGATGTCCGATGCCTTCGACAAGGAGCTGGCTGAGACAAATGCATTTGCATATGGTGGTGGCTTCCAAGATTGTAAAGAGAAGGTACGAAGACTTTATGGTCTCGAGGGGATTGAAGAGTTGGAGCCAGATAGTCCCTGAGGATGATGGCTCAGCCCTGGTCGAATCTTAGTTTTCTCTTTATTGTATCAAGTCCAATTTAATCGACAATTGTGTAAACTCTTTTACTTTTAATGAAAACCCTTTTGATTCATACTGTTGATTTGGTTTGCGTCAAGCCCGATTGTTCCTTTGATTTGTATCGTGGCCAATGAATTTTTAGAGATTAGGACGATGCGAGTACGCAGGCGCAAGCCAATTATAGAGAACAACCAGGCTCAGGTCACACGTAGGTGAGTGTAAGCGTTGTCCTGGGTTTGAGCGCTAATGACCAGGCTGCAAAGTATTCAAGGGTTCGTTCGAGGGCCGGTGCGGAATCGGGTTGCGCCAACGCGGAGCCAGGCTTGAGTGCCGACGTAGAACCGGGCTTGCGTGCCATCGCGAAGTCAGGCTTAAGTGCTGACATGAAGTCGCGCTTGAGTGCCGATGTAGAGCCGGGCTTGAGTGCCGACGTGGAGTCAGGCTTGAGTGCCGACGCGGAGCCGGGCTTAAGTGCCGATGCGGAGCCGGGCTGAGTTGGGCTTGAGTGCCGACACGGAGCCGGGCTTGAGTGCCGATGCGAAGTCGGGCTTGAGTGAGGAGCCAGACCACTTAGATACTTCCATTAATGAAAAAGAAAATGAATGATCATTCTAAGGAAATGTTCGAATTAAATATGTTAGTAGATTACTGATAATACCATCGGAGGTTGTCCGCGTTCCAGGTATGAGGGAGAGGTTTTCCGTCTAGCTCTTTGATCCAGTAAGCCCCGTGATGAAGTGCGTTGGTGACTCTATAGGGCCCTTCCCAATTGGGAGACAGTTTTCCTCCCTCCGAAGGTTTGGAGATTTTGGCTCGTCTGAGGACCAAATCCCCCAGGAGGAACGTTCTGGTATGAACTCGGGCATTGTAGTACTTTGCAATCCTCTGTCAATAGGAGGCCATTCTGATTCGCGCTCGATCGCGAAGTTCTTTGACGAGGTCGAGGTTGGCTCTTAATTGATTTGGATTGTCATCTTCATCATATGACTGTACTCAAGGACTGGGGATGCCAATCTCCATTGGGACGATAGCTTTCATTCCGAATACAAGGCTGAACGGGGTTTATTCAGTGGGAGCCCGAGGCATCATGTGATAGGCCCACAGCACATTCGGGAGCTCCTCTACCCATCTTCCTTTGAAATTATCCAGGCATGTCCTGAGCCCTTGTAGGATTGTCCGGTTCATCACTTTGGTAGCCCCATTTGTTTGCGGGTGACAGACAAAAGTGAACCTTTGATGTATCCTTAGTTCGGCATAGAAATCTCTGAATGGTACATTGTCGAACTGGCATCCGTTGTCGGTAACAAGTGTGTGGGGTAGTCCAAACCGATAAATGATAGACTTCTAGAAGAAGTTCCTCACCTTAGCTTTGGTAATCTTGGCTAGTGCTTCGGCTTCTACCCACTTAGTGAAGTGATCGATGGCGACGAGCAAGAACTTTCGCTGGCCAAAAGCTAGAGGGAATGGTCCCAAGATATCAATTCCCCACTGGGCGAATGGCCATGGAGCCGATAGAGGGCTCAACCGAGAGGTTGGCAGTCGTTGGATGTTGGCATGCCACTGGCAACTATCGCACTTCCGGAATAGCTCGGCTGCATCTTCCTGCATGGTGGGCTAGTAATAGCCTTGGCATTGGGCTTTGTGTGACAGAGCTCTGCCCCCCAAGTGGTTTCTGTAGATGCCTTCATGAATCTCTTAGAGGATGTAGTAGGTGTCCGTAGGACCAACACATCTAAGGAGGGGATGAGAGAAAGACCTCCAGTACAGCTGTCCGTCAAACATCAGGAACTTGTGTACTCGCCATTTGAAAATCTTGGCCTCAGCAAGATCGACTGGGAGGACACTAGTGGCGAAGTACTGGTTATAAGCGTTCATCCAAGAAGGTTCCTGGCAGAATGGCATGGACTCCTCCACTGCATCATTGCTTGGAGCTTCCAGGTGCTCCGTCGGCCGAGGTGGCCAACCGGGACAATGCGTCAGCTCTAGCGTTCTTCGCTCGGGGAATGTAGCTGACGCTGAAGTGGGCTAGGGGAGAAACCTATGACCGCACCATATTTAAGTAGTGGGACATAGTGGGATCCCGCGCCTCATATTCTCCCTTTATCTGACCGGAGACTAGCTGGGAGTCGGTGAAAACTCTAAGACGTTTCGCCCCGAGCTCACGAGCTAGTCTTACTCCTGACAGTAGGGCTTCATATTCAACTTGGTTGTTGGTAGCTGGAAAAAGGAAACGAAGGGCATACTCAGCCACCACTCTGTCTAGGCTAGCTAGAATGAGGCCCTCTCAACTTCCATGAGAGTTTGACGCTTCGTCTACGTGAACGAGCCAGTCATTCCCTCCCTCCTTGGTTTTAGCACCCGAGGGGTTTGCATGGGATTCTTCCAGCTGCTCTTCTGCCCAAGTGCATTCGATCAGGAAATCCGCCAAGACTTGGGACTTCATAGCTCTCCTGTGTCGGAACGATAGGTCGAACTCTCCCAACTTGAGCGCCCACATTGCCAATCGGCCAGAAGTATCAGGACGAGAAAGGATCGCCTTGAGCGGTTGGTCGGTGACCACCATGATTGGATGAGCTTGGAAATAGGGCCTGAGGCACTGGGCAAAGACAATTAATGCAAAAATGATCTTCTCAACTCTCAAATATCTAGTCTCAGCGTCATGCAGTACCTTGCTGGTGTAGTATACTGGCTTTTGTGTCCCGTCAGTGTCCATGTGAACAAGCACGGAGCTAATAGCTTCAGGAGAGGCCGTGAGGTACAGAAAGAGTTCTTCCTTGGTCTTTGGTTTAGACAATAGTGGCGGGATGGATAGGAATTCTTTTAACCCATCGAAGGCCTCCTTGCATTCTCTCATCCATTCGAAGCCGTTGACTTTACGTAGAGCCTTGAAGAAAGCCAGACATCTCTCCACGGACTTGGATAGAAAACAGCTCAGAGCCGCTACCCTCTAGCTAGGCACTGCACTTCCTTCTTGTGGGCGGGAGATCTGATGTCCAAGATGGCTTGGACTTTATCGGAGTTCACCTCGATTCCTCATTGTGTCACCATGAAACCCAAGAATTTGCCAGCTGTTACCCCAAAGGCACACTTGCGTGGGTTTAGTCTCATCTAGTATCGGCGGAGGTTGCCGAAGGTCTTCGTTAGGTCGGCGATATGGTTGGTGGCACGGATGCTTTTTATCAACATATCGTCCACGTATACCTCCATATTGCATCCGATCTGGTCCTCGAAGACTTTGTTCATTAGCCTTTGGTAGGTGGCTCCCATGTTCTTCAGTCCGAACGGCATCACCTTGTAGCAGTATATTCTCTTCTCGGTTATGAAAGAGGTAGCTTCCTCGTCTATCGGGTTCATCCGGATTTGGTTGTACCCAAAGAAGGCATCCATGAAATTAAGGGTCTCATGATCGGACGTAGCGTCCACCAGTTGGTCGATCAGAGGCAAAGGGAAGCTATCCTTGGGGCATGCTTTGTTGAGGTCAGTAAAGTCTACACACATCCTCCAGCTTCCGTTGGCCTTGCGGACCATCACGACGTTGGCTGTTGGCCCAGATGGCAACCCAAGAGGGGGGGGGTGAATTGGGTTCTTAAAAATTTAAGACTTTTTAACTTTTAATGATTAGTCAAGATGTGCAAGTGAGATAACTAAAAGCAATGCACAAGCAATTAATAAAGAGAGATAGAGAGAGAAAATATGCACGGCAAACACAAGATAATTTTATAGTGGTTCGGTGCAACCAACACCTACGTCCACTCCCAAGATTCACTTGGGTCCACACTATAATCTCTCTAGATTACAGCCGAGTTGTTTTCCAAGCTCACAACTCAAACTTGTTGTTTTCCCGGGTGCACAACGAACCCAGCTGGTTTTAACTCGGGCTTACCAGCACAAAACCCTACACGTTGTTTTTCACGGGCTCACAACTAACCCAACACAAGCACTCCGGCTTGCAACGAGGTATACCAACCTCCACTGATTCAATCCACTGATTGAATCAGCAAACAAAAATAAAAGTGTTTGAACAATAAATGCTCCCCTTGAGCAAATATACAAATGAAGTACAAAATAAAGGTTAGAAAAGCCTGATATTGCAGATGGTAGTGGCTTGGCTTTCTTCCTTCTTCTCTTTAACTCCTCTTGAAGTGTTGAATCACGCCTCAGCAAGATTCTTGACCGTTGAAGACTTTGGAGTTGAGATGAAGCTTTTTCTCTTTTGAAAATCCTTCGATTTGACCTTTGAAACGCTTTGGATTTTCTTTTGACTCTTGTGGATTGATGAGAAGGAGCAGACGAATCTTCCTCTTGGATTTCACTCCTTTTGAATCACTCTCCTTTGAGCTAAAGATTTTTCAATATGCTCTGTTTTTCCCTCTTTTCAAAAGATATTCTTTTCTCTCTTTTTGATTTTCTCTTGTTTTGATTTGAAAAGAGCTCCTCTATTTATAGATCTGCAAAAATATATCCGTTAGAGACAAAGAAAAATAGCCGTTATTCAAAAATCTTACCGTTGGGGCTGATGTGTCATCGTTAAAAATCGCGCCCAGATTTCGCGGAGTCGACTCGAGCTTTGTGGGAGTCGGCTCGAGTCGATTACCAAAATAGAAACATTTTAACATTGAAGGGTCGACTCGCGAAAACAAAGTGTCGGCTCCGAAAGTCGGGAGTCGACTCGAGGAAAATGGGGAGTCGACTCGAGAAGTGCTCAAAAAACATGGTTTCTGTTGTTTGAGCGGAGTCGGCTCGCACAGACAGGAGTCGGCTCGCAAGAATCAGGGGTCGACTCTTGAAAACCAAGGGTCGACTCGAGAAAATCAGAAAAGGGGGAGTCGACTCGGAAACCCTTGAGTCGGCTCGGGACGATACAAAAATCAGAAAAATGTTCTGATTGACTTTAAAACTTGTCCCAATAAATTTAAAATATAAATTTGACTTGAATACATTAAATATGACATTTATCATGGATTCAAGACATGTTTCAAGAATTCATCGATTGAATTATAATGTGTAAAAATTCCTTTTTGAAATCTTTTAAGCATAGAGCTTGAAACTCCTTTTTCTAATTGATTCAAAACTCATTAATATAACCATTGATAGTTCATTCCTTTCAATTTGAATAAGCTCAAGGTTTTTGATAAATAAACACATTGTTTCTTTAAGGTACTCATGGCTTTTGGAAATCATCAAAATCAATAAAGTTGGGGCAATTATGTTTCAATAATTTCTCAACAATCTCCCCCTTTTTGATGATGACAAAAACATTGAGTATATGCATTATAAAATTGAAAAATTTGTGATTCCAAAATCAACTTTGTGTTCATGGAAAGGCTCCCCCTCAATGAGGTAGCTCCCCCTATGAACCTTAATTTTATAAATCATTCAAAATTTTTAAAATCAAAACTTAAGCATTTTCTTTATGAAATTCAATTTATCTCTTCCCCTTATAAATTAAACTTTGATTGAATTCAACATATACGATTAATAAAAACTCTCCCCCTTTTTTGTAATCAACAAAAAGGTTCAATAACATTCTTTAATTTAATTATCAATTGAGGATAATCATTCAAAGTATTCAAGGATACTTACAATTGAAATAGACAAAAGTAAGCATCAAACTTTCTCATTACTTCAAAATGAAAGTACATGAAAATGTAAACTTGTCATTGCATTGAAAGTAAATTGATTACATCAAAAAGAGATTACATGAAAACTTAAAAATTTCTTCTAGTAATTCTATTCAAGTGATCAACAATCTGCTTCATCCCTTCACATTGAAGTCTAACATAGTCTTTGAGTTTTATCAACAAAAGTACAAGCAGATGTAATTTTATCTTGAAGCTCGGCGTTGCATTGGGAGTATGTCTCCGAGTCACCGCAGATATCCTTAAGTTCTTCAAAGATATTCTTTAAGTCTTCACTTAAGGAGCTGGTAGATGAACTGAGAGTGACTCAATCGATGCAACCCGATCACTGAGAGAATATAAGGCTTCTTTTAAATTCATAAACTTTTCATTAAATTCTTCTTTCAATCTTTTTCATGATTATCTCAGATTTGAATAAGATCTAAGTTGATCTAACTGTTATCAGAAAAACTACCAGATGAAATGTGAAGACTGAGCAGGAGCAAAGCAGGAGCAGGGGTAGAATCAGAGCAGGAGCTGGAACAGATCTGGAACAGAAGCACTGAGGAGGCTCAGGTGATGAATGTCTCAAGAAGGTCTGGGGGCCTCAGCATCTATCTCTGTCCTCTGTAACATTCTTTCTCTCCCAATTCCATTTTTCTTAACAAACCCATGCGATGAATAGTAGCCAAAGAATAAAATCAGTATGTCTTAATTCCTTCTTTGGCTCACTATCACTAAACAATCCCTTGGCTTTGAAATAACTTAGTCAAAACCATGCCATAGGGAAGACTTGATTTCTTTTTCCCCCACAATCTGCAATATACCATAAATCATCCTAGGTAGATTGATGGGCTTCCCAGAAACAACAGCATCCATAACAAAAATATCTCTCAGAAACATAGTCAAACTGGCCTGTCTTGGGAAATAAAATCCTGCTGCAGATATTGTGAGAATCTTAATTCCAATGGCAGTTGACTTGCAAAACTTCTTCAAATCCCTCAAAATTTCTGTTCAATAATCTAGTGAGGGCAGGAGACCTATCTTCTGGGGCAAAGGTGGAAGGTCCAGACAAGGGTAATTCAATAATCTAGAAGAATGAGGAAGTGATGTTCAACCAATGCCTCTACCTTGCTACTAAGCCATCATCTCCTCTAGTCAAATTCTTGTAAAACTCTTTAACTAAGCAGGGTAGGTGGGACAGTCCAATGAACAATATTCTCAAATCCCATCTCAATTAGTTGTCTACCTAATGAATCCCTCATTCTCAAACAATTCAAAATCAACCTTCCTTCCTGTGGACAACTCTACTGGCAAGAGATCTACCTGAGGAGTAGGAGCTGGAGCAGGAGAATCACTCCGAAGGGGTAGAGGAAGAATCCGGAGACGGCTCGCGGACGGGTCGTCGCACGGTCCTTTCCTCTTCAGGCTAGCTCCACGGGTTTTGGGTGCCATTGATCTTGAAGGATGGTTAATCAGAGGTTTTTGAGGTTTGGAGGTTTTGGGAAAGTTTTGGAGAGGTTTGGAAGATTTGGAAGAATGAAATGTCCGTGGGTCGACTCGTGCCCTAAATAATCGACTGGGACCACGTCGAGTCGACTCGCGCAAAGTGTGGAGTCGGCTCGCGACTAGTCACAGAGCACGGACACGATCTCGAGTCGACTCGCTCAGAGAAGGGGTCGACTCCTGAGTTTCAGCAGAAACTCGAGTCGACTCCGATACTCTCGAGTCGGCTCCGACAATTTCAGAGAAAAAAAGATTAATTCAGAGAATCCGAAATGATCCGGAATTTGATCTTTGAGTATGATTAAAAATCATGGATTTTGAGAGATCAAATTGATATGAGTTCTAGATAAAATTTCCTTAAGATTTTGAGAATTTGAAAGAATCTAGATATATTTCCTTAGAGGTTTCAAAATTTATTCAAAAGGATTACAAATTCCTAACTCTCCTCTAAGATAACAAAATCTTTCTTCATTTAAAGGTTTTGTAAAGATGTCAGCTAATTGTTCTTCAGTGTTTACATAATCTAAACAAATTTCATCATTAGCTACATGTTCCCTTATAAAATGATATCTAATTTCTATGTGTTTTGTCCTTGAGTGTTGAATTGGATTTTTAGTTAAATTGATTGCGCTAGTGTTATCACATCTTATGGGTGTTTTATCAAGTGTGATACCATAGTCTTCAAGTTGTCGCTTAATCCATAGGATTTGCGCACAGCAACTTCCAGCTGCTACATATTCAGCTTCAGTAGTTGATAATGCAACTGAATTTTGCTTTTTGCTAAACCATGTGATTAAGTTACTTCCTAAGAAATGGCATGCACCACTTGTGCTTTTTCTATCTAATTTACATCCAGCATAATCAGAATCTGAATATGCAATTAGGTTTAATGTGGAGTCTCTAGAATACCATAAACCTACATTTTTAGTTCCATTTAGATATCTTAAAATTCTTTTAACAGCTATTAAATGTGATTCTTTAGGTTCAGATTGAAATCTAGCACATAAACATACTGAAAACATAATATCTGGTCTACTTGCTGTTAAATAAAGAAGGGATCCGATAATACCTCGATAATACTTTTGATCAACCTTTTTACCTTCTTCATCTTTGTCCAGCTTGCATGAAGGACTCATTGGAGTTCCGAGGGGTTTCATTGTTTCCATACCAAACTTTTTGAGTAGTTCTCTTGTGTATTTGGTTTGGTTGATAAAGATTCCCTCTTGCATTGTTTGATCTGGAGTCCAAGGAAGAAGTTGAGTTCTCCCATCATGCTCATCTCGAATTCTCCCTGCATCAACTTTGCAAATTCTTGACAAAGAGAATCGTTAGTAGCACCAAAAATAATGTCATCTACGTATATTGTACTACAAGTAAATCTTTACTTTTTCTTTTCAAAAACAAAGTTTTATCAACATTTCCTCTTGTAAAATCATTTTCTATTAAGAATTTACTTAACCTATCATACCAAGCTCTAGGTGCTTGTTTCAAACCATATAAAGCTTTGTGCAATTTAAAAACGTGATTTGAAAATTCGTGATCTTCAAAACCTGGTGGTTGTTCTACATAAACTTCTTCATTATAAATCCATTTAAAAATGCGCTTTTTACATCCATTTGAAATAAGTTAAAATTCATATGACATGCAAATGCAAGTAATAGCCTAATGGCTTCTAATCTAGCTACAGGTGCAAAGGTTTCATCAAAATCAATACCTTCCTCTTGATTATATCCTTTAGCAACCAATCTAGCTTTGTTTCTAATTACTATGCCATTTTCATCTAGTTTATTTCTAAAAACCCATTTTGATCCTATTACTGAATGATTTTTAGGTCTTTCAACTAAAGTCCAAACATTATTTCTTGTAAATTGATTTAGTTCTTCTTGCATTGCTAACATCCAATTATTATCTTTTTCAGCTTCTTCTATAGTTTTAGGTTCAATTTGTGATACAAATGCAAGATGATTACTAATATTTCTCATGTATGATCTAGTCTTATTCCTTGAGATGGATCGCCTATAATCAATTCCTTGGGATGACTATGAGCATATCTCCAGTCTCTTGGAAGATCTATATCATTATGATCAATATTGACATCATCGTCCTTATGTGAATCATCATCTTTAGCTTCTTGTTCATGATCAGAAGATACTTCAATATTAAGTTTTTCAAGATCTTTTTCAATTATGTTTGTATCTTCCTCATCATCAATCTTTTCAGATCCAGTTGCTAAAGATTCATCAAAAACTACATGAATGGATTCTTCAACTACTAAGGTTTTCTTGTTAAAGATTCTATATGCCTTACTAGTTGTTGAATAACCTAGAAAAATTCCTTCATCAGATTTAGCATCAAATTTTCCTAAGTTGTTTTTACCATTATTATGAATGAAACATTTACATCCAAATGCATGAAAGTATTTTATATTTGGTTTTCTTTCATTCCATAATTCATAAGGTGTTTTCTTTAATATTGGTCTTATTAAAGCTCTATTTAAGATGTAACATGCTGTGTTAATTGCTTCCGCCCAAAAATACTTTGGTAAGTTGCTTTCGCATAGCATGGTACGGGCCATGTCTTCTAGAGTCCTATTTTTCTTTCAACTACACCATTTTGTTGTGGAGTCCTAGGGGCTGAAAAATTATGATTAATTCCATTTTCAGTGCAGAAATTTTCAAATAAGTGATTTTCAAATTCTGTTCCATGATCACTTCTTAGAGATACTATAGTAGTGTTTTTCTCATTTGTGACTTTCTTGAAGAATTTCAGGAATATCGAGAAAGTCTCATCTTTGTGAGCT
>UESW01003862.1:1053098-1079388 GCA_900491605.1 Calamus simplicifolius
GCACAACGAACCCAGCTGGTTTTAACTCGGGCTTACCAGCACAAAACCCTACACGTTGTTTTTACGGGCTCACAACTAACCCAACACAAGCACTCCGGCTTGCAACGAGGTATACCAACCTCCACTGATTCAATCCACTGATTGAATCAGCAAACAAATAGAATAAAGTGTTTGAACAATAAATGCTCCCCTTGAGCAAATATACAAATGAAGTACAAAATAAAGGTTAGAAAAGCCTGATTGTATTGCAGATGGTAGATGGCTTGGGCTTTCTTCCTTCTTCTTTAACTCCTCTTGAAGTGTTGAATCACGCCTCAGCAAGATTCTTGACCGTTGAAGACTTTGGAGTTGAGATGAAGCTTTTTCTCTTTTGAAAATCCTCCGATTTGACCTTTGAAATGCTTTGGATTTTCTTTTGGCTCTTGTGGATTGATGAGAAGGAGCAGACGAACTTTCACTTGGATTTCACTCCTTTTGAATCACTCTCTTTGAGCTAAATGATTTTTCCAATATGCTCTGTTTTTCCCTCTTTTCAAATGATATTCTTTTCTCTCTTTTTGATTTTCTCTTTGTTTTGATTTGAAAAGAGCTCCTCTATTTATAGAATCTGCAAAAATATATCCGTTAGAGACAAAGAAAAATAGCCGTTATTCAAAAATCTTACCGTTGGGGCTGATGTGTCATCGTTAAAAATCGCGCCCAGATTTCGCGGAGTCGACTCGAGCTCTGGGAGTCGGCTCGAGGTCGATTACAAAAATAGAAACATTTTAACATTGAAGGGTCGACTCGCGAAAACAAAGTGTCGGCTCCTGAAAGTCGGGAGTCGACTCGAGGAAAATGGGGAGTCGACTCGAGAAGTGCTCAAAAAACATGGGTTCTGTTGTTTGAGCGGAGTCGGCTCGCACAGACGGAGTCGGCTCGCAAGAGTCAGGGGTCGACTCTTGAAAACCAAGGGTCGACTCGAGAAAATCAGAAAAGTGGGGAGTCGACTCGGAAACCCTTGAGTCGGCTCGGGACCGATACAAAAATCAGAAAAATGTTCTGATTGACTTTAAAACTTGTCCCAATTAAATTTAAATATAAATTTGACTTGAATACATTAAATATGACATTTATCATGGATTCAAGACATGTTTCAAGAATTCATCGATTGAATTATAATGTGTAAAAATTCCTTTTTGAAATCTTTTAAGCATAGACTTGAAACTCCTTTTTCTAAAGATTCAAAACTCATTTAATATAACCATTGATAGTTCATTCCTTTCAATTTGAATAAGCTCAAGGTTTTTGATAAATAAACACATTGTTTCTTTAAGATACTCATGGCTTTTGGAAATCATCAAAATCAATAAAGTTGGGGCAATTATGTTTCAATAATTTCTCAACTTGGCTAACCATTCGGGGTAGTGAACTTCCTGAATGTGGCCTGCAGCTTTCAGCTTGTGGATTTCCTCGTCGATGGCTTTCTGCCTGTCTGGAGCGAAGCTTCTCTTCTTTTATCGCACATGCCAGCATTCTGGCTTGAGGTTGAGCCGGTGAGTGATTATCTCCTCAGGGATGCCTGGCATATCAGATGATGACCATGCGAAGATGTCGGAGTTGGCACGCAGGAAAACAAGGAGCTAATTGCGTGCCTCTTCCGAGAGTAGTGCTCCGACCTGGATGGTTCTCGTCGGGTCCTCCCCCAAGTGGAAAGTCAGAAGGTGCTCAGCTGGCTGCCCTCTCCTCTCCAAGTCTCGGGGGTCGAGTGGTTCAGGCGATGTTACTGACACCGTCTCTTGTGGACTAGGGGCTAAGTGATAGCAAAGCGGTAACGGGTTCTATTCTCCCCTCATCTCTCTAACTCCTTTGCTGGTGGGGAACTTTACAAGTAACCTCTTGGTGGAGATGACAGCATCCAGCAGGTTCAAACAAGATCTCCCCAAAATAGCATTGTACGCCAGTGGGACCCAAACCATCAGGAAGTTCATGAGAACTGCGCTCTGACGCGGTGGAATCCCAGCAGTAACAGGAAAGGTGACTTCTCCCTCAACCCTGACGGAGTCTCCAGTGAAACCCATCAAGGGAGTGGTGACGGGTAGAAGAGAACTTGTAGGCAGGTTCATTCTAACAAAGCGTCATAACTCAAAACAATAACTGAGCTTCGACTATCAACCAGAATCCGCTTTACAGGATGTTTAGCGATCATCATAGAGATGACGACGCTATCATCATTCTTATTCACTACTCCTTCTAGATCCCTTTTGGAGAAGGGGATTATAGAGCCTTCTTCCTCCTCTCACTATCCTTTGGAACTGCTGCCTGCCCGATCATGGCCACCGTCTTCTCCGTTGGGGCATTGTCTATGCTAATCTGTGGTGTGGGAGGTGCCGACGGTCCCGCGGCAACAGGGTTCCTCCTCTGGACGAATTTTCTTAGATGGCCTTGCTAAACAAGTTCCTCGATAGCTTTTTTCAGTATGCGACAGTCTTCAGTGTCGTGTCCATAGTCTTTGTGATATCGGTAGTAAAGTTCCTTGTTGTGGGGGATCCCAGGCCTCATGGGGGGTGGACGTCGAAAGTAGGGCTCCTTCTCGATTTCTAATAGGATATGGGATATAGGGGCAAGGAGCGGAGTAAACTGCTCCTTGGGGACCAGCATCTGAGGCCGATTATCTGACCGACGGGGTGGCTCCGGCTTTCTGGACCGTGTCCCAGCTGGTTCCAAAGGTGCAGGCTTCTTACCAGATCCTTTATCAACCTTCCTCCTGGAGGAATCTGCTTCTTCTGCATGAATGTACTTCTATGCCCGGCTCAACAGTTCGGCATAGGAGTGAGGAGGCTTTTTATCCAGGGAATAGGCAAACCTGGACGGACGGAGTCCTCTCTTCAGAGCCAACGTAGCCACAGAGTCCTCAAGGTTATATACCTCCAGTGCCGCTTCCTTGAATCGTGCCACAAAATCTTTAAGGGATTCACCGCTCCTCTGCTGGACGACGAACAGGCTATCAGCCACTCGGAGGATCTTTCGGCATGCACCAAAGTGAGCCTAGGAAAGATCACTCGAGTTGCTTAAAAGAGTTGATACTGCGTGGTGGTAAACGGGAATACCATGCACGCGCAGCCTTCCGAGAGTACTGGGAAGGCTACATAGAGAAGAGAGTCCGTCGCCCCCTGGACTTGCATGAGGACCTTGTAGCTTTCTAGGTGGTCCAGGGGGTCCGTAGTGCCATCGGAGGGATCCATCTGGGGAAGACGGAACCGAGGTGGGACTGACTCCTCCATAATGCGCGAGAGAGCGGAGGGCGATGGTCGTAGTCCGTTTCATGTGGGTTGGCAATCCGGCAGCCAAGTTCCACCAATCGCCGATGATACTCATCCAGCCACTAGCCCGACGAACGGTCTTCCTATTGGTGTCCTCTTTTGAGGAGTCAGAGGATGAAGATGGGGAAGGCTGCCGGTGCAAGGAGTGCACGTGCCTTGGTTCTTTCTCACCATGCCGCCTGTGAGAGCGATCGGAATGACGAGAAAGAGATCGTCATCGTTTGGAGGTCTCCCGATGCCGAGGCCTTCGGGGCGAGTGGTGGGAAGGCCTTAGGAGGGGTCCTGCCCTGATGAAGTTGGCTGGCTACATGGCCCTCCGCATGTGGTGGGGGTTGAGGTGGCACATGCATGGGGCGAAGCCCTGCTCCTGTAGTCATCGCACCACCACCATCAAGTCTTGCACCTACTGGGTCAGGGCATCAAGCCGATAGGCCTGGCTAGCCTGCAGATGTGCGGGAGATGGAGTAGGGAGGTTGGCCTCCGATTGCTCAGCCCGCGGGAGGCATCCCCGGCCTGGCTGGTGGAAGCTTCCTGAGCTCGCGTCATCACCATCGTCTTCCTTGCCGATGTCACGGGGTCGCAGATTCGTGGGGGTAAACGTCTGTCTGCCGTGTGCCCCCTACCTGGCGCGCCAATCTGTTGCCACCAAATCACTTTCGAAGAGCATCGGGCGAGAAAAGACCTTTGCGTGTTTTTAGGAATGTGACAGGGCCGTCTCCTTTTTGGCTTGGAACCTGCAAAAGAAGTCCTGAGCCGGTGGTTCTGGCGGGAACCCTCCGACGCTCAACTTAGTGACTTGAGGAGAATAGGAATTTAGATGAGAGTTTTTGCTTACCTCCTCTTGTGAGTTCGGGTCCTCTTTTTATACCTGTCCGAGGGTCCCTTTTTTCCCTCGTTAGAACCGTCGAATCCCTCAGGATCAGCTCTGTGAACAGCAGGTAGGTACGTCGTTGCTGAGCAGGCACCGTACATACCGGTGACTGTTGGGTACGCTGGCAACTACCCATGATTTTGGCAATGATATGCGGGTCAGCCATGTTGCAGTTGGTGTTTTAGATCACGAGCTCGATATTCGGAGTTGGTTTCATGAGGGCAAAGTTCGCATGGTATGAACTGATGTTAAGGCCAAGACGAGGCCGGGATGAATCTGAAGCCGAGGCCAAGTAGAATTCGAGGCCGAAGCTGTGGCCGAGCCGGATCCGAGGCCGAAATGAATCTTAAGCCGAGGCCAAGACGAATCCGAGGCTGAAGCCGTGGCTGAGCCGAATCAAGGCCGAAGCCATGGCCGAGCCGAATCCAAGGCCGAAGCCATGGCCGAGCCAAATCGAGGCCGAAGCCATGGCCGAGCCGAATCCAAGGCCGAAGCCGAGGCCGAAATGAATCTGAAGCCGAGGCCAAGCCGAATCGACGCCGAAGCCGTCGCCGAGCCGAATCCAAGGCCGAAGCCGTGGCCGAGTTGAATCCGAGGCCGAAGCCGTGGACGAGCCAAATTCGAGGCCGATTGAAGCTACTTACGTTCGAAAAGTCATGCGGGTTGTTATCATGCCGCCTGACTGTGATTAGCCACATCAGATGCCCCCCCCCGCCCTCGAGATGGGTGAGCGTGCTTCTACCATCGAAAGGGGGCATTTTATCACCAGTGGCTAATCTCCACGTGCCACGCGTCGAGGGCCATCCTTCCTTTAATGACGCATCGGATGCTGCAGCGCCATCGTCTCGCCCGTCTGGTTGTTGGGATCGAGGAGGATTTTTCGAGTGCTGAGCAGGCGCATCATTACGGTGAGGTCACCGCCGTCCCTTCATTGGTAGTGACCTTCGTGCTTCCCGCCCTGGGCGGTTGCCATAGCCATCCCCAATGGCAAGCAGACATGTGTCCAAAGCGAGTTAGGTGGGATGATTTTGAAAAGACGGGGCTATAAAAAGGGATCGTCCTGGACCGGAGCCGCCTTCACCTTCTTCGCCTTCTTCCCCATTTCGGTCCCGCTTGAGCCTGTTCATCTCCCACCTCCCAAGTTCTTCGTCCCTGATTTCGTTGGCTTCATATCCTTCAGGTCAGTTCTGTTTCCATGGCTTCTTCCCCATTGTGCTCGATTTCTGATTCCGGGGGTTATTCCCCCAATCCTCGACCTTCTCCCTCTCCCCCGCTTAGCTGGTCCTCCTCCGCAGAGGATGTCCCAGCGGAGCAGCAGGGAGCTGCTGGGCGAATTCCCACCGGGAATCGCCCGATCGCCGGACAGGCCCCCGTTCGGCATCGTCCGGATGTGGCGGCCCCTCCTCCCTTGTGAGGCAGTCTCCCAAGAGGACTGCCTCTATCATGACCGCCCAAGAGATTATCAATCTCAGGGCTCAATACCAAATCCCTACCGACCTCCGTCTTTACCGACCCCTTCCCGAGGAAAAAGTAGTTTCCTTCTGCCCTGGCCGGGTCGCCCTTTATTAATCATACTTTAAGGCCGGCCTTCATCTTCCCATCCATCCCTTTATACTTAATGTATTAGATCGGTACTCTTTGACTCTGGCGCAGTTGGTTCCAAACTCCATTCGGACCCTTGTCAGTTTTTTAGTGTTATGTCACATTCAGGGGATTGAGTCTAGGGTCTCTCTCTTTCGTTGTTTCTACACCCTTAGGAAACAATCGGGTTGTGGTCCTTCGCCCCTAGGCCAACCAAAACCCTTAAGTTATATCTTTCCACTTCCATCAAAGGGTGGAAAGATAGGTTTTTCTTCGCCCAGGTTGAGGGGGTAAGAGCCGAGTGGAGAATTCCCGAGACCGAGCTGAATAGAGACCCAACAGTACTCCCAAGAGATAAAGAGGCATTCGGGAAATTGATCACTGCCGACATCCCTCGGTGTAACATGTTGTTAGCCGAGCAGAACCTTTGGCTGGCAGGACTTGCTCCTAGCAATGGTGAGCGGCCAACCGTTCCCTCTTTTATTTCTTTTCCTTCTCCTTTTGTAATAATTACAAGTTCTTTTGATCCGCAGGTATGGCACCTTCACTTCAAACAATAAGATAGGCCGCCACGAAGAAGAGAAAGGCCAAAGCGGATGGGGCCCCTATCGAAAAGAGGGCCACCATCGAAGTTGTCAACAGAACCGAGGTTGGAGAGGCTTCGGGAAGAAATGAGGCCGAGGAAGAACAGCCTCGTTCGCCTCTACCAGTGCCAAAATGGCCTCGTTGCCTCTACGGCGCCGCTTTCATCTCCCATTGATCTGACCGACACTCTCCCGGAGCGGGGACTAAGGCGCCATCACCACCGCCCACAGCTTCCAAAGTGGAACCGATGGGCTTGGTTACTAGGCCGACTCCAAAAGCCGCCCTATCCACCGAAGGGGCGACAGCTGAGGCGTCCTCACCAGCTAAGGAGCCAGAAGAAGCAGGATCGGAGGCTAACCCTTCGCCTGTAGCCGCCAGATCAGCGGAGGGAGATGACATCGATCTTTCTTTCCCGTCGATCTTGTCCCGCTATAGCCGCTGGGCCGAGCGGACAGTGGCCCAGGCCTCCGTGCCGAGTTACAGAGGTTCTTCCAACATCAAGGGACCTCTACACTCTTCCGAGAGGCATCTGTGGCACATCTCTGGGTAAGTTTTGCTCTATCAACTCTCTTTTTTTTTTTTTTTTCATCTAAACCAACTAATCTGAGCAGGCGTTGAACTCTATGACCGCCATGAGGGTCCTTTGGTCCCAGGCTGTGGCCAAACCGAATCCGAGGCTGAAGCCATGGCCGAGACGAATCCGAGGCCAAAATGAATCTGAAGCCGAGGCCAAGCCAAATCCGATGCCGAAGCCGTGGCCGAGCCGAATCCGAGGCCGAAATCGTGGCCGAGCCGAATCGAGACCGATTGAAGCTACTTACGTTCGAAAAATCGTGCGGGTTGTTATCATGCTGCCTGACTGTGATTAGCCACATCAACTATCATTGGAGCCTACTTATGTATTAAATAAGACAAAAATTTGGTAGGCTTTGGACACAATCCAAAGTTCCAAACCAATAGATACGTTTGATCCAAGAATCATAGACATTTTCCCCTCATAATGTTATGCATATTAATAAATGAGAAAAATATTTTAATTAACTATATGTCATATTAAAATTGGATAGTATTTTTAAAGAATCATAGATTATAGTCTTTTTAATTAGAGCTTCGCAATAGCCTAACCAACCAATAGTTGCCGCTTATTAGAATATGATGCATTGACAAATGCTCATCCATGACCAAACTTCCACCTACTACTCTTCATCTCTCTCTCTCTCTCTCTCTCTCTCTCTTACAGATCAGTTGAAAGGGACACTTTTATATGCAAGATAAAATTTAAGGTTGTGTATAATGGTTAGAAAATTATTTTTGTGACACCTAGTTGATGGGAAGGCGGGAAGCGTGCAGTAATTGCATTGTTCGGAACATGGCCATCACTATTTTGGCCATGTCATTAATGTGAGGTGGCTAAGAAATTTTATAAATAATTAAATTTTATAAATGTTGAGTGGAATAATTAGAATTTGAGCTAGATTCCTCTCTTGGATGGTTCTAATATATTTGATTTACAGATAAGGCAATGAGAGAGTCTTTTCCAAATAAGATAGTAAAATCTCACCTGAACTAGTCAATGCCCCAAATAGGATGAGGATCCCAAATAGATCAACACCTTTATCCTAGCAGCCCAATCAGCCCAATTGCTTGCTTTTGGTCACATGGACATGCTAGGTCAGCTTGTCCCATATTAATTTTTATAAAATTTTCAATATGAAAGAAAAAGTTGTTGAACTAGTTGAAAAATAAATAATTTCATGACCAAACATTTTAGATCATAAAATCAAAATAAAATAATTAATTAAATAATATATATCATGTTCATATTTTGAAGGTCTTATAATCCACCCTCGCATCCCATATTGGTGTCCAATTCTGAATAAGCCACCAACCCATAATTTGGTTTGGCCTTTTTTTAAGCCCTTAGGATTAGATATATTAAAAATTAGGCCAAAATATACTTTTGATTCTCAAACTTTTACTCAAAATTCATTTTGATTCTTAAAATTTTAATTATTACAATTTAATCCTTCATATTTTAAGAATATTATATTCCTAATATCCCATTACATGGAATTAGTGGAAATTAATGGAATAGTTGACATGTCGTTCTGACACGAACATATAGATTAGGGATGGCAATGGGAAACCCCAATCCTCCTCTTCATGTCCGCTAAAGAAAAAAATCTTCACCCTGACCTATCCCTATAAACAGATTTTTTTTTTTTCATTCCCATCTACACCTCGTAGGGAACGATAAATCTCAATATCCATGCTATCCCCCTCTCATCCTTTGCCCATCCAGCCCTATCCTTTCTCTAATAACATATATAAATTTTTAGTAAAAATTATTAGGATGATTTTATAGATATAAAAATATATAAGGGTAATATAGTACTTAAGTATAAGGCCAATAGGATAGGGATAAAGCAAGAATATACTTATTTCTATCCTCACTATGCTCCTGCTAGTAAGGATAAAATAATTCTAACCTCTATTTTCATCCTAACAAAAGGTGAAAAATCTCAATCTCGAACATGACAAGGTGAATCTTCACTTTATGAGTCAAATTGCCATCCCTAATATGAATTATTACTTATTCAACAAGTTATGATATTCCATTTGTTCGTATCTGAATGACGCATAAATAATTCTGTTAATTTTATCTAAGCTTATGTAATGAAATATTAGGAATGTAGTATGTAACAATTGGAAGTTTGGGAACCAAAATGAATTTTGATGGGGATTTGATGATCAAAAGCATATTTTATGCAGTGAAGCGTCTCACAGGAGTTCCTCTTAATTAAATTACAATAGATTACAATAATATTTGGTTGCTCAATCGCACTTTAAACCAAAAGCTACAGTGTGCAATTCAAGAACTAAACATGAAGTGGATGCTGCTTAACAAAAGCAAAATTGTGCGTGCAATCGCAGAGCTCCAATTTGCAACCTTAACGACCATCATTTGCAGCCTTAACGGCCATCCAATGCTAGTTAGTGTCTCGTCAAATGGAAGTTGAAACTTTTCGCTTGAAATGCAGAAAAGTTGAAACTCATCGCTAGGGACTTTTCTCTGAGAATCTAAACATTTAACACCATCGTCACGCTGGCTACCTATGCTCCCTTACCCTTTGCTCTTGGCTGTCATCTTGGTATCCTCCTCTCCCTCATTTCTCCCTTTTTTCACATTTATTTATTTTTATTTTGATCTGATTTGCTCCTTTTTTCCTCATTTATCTTTTTGGTGTTAATAAGTGGTCAACTCGCCTAGTGAAGTGGATGGTTTATAGGGCTAACATTTTCGCCAGTTAGC
This sequence comes from Calamus simplicifolius, assembly GCA_900491605.1. Taxonomy (NCBI): domain Eukaryota; kingdom Viridiplantae; phylum Streptophyta; class Magnoliopsida; order Arecales; family Arecaceae; genus Calamus; species Calamus simplicifolius. The sequence goes on from UESW01003862.1 coordinate 1,062,751, forward strand.
TACATTGTTACCTTATGAAACCATCACATTTTAAAAATGTTATACTTTTTATATTTAGTTACATAAACAATTAATAAAATAAATAACGTGCTTCCTAAATATAAACTTATAAGTTAGTTGATAGCTAGGGTCACATGCCAGCTATATCATCAATTTTAATTAACTACATAAAATAAAATATTAAAATAATATTAAAATATAAGGGACTAAAGTGTAATAAATAAAAGTTTGAATATATAAAAAAAAAGATCAAATCGTTGAAATTTTAACAATATCATCAAAACAAATGATGATATAAATATGTTTATAATTATTTAAAATAATTTTATTTGAAATATAGATTACTAAAGTATTTTTATTTATTATGCTAACAACTTTTGGATGCTTCAAGTTGTTTTTCCTACTTTCCTGCCACTCTTATTTTCTTAAAATTTTTAAGTTTTTCTTTCAAAATTTTATTAACCGTTCATTCTTTCTTTTCTACCATCATCCATCTTACAAGTGAACCACCCGGTTCATCCTCCCCGTTATAACCCTCCCATTGCTGTGGCTTCAATTTCTCCTGATCTCTATTTTTTTATTATATTTTAATACTAAAATATAATTTTGCTCCACCAACCTTTGGTTAAAATTCATTTTGATCCTCAAATCAATCAACATTTCAGTTGTCGCTGTCTAACCCGTTATGTTTTAACAATATAATATTCTTAATGTCCCCTTGTGCTAGTGATCAATGACGACCTCGCCTCATCGCTAGGGATTTTCTGAGAATCTAAACATTTAACACCATCGTCACGCTGGCTACCTATGTCCCTTACCCTTTGCTCTTGGCTGTCATCTTGGTATCCTCCTCTTCCTCATTTTCTCCCTTTTTTTCACATTTATTTTTTTTATTTTGATCTGATTTGCTCCTTTTTTTCCTCATTTATCTTTTTGGAGTTAATAGTGGTCAACTCACCTAGTGAAGTGGATGGTATTATAGGGCTAACATTTTCGCCCGTTAGCTACATTGTCACCTTATGAAACCCATCACATTTTAAAAATGTTATACTTTTTATATTTAGTTACATAAAAATTAATAAAACAAATACGTGCTTCCTAAAGATAAACTTATAAGTTAGTGATAGCTAGGGTCACATGCCAGCTATATCATCAATTTTAATTAACTACATAAAATAAAATATTAAAAATATATATAAGGGACTAAAGTGTAATAATAAAAGTTTGAATATAAAAAAAAAAAAAAAATCCAATCGTTGAAATTTAACACTCATCAAAACAAATGATGATATAATATGTTATAATTATTTGAAAATAATTTTATTTGAATATAGTTTACTAAAGTATTATTTATTATGCTAACAACTTTGGATGCTTCAAGTTATTTTGCTACTTTCCTGTCACTCTTATTTCTTAAAATTTTTAAGTTTCTTTCAAAATTTATTAACCGTCATTCTTTCTTTTTCTATCATCATCCATCTTACAAGTGAACCACCCGGTTCATCCTACTCTACATCTTTTATCCTTATTTTCCCCTTTATAACCCTCTCATTGCTACATGACTTCAATTTCTCCTGATCTTTATTTTTTTATTATATTTTAATACTAAAAATATAATTTTACTCCACCAACCTTTGGTTAAAATTCATTTTGATCCTCAAATCGATCAACATTTCAGTTGTCACTGTCTAACCCGTTATGTTTTAACAATATAATATTCTTAATGTCTTTCCATGACGTCAATTAGTGGACAGAATATGTCAATTCTCATTTGAGTTTTTAAAACTATGTAAGATATGTATAGCAAACTATATTTCTAAATAAAGATTATATTAACTATTTCATCAATTTTAATTATTATTAAAAAATATATTTTTTAAAATATAAAGGGAATAAATTGAAGTAATTAAAAGTTTGAGGATCAAAATTAATTTAGAATAAAAATTTAAGGATAAAAAAGTATATTTTAGCCTACTCTAGTGCTACAATAATACTTTTCTGAAATCTTTTAATGGGACCAAGGATGCCAATGGATTGCGATGGACCTGGCTCCAAAATCATTCACAAATTTAATCTCAAGGCCAGAGTTGAAGCCGATCTAACTCATGGTATTGGACTGGATCAAACTCAAACAGTTCCTCCATCTATTTTCCATAGAAATTTCGGTCCCAGCCTCTAGCTAAAAATTGGACCAAGAGAAGCTTTCAAGCTAAACAATCCAACTCCCCACTCTGACGATTTTGGTGCTCAGCCAATGCATCCGAACTTGAAACACAATACCATCGCCGCCTTGAATTTTGTATAACGATTGTAGCTTGTGGTCTTTGATGTTAGAGATTGTAAGATATCTTTATCGGTTTGATAAATTTGGCATAGATCATAGCCCAATATAAAATCAACTAGATTGAGGAAGCACAAGAACTCATATTAAACCAAATTCTTTGATTTGAGTGGATAGCAATATCTTCTTAATTCATATAGCAAGTAAGAATTTCATTTGCATTGTTGACTCGTTTCCTATTGGTTTAAATGTAGAATTCAATTGATTATCCAACATGATGATGTTAAAGCTCAAGTTTACTGAAAGCCACATGGACGAATACATATAATACTTCATTATTAAAAAAGGATATATTAATACCTGAGTGTCCACTAATAAATTTATATGGAAGCGTAGAAAGGATTGAGCATATCCTGGATGACCAAGCTATTACTACTCGGGAAAAAGGCTACCAATGTTATTTAGTTCGTTGACAAGGTTGACAAGAATCTGAGGATTCATGGATCACTCGAGAGGATCTGCAGTGTCTTGACCTAGACCTATTGGAGCATTACCAGAGCTGGATTGATCCTTAGTCGATAGGATCGAGTTTCTCCCATTCTGAAAGAATTGGAGCAGGCACCAAGATCAGACAGAGGTTACTGAGCTCATTATGGATTTCTGATTGATGTAGTTAGACTTTTGATTCATGTTTAATTCATTTGATTTTAGAGTCATTATGGATTTCTTACTTTATATTGGTTTGACTTTAAGTCCTGTAATCATGTTTTGTCAGTATGAGTCCAGTGATTTTTATTTGAGTCAAGTCAAGATTTATTTGAGTCAAAGTATAAGAAGTTCAAGACCCAAGACATGAAGGACTATATTCAGTGCCCACCTCAGCAGCTACATGGAATCTTAGTCAAAGTAGACGTCATCTACTCAATTAGGACATCCAAGATTTTTATAAGTCATCTCAGCATAAAATGAAGCAAATAAGCCCTCTATGGAAGGTGATTTACCATCCACCTCTTATGAAAGCAGAATATGCCCCATCCCCTATCTCTTTTCCTATTTCAAGATGCCATCTATCTTCTTATTTAGAAGCCATCCCTTGATCTCTTTTTTTTATTTCAAGATGTCACCTATCTCCTTATTTGGAAAGCTATCCCTAATCTCTTTCCTTATTTCAGGATGCACCTATCTCCTTATTTAGAAACAGTATGGTACCTTTATTTTTTTATTTTTTTCATGTAATTCAAGGGTTAGGGTTTATTATAAAAACCCCTTCCTTCTTTTTGTAGAGAACAATTGATGATTAATGAAAAGAGTCTTCTTCTTCTATTTTCTAGTGCTCCTGAGCATTGACCTTCATGAGGAAGAGGGTGATAGGCCCAACAAATATCCATTCCAACACTTGTTCCAAGCATCCCAGCCCAAGATGCCAAGGTGCTTTAATCCTTAGCTAAAGTTCTCCTTGCCTTCAGAACCATCTAAAGGAAAGCCGAAACATTCGTGGAAGCAAAACTTCTTCTTCCAGGCGCCCATCCTGAGAGTTGTATGATCCAATCTTTTAGAACGAAGATCATCATTGCCTAGTAATCAGACCCATCCCTTCTTATATGTTCTATTTTGTTGAAGAAAGAGTATGTTCTATAGTGGTTTCTCAACCCTAAGATCATATTTTCTTTATTACTTAGTGAATTGTGTTATGCGGGATAGTTACTTTACTCTTAATATTCATCCTTAGTTTATTCTTACTCATTTCAGAAAGTAAAGCACCTTAAAATCTAAATCATTACTCTACATTAATCTTTTGCATGGTACATCCCACATCAACGGAAAATCTCAATCCTTCTCTTCATGTCCGCCAAAGAAATAAATCTCTACCTTGACCTATCCCCAAAACATAATTTTTTTTCATTTTCATCCACACTTTGTAGGGAATGATAAATCTCAATATCCACGCCATCCCCCTCTCATCTTTCTCCCATCCAGCCCCTCCTTTCTTTAATACATATATAAATTTTTAGTAAAAAATATTAGAATAATTTTATAGATAAAATATATAAGGGTCATATAGTACTTAAGTATAAGGCAATAGGATAAAGTAGGAATATACTTATTTCTATCCTCGCTAGTTCCTGCTAGGAGGATAAAATAAGTCTACTCTTTATCTTTATCCTAACAAAAGGTGAAAAATATCTACCCAAACATGACAAGGTGAATCTTCACTTTATGAGTTAAAATTGCCATCCGTAATACGTATTATTACTTATCTAGCAAGTTATGATATTCCATTTGTTCGTATGAATGATACATAAATAATTATTTTAATTTTATCTAAGCTTATGTAATGGAATATTAGGAAACTACAAAAAAATTCATTTTAGCGATGCCAAAATGTATCGCTAATGCATCGCTAAATCCATTTAGCGATGCATTAGCGACACATTTTGGCTGTCACTGTAAATTTCATCGCAAATAGCAATCCGTCGCAATGTCATACTATTTAGTGACGAAATTGCGACGCAAAAAAATGCGTCACTATTTTGCAACAAATATAATGCATCGTAATTTAGCGACGTATTCAGAACTCAAAATTGCATCGCAAATTTGCGACTAATTGCATCGCAATATTGCGACGCATTTGTATAACGACGCAATATTGCATCGCTAAATAGCGACGCAATGCAATGCGTCGCTATATTTTGGTTTAACTTTTTGTAGTTAAAAAGCTCATAGTTGTACATTGGGCTAGGCTGGTTAGTTTGCCCAATGAAATGGTGTGTACCGGCGGCGCCACAGCATGCCCGAATTGCCGACTATAAAGTCTTATCCGGGATTGACGCTGCCTTCAATCCAATCCACGCCTTTGTGTCGAAAATGCAGCCTAAACCCTAAATGCCCTAAACCAATGCTAACCTAATCTTAAAACCCAAAACCCTAAAACCCTAATCTTAAACCCTAAACTCTAAACCCTAAAACCCTAATTAAACCTTAAAACTCTAAAACCCTAAAACCCTGGACCCTTAATTCCTAAACCATGAATTGCTAATCTTAAAACCCTAAACTCTAAAACCCTAAACCCCTAATTAAACCCTAAAACTCTAAAACCTTAAAACCCTAAAACGCTAAAACAGCGACGATTTAAGTGCGTCGCTAAACAGCGATGCAATTAAATGCGTTGCTCTTTAGCAACTCATTAGCGACGCACTTAAATGCATCACTGTTTAACAACTCATTAACGACACACTTAAATGTGTCGTTGTTTAGCAACGCATTAAAGCGTCGCTAAACAGCGACTTATTAAAATGCATCATTAAACAGTAAAATGCGTCGCTAAATGTGTCACTATTTTAAAACAAAAATTTTTTGGGTCGCTAAATCCATCGCTATTTAGCGACTGATTTTGTGCGTCGCAAAATTGCGTCGCAATTTTATCATTATTTTGCGACGAATATTTGCGTCGCTATTTCATGAATTTCTTGTAGTTAATGCAGTATATAACAATTGAAAGTTTGGGAACCAAATGAATTTTGATGGGGGATTTGAGGATCAAAAGCATAATTTAAGTAGTGAAGCGTCTCACCGGAGTCTCTTAATAATTACAAGAGATTACAATAAATTTGGCTGCTCGATTGCACTTCAAACCAAAAGCTACAATGCGTGCAATTCAAGAACTAAACATGAAGTGGATGTTTCTTGACAGAAGTGAAACTGCTGTGCGCGCAGTCGCAGAGCTCCAATTTGCAGCCTTAACGCCATCATTTTGCACCCTTAACGGCCATCCAGTGCCGGTGAGTGTCTCGTCAAATGGAAGTTGAAACTTTTCACTGTGAAACGCATGAAAAATTTGTCCCCTTGCGATCAATGGCTACCTGTCCCATTGCTGGGGACTTCATATGAGAATCTAAACATTTAACACCATCGCCACGCTGGCTACCTATGCCCCTTACCCTTTGCTCTTGGCTGTCATCTTGGTATCCTCTCTTCCTCATTTCCCCCTTTTTTACATCTATTTATTATTTTTTATCTGATTTGCTCCTCTTTTCCTTGTTTATCTTTTGGTGTTAATAAGTGGTTAACTCGCCCAGTGAAGCGGATGGTTTTATAGGGCTAACATTTTCGTTTGAAGTGTAAGGGATTAAAGTGTAACAAATTAAATAATATTATTCAAATATAAGGGATTAAAGTGTAACAAATTAAATAAAAGTTTGAAGATAAAAAAGAATAAGATCAAATCATCAAAATTTTAACAGTGTCATCAAAACAAATGATGATATAAATATGTTTATAATTATTTGAAAGTAGCTTTATTTGAAATATATAGTTTATTAAAGTATTTTTATTTATTATGCTAACAACTTTTGGATGCTTCAAGTTGTTTTTGATACTTTCCTCCACTCTTATTTTTCTTAAAATTTTTAAGTTTTTCTTTCAAAATTTTATTAACTGTTCATCCTTTCTTTTTCTACCATCATCCATCTTACAAGTGAACCACCAGATCATCCTCGCTTTATATCTTTTATCCTCATTTTTTATTTAACCCTCTCATTGGGCTTCAATTTCTCCTTATATGTTGAGCAGTAGGATCAATTTTATTATACTTTAATGGCAAAAATATAATTTTGGTCTCCAATTAACCTTTGGTTAAAATTCATTTTGATCCTCAATCGAATAAAATTTACGTTGTCACTGTCTAACCCGTTATATTTTAACAATATAACATTTTATGTCTTCTCATATGAGGTCAATTAATGGACAGAATATGTCATTTGTCATTTGAGTTTTCAATTGTCATTAGAGTTTTTAATAACTTATTATGTAGGATATGTAGCGAACTATGTTTACATATAAAGATATTATATTGACTATTTCATCAATTTAATTATCATGAAAAATGTAATGTTATTAACATATAAAAGGATTAAATTAAGTCATTGAAAGTTTGAGGTCAAAATAAATTTAGATAAAAGTTTAAGGATCAAAAAATATATTTGAGCCTACTCTAGTGTTACGGCAATATTTTTCTGAATCTTTAGTGGGACTAAGGATCCAATGGATTGGGATAGACCTGGCTCCGAAAATCATATACAAGTTGCCAATGGATTGGGATGGACCTGGCTCCAAATCATACACAAGTTTAAATCTCAAGGCCATGGTTGAGGCCGATCTAACTCATGGTATTGAACTAGATCAAACTCAAACAGTTCCTCCATCTATTTTCCATGGAAATTACAGTCCCGACCTCCAGCTAAAAATTGGACCGAGAGAAGCTTTCAAGCTAAACAATCCAGCTCCCCACTCCGACAGTTTTCTTGCTTAGCCAATACATCCGAACTTGAACCCATATACCATCGTCGCCTTGAATTTTGCATAATGATTGTAGCTTGTGGTCTTTGATGTTAGAGATTGTAAGATATCTTATCGGTTTGATAAATTTGGCATGATCATAGCCCAATATAAATCAACTGGATTGATAGGAAGCACGAGAACTCATATTAAACCAAATTCTTTTGATTTGAGTGGAAAGCAATGCTCTATTAAATTCATATAGCAAGTAAGAATTTCTTTTCAATTGTTGACTCATTTCCTATTGGTTTAATGTTAGAATTTAATTGATTATCCAACATGATTTTAGAGCTCAAGTTTACCAAAAGCCACATGGCCGAATACATTCAATACTTCATTATTAAAAACTATATATTAATATCCGAGTATTCATTTATTTATTTTGGTTTCTTAATTTGTTGTTCTAATTTTTTTAATCATCTTGGTCCTATAATGTTAGTGAACTCATGATGTTTTAGGCACGTAAGTGTTCCTCATAATTGGATCACTGGCCTTGGTTCATAATTGTAAGAGATAAATTAAAATAAATCATAAAGTTCATGATTTAATATAATAGATCTTGAAATACTTTTAAAAAACAATTCATAAATTAATAAAAGATTTAGAGAATCAGATTGGAGACCAAGGTGCTTTCATAAAGCATTACTTCCCTCTTGGAGGATGATAATTCTAATTGATGTGGCTAATCCAACATCGTAGAGTTGATGAAGAAGATAATTGCCGGAGCCCCGCCTTGGCCCCCGAGCACCTTCGGCCGAGGTCCCCGAGGCCTTGGACCTAGCATCCCCTTGGCTCGGACCCGGCGTCCCCTTGGCCTCGGCCTCGGCCTTGATGTCCCCTCGGCTCGACTTTGGACCCGGCTCCCCTGGCCTCGACCTCGGGACCCGGCATCCCCTCGGCCATGGCCTCGGACTGGGGGGACACCCTAGCCTCGGGCCTCATGTCCCGCCACCTCAAGCCACCTGAATACCCACATGGCCCACCAACCATCCGAGGCGGCCACGTGGCCCACTACCTCCTGCAACAATGCATGGCCGCAACCCGTAACGGCGCACGCCTGATACGGCTAGGCCCACCTTGCCTTGTAGCGTTGCACTTGGTAGATGGCCGGCGCAAGACACCTCTGACATGCTCAGTGTTTGTTGCAAACCTATCGTGTTAGCCTTGCCCTCTGTCCGCTACCGGACAAGGGCACCTTGAAATCAACCACCTTCTGGAAGTTAAAAAGGGACCCTCAAACAGGTATAAAAGCCCACACTCACAACGAGGAGGGATCTGAACTAAGTTTTTAGCTATCTTTTTTGCTAGTTTAGTCTTGTCTGTTCACAAGTTGCTTACTTGAGCGTCGAGGGTCCCCACCGGTGCAATCGGTCTCTGGGGACTTCTTGCAGGAGCACTTCGAGGAGAATCTTCGTTTCCCACGTCGAAGGAAGGTGACTTGGCGGCAACAGATTGGTGTGCCAGTAGGGGGGACGAAGAGAAAGAAAAGCCTCAAAACCAGTCAATTACAGATTTTCTTCCCCTGAGCATCAAGAAAATTGTGACAACCGTGCGCAGAAGTTTCCACCAGCCGCGCTGGGAGGCACCGCCTAGGAGCGGACCTGCTAGCGCCAGTTCCCTTGCTCCCCAGGCTGGCATCTCGCACCATCGCCACCACCGCCGCAATAGCATCAAGATGATCAGATCGCTACCCTCACCATGCAAGTTTAGTCGCTAGTGGCGGCGGTCCAAATTCTGCAATAGCAACCGGGGGCCCCTCATCCCCAGGGGTGGTTCAGCCCAGTCAGAATTCTTCGGGGAGATCTTCCATCCAAGAAGTTTTTCCCGCGCGCTTCGCCCAGGCATCATGGCCGGCAGACCTCTAAGAGGTCTCGGTCTACTTCTCGCCACACCAGTGCTTCCCCCAAGCTGCGGCACAGAAGGGAGGCGGAGCGCACCCGTCTTCACCGCCGTCACTCCTCCCCCTCATAATCTTCAAGGGAGGGGTCCTTCGATGGCCGGATAGCTCGCCGGGCCGAGCGCCGACTCGATGAGTACAACCAGCGGCTAAAGGAGCTCAGCTGCTGGATCACCAACCTACCGGAGGCGGACTATGACAGTCAACCACCGCTGTCCCACCGTATTATGGAGGAGCCATTTCAACCCGGTTCTGTCTTCCTCAGCTAGACCCGTATGATGGGACCAACGATCCCCTGGACCATCTGGAAAGCTACAAAGTCCTCATGCAGGTCCAGGGGGCAATCGACTCTCTTCTCTGCATTGCCTTCCCCACCACCTTGAGGAAGGCCGCCCGAGCCTAGTACTCCCGTCTACCGCCACAGAGTATCAACTCCTTCCGCCAGCTGGAGAAGGCCTTCTTGGCCCATTTCGGTGCTTGCCGGAAGATTTTCCGAGTGGAGGATAGCCTATTTTTCTCCAGCAGAAGGGTGGTGAGTCTCTGCGGGACTTCGTCCCCGATTCAAAGAACCACCCTCGAGGTCTACAACCTCTAGGATTCTGTGGCCACTCTGGCCTTAAAGCGAGGGTTCCGCCCCTCCCGCTTTGCATATTCACTTGACAAGAAGCCGTCCAGCTCCTACTCCAAACTCTTAAGCCCGACGCAAAAGTACATTCATGCTGATGAGGCCGACTCCTCCCGGCGCGAGGCTAGGTAGTTTCGCCAAGAAGAGACTCAGCCCAAGCCTGCTGAGGTTCGTTCCAGGAGGCCCGAGCCTCCGCCAACCGGACAACAGTCCTTGGGCTCTTGCTCCCAAGGATGGTCCATTCACCCCCTTACTCACTCCAATATCTCACATTTTGCTTGAGATCAAGGGTGAGCCATATCTTCAGCGCCCTCCTCCGTTGAACCCGAAGACCCCTCGCAACAAAAATATGTACTACTGCTTCCACCAGGACCACGGACCATGATACCGACAACTGTCGCCAGTTGAAGAAGGCGATAGAGGACTTTATACAGCGTGGCCACCTGGGAAGTTCATCCAGAGGGGCAACCCGGGTGCACCCAGCCCGTCGTGCCTCTGCCACCAATAGCCAGCATCGATAGTACCCCAACCGAGAAGACGGTGGCGATGGTCCTGGGGGGGTGGCACATCCAAGAGGCCGCATGGGGAGGAGGGGTTAGACTCTGTAATTTTCTTTTCTAAAAGGAACCTAGAGGGGGTGGTCAACAAAAATGATAACAGCGTCGTTGTGTCCATGACGATCGCTAAGCATCCTGTAAAGAGAATTCTAGTTGACAGTGGGAGCTCAGTGGTTTTGAGTTATGATGCGTTTGTTTGGATGAATTTATCTCCCGGCTCCCTTCGGCCTGTCGCCACACCCTTGATGGGTTTTACTGGAGACTCTATGAGGGTTGAGGGGGAGATCACTCTCCCGTCACTGTTGGGATGCCACCGTGTTAGGGCACAGTTTTCATAAATTTTTTGTAGTTTGGGTCCCCCTCGCCTACAATGCCATCCTCGGAAGACCCGGACTCAACCTTCTGGTTGCTGTCATCTCACTAAGAGGCTGCTCGAGATTTTCAACCAGCGAGGGAGTCGGGGAGATGGGGGGAGTAGAACCCGCTACCGCTTTGCTACCACATGGCCCTTAGTGCAGGAGGTGGTACCTGCACCTGCATCAGAAGCGCTCAACCTTCGAGACTCAGAGAGAAGGGGAGAGCCGGCAAGCACCTGCTGACCTTCCTCTGGAGGAGGACCCGATAAGGATCCAGATCGGAGCCCTACTCCCAGAGCCCGCGACCAGCTTCTCGCTTTCCTGCGAGCCAACTCAACATCTTTGCATGGTCGGCATCCGACATGCCAGGCATCCCTGAGGAGGTAATTACCCACCAGCTCAACATCAAGCCAGAATATCGGCCTATCCGATAGAAGAAGAGGAGCTTTGCCCCGACCGATAGAAGGCCGTTGATGATGAGGTGCGCAAGCTATTGGCCGCCGGCCACATTTGGGAAATCCACTACCCCGACTGGCTAGCCAACATCGTGATGGTCTGCAAGGCTAGTGGGAGCTGGAGGATGTTCGTGGATTTCACCGACCTCAATAAGGTGTGCCCCAAGGATACTTCCCATTGCCTCGGATTGACCAATTGGTGGAAGCCACATCCGGCCACGAGACCCTCAGCTTCATGGACACCTTCTTGGTTTACAACTAGATTAAAATGGATCCAGCAGATGAGGAAGCTACCTCATTTGTGACAGAGAAGGGGATATACTACTACAAGGTGATGCCATTCGGACTGAAGAACGCAAGGGCCACCTATCAGAGGCTGATGAATAAGGTCTTTGAGGACCAGATTGGGCATAATATGGAGGTGTATGTTGATGACATGCTAACCAAGAGTACCCGCAGTACCAACCATGTTGCTGACCTTGCGGAGACCTTCGGCAATCTCTGCCAGTATCAGATGAGGCTGAACCTCCGTAAGTGCACCTTCGGGATTACAACATGCAAGTTTTTGGGTTTCATGGTAACACAGCGGGGGATCGAGGTGAACCTTAACAAAATCTGAGCTATTCTAGACATGAGGCCTCCTGCTAATAAGAAGGAGGTACAGTGCTTGACCGGAAGGGTGGCAGCCTTGAGTCACTTCTTGTCCAAGTCGGCGGAGAGGTGCCTGCCTTTCTTCAAGGCGCTGCGAAAGGTCAATGGCTTCGAGTAGACGAAGGAGTGCCAGGAAGCCTTCGAGGAATTAAAGAAGTTTTTATCCACTCCGCCATTGTTGTTCAAGCCAAGGGGCGGGGAGGAGCTCTTTCTATATCTTGCAGCCTCCCAAGGCCGTCAGCTCCATGCTTGTCCGCATGGACGCCGATAGGACGCAGAAGCGATCTATTACACCAACAAGGTACTTCATGATGCAGAGACTAGGTACTCCAAAACTGAAAAGATTATCTTTGCTCTGATTATCTCACTCAGTGCTTCAGACCCTACTTCCAAGCCCATCTGATCAGATGCTCATGGATCAGCCCCTCGGACTATCTTGTCCCATCTGACACCTCCGACCGACTTGTGAAGTGGGCCATCAAGCTAGAATAATTTGACCTATCCATCCGACCGAGGTCCACAATGAAGTTCCAGGTGTTAGCTAATTTCCTCGTCGAGTGCACCTGGGCCGAGGAGCATCCGGAGGAACCGCACTTGGAGATTCCTCCGGTGGAGGAAGCAGGAGAGGAAGACTGGATACTTCATGTGGATGGTGCGTCAAACTCCCGAGGGAGTAGAGCTGGCCTCATTCTTGCGGGCCCCGAGGGAGAGGCGGTGGAATACGCTCTTCGGGTCCTTTTCTCCGCCACCAACAACCAAGCAGAGTATGAAGCCCTATGGCAGGGATGAAGCTGGCCGGGAGCTTGGCGCAAGGCGTTTGAGGGCCTTCACAGACTCTCAGCTTGTCTCTGAGCAAGTCGTTAGGGAATATGAGGTCAGAGATCCGATAATATCCCATTACTTGAGCAAGGTTCAGTCCCGAGCCTCCCATTTTGCTTACTTCCGCTTCAACTACATCCCCAGGGAAGAGAATGCCCGGGTTGACACACTCTCCTGGTTGGCCACCTCGGCCAACGGGACCTTGGGAAGAACGTATGTGGAACATTTGGAGGTCCCAAGCATTGAAGCCACGGAGGATGCCCTGTCGGTCGCACAAGAACCCTCTTGGATGGATGCTTACATCTGGTATCTTACCGATAGCACCCTCCCTGAAGACCCAGTTGAGGCCAGACTACTAAAGCGGTGGGCTCCGAAGTTTTTAATGATGGACGAAAGGCTCTACCGAAGGTCATTCTTGTATCCGGTCCAAAAGTGCATCGTCCCCACAGAAGCTGATTATATCCTATGGGAGATCCATGAGGGCATCTATGGAAGTCATCTGGGGGGCAGGGCTCTAGCATATAAAGCCCTACGGCAAGGATACTACTGGTTGACCATGAGGGATGATGCTGCAGAGCTCATTAAGAGGTGTGATAGCTGCCAGCGTCATGCCAGCATCCAGCGGCAGCCGACCTCCTAGCTGATCCCCTTGGCGGCCCCCTAGCCTTTTGTTCAATGGGGGATGGACATCCTGGGACCGTTCCCCCCAGCCTCCGGTCAGCGCATGTTCCTTCTGGTAGCCGTTGACCACTTCACCAAATGGATTGAGGCCGAGGCACTGGCCAAGATCACCGAGGGCAAAGTGAGGTTCTTTTTCTGGAAGACTATAATCTGTCAGTTTGGGCTGCCGCATACCCTCGTCACCAATAACGGTCGGCAGTTCAACAACGCGCCTTTCAGGAGATTCTGCACCGAACTAGACATTCATCAGTGGTTCACCTCTATCGGACACCCTCAGACCAATGGCGCGACCGAGGTGACCAACCGCATCATCCTCCAAGGACTTCGAGTGGACGACTTCAAAGGAAGGTGGGGAGGAGCTCCCTAACATGTTGTGGGCCTACCACACGATGCCATGCGCTTCCACCGGAGAGACTCCCTTCAGCCTCATCTTCAGCTCTGAGGCCGTCATCCTAGTGGAGATAGGTGCCCTGAGCCCCCGACGGAGTCATACAGCAAGGAGGATAACTCAAGCCAGCTACAAGCCAACCTCAATCTTGTGGAGGAGGTACGCGACTGAGCATGGCTCCGAATGGCCACCTACCGATAGTGAATGGCCAGGTACTATAATGCCCATGTGCCCTAGGACATTCCTGCCAAGAGACCAGTCCTCCATCGGGCCGAAGTTTCAAAGCTGACAAAGGGAGGAAGCTGTCACCAAATTGGGAAGGACCCTATCGAGTCATCGAAACCCTCCATCGTGGAGCATACAGAATCGAAGGGTTGGATGGAAAGCCGCTTCCGCGGACCTGGAACTCCAACAACCTTCGTCGGTATTATCAGTAATGTACCCCTCTATGTTGAGTTATGCTTTTACATTCTTTCGGGCTCCTGCCCTGCATTCTATATTAATAAAAGTGCATTCGAGTAACCCCTCTTTTTAGTGAAAGCCCAAGGCCAGCTCGGCACCTCAAGACCAATGTACCATCAGCACCGAAGACCAATGTACCATCAATTCCAAAAAGCTCGAGGCCAGCTCGGCACCTCAAGACCGGTGTACCATCAGCATCGAAGACCGGTGTACCATCGGCTCCAAAAAGCCTGAGGCCAGCTCGGCACCTCAAGACCGATATACCATTGGCACCAAAGATCGGTGTACCATCGGCTCCAAAAATCCCGAGACCAGCTTGGCACCTCAAGACCGCTGTACCACTGGCACTGAAGACTGATGTACCATCAGCTCCAAAAAGCCCGAGGCTAGCTCGGCACCTTAAGACCAATGTACCATCGACACCAAAGACCAGTGTACCATCGGCTCCAAAAAGCTTAAGACCAGCTCGGCACCTCAAGACCGATGTACCATCGGCACCGAAGACTAGTGTAGCATCGGCTCCAAAAAGCCCGAGGCTAGCTCGGCATCTTAAAACTGATGTACCATCAACACCGAAGATCGGTGTACCACCGACTCCAAAATGCCTGAGGCCAGCTCAGCACCTCAAGATCGATGTACCATCAGCACTGAAGATCGGTGTACCACCGGCTCCAAAAAGCCCGAGGCTAGCTCGGCACCTCAAGACCGATGTACCATCGGCATCGAAGACCGGTGTACCATCAGCTCCAAAAAGCTCAAGGCCAGTTCAGCACCTCAGGACCGATGTACCATCGACACCAAAGATCGGTGTACCATCGGCTCCAAAAAGCCCAAGGTCAGCTTGGCACCTCAAGACTAATGTACCATCGGCATTGAAGACCAATGTACCACCGGCTTCAAAAAGCTCGAGGCCAGCTCGGCACCTCAAGACTGATGTACCATCGGCACCGAAGATTGGTGTACCATCGGCTCCAAAAAGCTCGAGGCTAGCTTGGCACCTCAAGACCGATGTACCATCGGTGCCGAAGGCCGATGTTCCATCAGTACTCAAGCCTGACGCTTGTTCGGCACTTCAAGGCCAATACGCCACCGGTACTTAGCGGCCTGAGGCCGACCTAACCCCAAGTTTGACCTCGGTGCTCCCTCTAGGCCCTAACCCTACAAAATGGCTAAGTCATGGATCTGCTGGTAACGGGCCGACGAGTACTATCCCCCATCGCCGATGCAGCCCCTAGAGGTCCCACGTCGACAAGCTGAGGAGGATTACAGGTCCAATGCACATTTAAAAAAAGAAGAGAGATTTCCATTACTAAAAAAGGTGCTTACAAAATGCCGGCTGGGTCAAACTTTAGTACAAAAAAGAACAAGTACAAAAGTCAAGGATCGGCAGCAGCGAGCTCATCGTCGGACGAGGCCCCCTCAGACATCGGGTCCGGTTTGATCTCCAGGGCACGGGGAAAGTCGAGGACCTGGGCCACCTTTTCCTTGCCGTCCTGGAATCCTTGGAGGTATGCATCCGCGGAGGCTTCGGCTAGCTCCTCTAAGAATCGTGCAGACGCCTGGAACTCCTCTATGGCCATCGCAACCCTCCCCTCGACGGCAACCTCTAACTCGCGGGCCCTGGTCTCCTCCTCTGCGACCAGGAAGGTGGCCATCCTTGCCGCCTCCTCAACGTGCTCTGCCCTCACCTCGGCTGCCTGGATGGTGGAGCTGTGCTCGGCGATGTGACAATCCCTGTCGGAGATGACACCCTCTGCCACCCCGAGTTGGTTCAGGGCTGCCCGAGCATGTTCGGCTTTGACCTCTGCCCGCCTGGCAGCCTCCTCGAGTTCGGCGGCCCGGTCAGTTGTCGCTGTCTCCAGGGCCCCCTCAGCTCTCTCGGCTCGGGCCTGGGCCTCCTCAGCATCCCATCGGGCCTCGTAGATGATGACCTTTCCTTGATTTATTACTTCCCTCGTGGCCACCAGGGAATTAGCCGACTGCACCAAAAGCACGTTAGTACCAGCCCGGCTAGATAACAGACACCAAAGCATAGCCTCTACTTACCCAAACGAGCGCCACAAAGGCTTCATGGAAGAATGCTGATGCACCCAGCCAGCTGAGCTCCTCCTAAAACTCGGGCTGGATAAGCT
>UESW01003862.1:1092271-1284002 GCA_900491605.1 Calamus simplicifolius
TGGGGGAAAGGAAATTGCTAGGCCCTGAGCTGATTCAGCAAACAGTAGATAAGGTGCATTTGATCAGGGAGCGTCTTCGTACAGCTCAGAGCAGGCAAAAGAGCTATGCTGATGTCAGAAGAAGGGAATTGGAATTCCAGGTTGGGGACCATGTTTTCTTAAGGGTATCACCAACCAAAGATGTGATGAGATTTGGGATTAAAGGAAAGCTGAGTCCACGTTATATTGGACCTTTTGAGATCTTGAGCAGAGTCGGAGAGGTTGCTTACAGCCTGGCACTGCCTCCGATTCTATCTGGGGTACACAATGTTTTTCATGTATCTATGTTGAGGAAGTATATCTCTGACCCCAGCCATGTCATAGCATATGAGCCTATACAGTTGAGGAAAGATTTATCATATGAGGAGCATCCTTTGCGTATCGTAGACCGCAAAGATCAGGTTCTAGACGGCGTACCATTCCCTATGTCAAGGTGCAATGGAGTAATCATTCTGAGAGGGAGGCTACTTGGGAACTGAGGAAGAAATGAAAAAAAGTATCCACAACTATTTGTATCTTAAATAGTTAATGATTTAAACTGTTGACTTTAGTTGATTGTTGATCCTTGGGACAAAAATTTGGAATTTTAATTTTCTCTAATGAAAGTTATCAATTTCGAGGCCAAAATTTTTATAAGGAGGGGAGAATGTAATCCCCGGATTTTGTTAACTGCTCGTGAGAATTGATCGTGAGATCGGAACGTTGACTCCAGGACTCCTGCAGTTGTGCAAGGTGTTTGAATTTCAAACCCCGGATATGATTACGTGATCGCGAAACTTAATCGCGATATTCCTGGAATGGATAACGACGATTGTATTTTCAAATATCCCATAACTAACAGAATCTCAAATCCCTTGATTTGAGGAGTCTCCGTCGCCTTTAAAGGATCACGAACCCTCCTTCCCATCATCCTCGAACACCTCCTTCCCATCATCATCGTGTGCATCTGCTCCTGGTAAGCCCCCTATCCATGCCTGGGAGAGAGAGAGAGAGAGAGAGTCAGAGAATGAGAGAGAGAGAGGGGATTAGAGATGGGAGAGAGAGAGCTTGTAGCCGGTTTGATCCGCCGGTTCGGCCCGGCGGCGTGCCCATCGCCTCACCGGGCCTGAGCTCCGATCGGAGACCACCACCGGTGCCGGGCAGGCGTCCGGTGGAGGTCCGGCCGGCCATGGTGGCCGATCGTACCATCGGCACAGTAATGTGCCACGGCAAATTGTGAGGGAGAAAGGGAGAAAGCGAGAAATTAGGGAGAGAGAGAGAGGGGGAGGCCGGCCACCGCCGCGGCCGGCTCTGGCCTGGCCACCGGTGGCCGAACCACCCCAATTTGGCCGGCTGTGTCGCCGGCGTGAATCCTAGCCGCCGTGGATAGAGAGAGAAAAAGGGGAAATCGGGAGTGAAATTGGAGAGAGAGAGGGAAGGGGGTCGGCGCGGCGGCGGCCGGCTCTGGTCCAGCCACGGCGGTCGGGCCCCCCTAATTTGGTCGGCGGGCCCTGGCCACCGACACGGATGGCCCCTGTTTGGTTGAAATAGGGGAGCAACAGTAACAGGAGAAAAAAAAAGAGTTGGGCCGGATGGGCTGAGCCGATTTTGGGCCTTGGGCTAGTCCAAGAGCCATTTTTGAGCCATTGTTTTGGCCCTGTAATGGGCCGAAAATGTAAAATAAAATTATGGCCCGAATCAGGATTGATTCTAGTTTCTGGGATAATTTTGTTTCCCTATTTGGGTGTATACATTGAGAGATATTCGAGCCCAAAGTTGGGCCCGTGAAGTGGTCTGGGTAGAGTTTAAGAGTCATTTTATTATTCAGATTTTAGAAACTTAATTATGCAAAATGATGCTGTAGGTGCCCAGGTGTCCAAATAGCTGGGTTATCAATTGGGATTTGCATACTAAGGTAAGTAAGCCAAGTATTATAATTTCATAGATTATTTAATTTATAAATTATGAATTTAATTAGATGCATGTTTATGAAATGTGAAAAATGAAGTTCATTTATTCTGAATTAATGCATAGTACCACGAATTTATAAATAAGTATTTGTTATGATATGACTTATATCAAAAATGTAATTATGCAAATTATGTTGGTACTATCGAGATGATAATATGCAATCATGATGATGACAGTGAAATTTAGTGTATGTGTCGCCGCGGTTCTCATATGACTTGAAATGCCAAGTGATACGTGACCCACCTTCATAAGAAAGATATAAGGACATACATCCGTAGGATGTGTTCTGATGACAGATTATGATATGGCATAACACTGGTACCAGGACCCCTCCTCTTGGGGGACATTTAAGAGTGATACACAAGATAAGTGTTGTAGGGCCATGGGACACATAAAGAAAAACAATGACAGTATAAACAGTGTTTGGTTTACATTGCATATTTTAGTATTTATTATTTAATTATGCTTCCAAATTATTTTGATCTGATGACATGAATATGCTATAGCATGATAAATGTAATTTGAAATTGTATTAGGCTTACTTATTGAGTGTGAGCTCATAGAATTCTCACAATATTTTTCATAGCCTCAGGAATGAAGAAGGATATTTGGGATAGACGGAGCTTCTATTAAATAAACTTAGTTCTATTGATATAGTTCAGTATTGCTTGTGTGTAGGGCAGGTAGCCCAAGACTGATAATTATGGTTTGTAATAAATCATGAATTTAATTTTGCTTTATATTGATTTATGTGATGATGTTCGAGACGCCTTGCATGCCTGGCATGCGGCGGGTTGTCACTCTAGCTCGGGTTTTAGGACTGGGGCGTGATAGAGAGATTGACCATGGCTTTTCGCAATAACTAGTTGTTGGCCTAGGAGATTACAATAAGCACCGATTGTACAGTGATGGGCTGATAATGTCCTCTTTTTGTTTGGATGGAGGTGTAACGAGGGGGAGCGGAAGGAAAGGAACGGGCAAACTGTTAAAAGGGTGTTTGGTTTATAGATTGCCAGATTTTATATTGTTATTACATTACTGGGCCTATGATCCCTACAATTCAAATATCTGAGCATGGACGATATCCACTTTTGATTTGCACATTAATGAGATTACAAATTATTAGGCATCTCACATTGATATGTTTTGTTGACAAACTATATTACTAAAAATATAGATAAAAAATATGTTAAAATCCAAAATTACCCTTGTTTTCTAATTGAAAAGAAACCAATTCAAAGCAATATTTCAAATATAATAATTATAATATATAAATTATATAATTAACACACAGTAATAGAATATATTATAAATATATATATAATTATTATAATTATATATTAAAAAATACATGATATTATATTTAAATATAAGTAATTATTTGTATTCAAATAAAATATACATAATATTATTATAACTAAATAATTATAAACAATTTAATAGAATTAAATATTACAAATATTATTATTAATATTTTAATACTACATAGAGTATAATAAGTAATATATAATTATCATAATAATAACTATATATGTATTATAATACAAAATAAATATAATATAATAATATTATTTCATATTATTGCATTATGATTATAATACTAAAAATATTTTATGATAAATTTAATATTTTATTATATATTATATTACATAATAATAAATTTTATTAATATATTAGTATACAAATAATTATATAATATAATTATATTGAAATTAATTATTATATATAATTTAACAATGTATTTTTTTATTATTTATATGAATATGTAATAAAAAATAATTAAAATTTCAATATAATATATTATATTAATGTTAAAATTATCATATCACGAATGTGTTTCGTTTCGATGGATAATATGGGAAAAAAATAAGAACATCCCACCAATTATAATGTGGCATTGCCTAGGGCTTTGGAAGTAATTCTTCAAAGCCTTTCTCTACGATTTTCATCGAAAATTTTATCAAATATTTTCCATAAAATAATTTATTAAAAAAGCAAAATTATCTTTTCCTATAATTTTTAAAATATCATAAAAAAATAATTAAAAATTTTTTTATAATTTTTATAAAAATTAAAAAATATATATTTTTATTTTTAAAATTTTTTTATAAAAAAATTTTCCCACGATTTTTTTGGAAATCATAGGCAAACGGTCCCAAATTTTTTTGATGGCAAAAAATTTTTTATGGAAGCCTTTCCTGTGATTTCAAAAGGCTAACAAAAAAAAAAAGGCCTCCCACCCGTCTTCCCTCGCTCTGCCCTAACACTAGAGGAAAAAGCTTCTACCCTCCACTCCCTCTTCTTCCATCCTCTGCCCCCTGAGATCTCCATCCCCTTTCTTGCTTCCCCTTCTTCCCCCTCCCCCTCCCCCTCCCTCAAAGAATGCCTCATCTTCAGTTCCTCCTCCGATCTCCAATCCTCAATCTCTCCCGAAACCCTAATCAATTCCTCTCTCCAACACCACTCTCACCGCGGCTCTCTTCGACGGCAAAGCCCTCTTTGTGAGCAGGTAGGGATCTCGCTGCCTTCCATTCCATCAGTCCATCGGTGGATCCTTTCTTGATCTAATGGTCCTCATATGTTTGATTCCAAGAGGGGATATTCTAGTACGGTTGCGGTGGCTGGGAGGAGGAGCAGTGCCGTGGTTGGAGGAGAAGGCGGTGGCCATGATGAAGAGAGACAGAAGGCTGGATTTGGCATCGTCGTCTTGGGTGCCAGATCCGGTCTCCTGCATTTTTTTTTTCACTCCGTCGTCGTCTTCACTTCTCTTACCTCCTGCCGGCGAAGGAAAGAAACCCTATCCTGATAGAGATATAGACTAAAAGATATGCTTTATGTTATGTCTTTATATTTTAATGAGAATTCATTTTGAGCAATGTGTGCCATTTACTATATATGTGCATATGTTTAGTATTTACAAAGAGTATTTGATCTAGTGTGTAGAGTATGGCTTACACACAGAAGACTAGATCATCGATTCTTTTGGAATACAAGTTTATTGTTCACAGTTTTAGATGGAATTGGACACACCATCAGTAGAACTGTAGCACAAATTTTTAGTAGGTCTGTCTTGACTACGGGGAATGATTTATTCTAACTATTTGTGCTAGTACACTTTATGTGTATTGAACAGGACCCAGTTGAGTTAATTATTTTATACTACTTTATAAAATAATTTAAAACTCATGAATATTATGATTACTTATGCTCTTAATCTGAATTCTATTTCTAGACATATGTATGTAGTGATTATTGCTTTGATTACACATAGAGTGAGATTCTATATGAGTCAATAAACTCAGTGGGTTGGGCAATAACATTATATATATGGTGAATATTAATAGTTGAAGGAATCCACGTCCTGTTAATTTGGATTGATGATATCCCCTTGAGAAAGCTTATAAGTTTTGATTGTATCAAATCTTGCAAGTAGATTTTGAATCCGATACATCAAATAAGTTAAGTGGATAAGTCTCAAGGATAATAAAAGCCAATTAAATTATATTGTCAGTAATTAAATTTAATTGATGGATATTTGTAATCTTAACGTGGGGAGATAATAAGTATTTAATATTAAAGGCTCAAAAATAAAATTCGAATATGATTAGGAGTACAATTATAATTCTTTAGTGGAATGAATTGTAATTTATGTAATTGAATCCTAACCCGGGGTAGGATTGGGAGATTTAATTACGTGGGAAGTCCTTTTTATATTTGCCTATTGGTCCCTGTTGTAGCCCTATAAATACCCTCTCAGTTGGTTGCTAGGGTTAACGAGGAAAAAGAAAAACAAGAAACCTAGGTCGCCGAGAGATCCCACCATCTTGTGAGAGAAGGAAGGTATTTTCGGGAATACGGCGGAAGGTTAAAAGGTTAGGTCGAGCAATCGAATCAAAGTGTTCCAAAGTTCAAATATGAAGGTATGATCTTGTACTCATAGATTAGAACGATAAAGTTTTTTTTGTATTACTCATATATGCTATAGTCGTGATCTTGGGGGTATTCCATGCTCTCCAACATATCCACCGTGGTCAATATATTCTTTGAATTTCTTTGATTTTTCTCTGTTTTAGAATTTGGTCCGCACATTTTTCTTTCGTTTCTGTGATTTCTTTTTTTTTTTCTGCTTTTTGGTTATTTTCTATGGGGGTTTTTGTTTGCAGTCTTTGATCGCGAACGAGGATTTCCAGCACATCCTCAATGTGCTGAACACGAACATGGATGGGAAGCAGAAGATCATGTTCGCCCTCACCTCCATCAAAGGTATTGGCGGCCGCTTCGCCAACATCGTCTACAAGAAGGCCGATGTGTTATTAATATATAACTCTTGTTCTTTTTATCTGCATCCCGATGGTTAACAGCGTGCTGGAGCTTGGATCCATGGATGTCATCTATCAGAGCTTGGAGCTCATGAACAGGATCCATGGATGTCATCCCTATTTTTTTTCTCATGAATTTTGGGAGTGACTGAAAGATGAATGAGCATTAACACCCTTCTTAATTGCTGATTCTGGTGGGCCAAGAGATTGGGAGCTTTGAACAAGTTCAAGGCTGGAATTGAAAGGTTGTCTTGATATCTTATTGCCCACCCTCTTTTCTTTATTTTATACATTGTTCTATCTTATTGGTCATTCATCTTCTCATTTTAACTTTATATTTTCCCCGATAGCTTTTGAGGTAAGCAGGTGGGATTTTACCTCTCTGATTTGTTTACAAACACATTGGCTCCAATTAATTTGGATGAAAAAGGTCTAGCTTACATTTCATTTTCAGGTATTCTATGGACTATGGCATGTTCCGCTTCTGCACAGCAGACATTGGCTCTTATTACACTGATGAGGGTTCATTTGAAGAGCCAATGGGAAGGGATAGCCTTCAAAATTTTTGGCAAAAATATAAGGTGGACATAGCATTCTATGGGCATGTTCACAACTATGAGAGGACCTGTCCAATATACCAGGTAGGAAGAAGACATTGCTTTCTCTTTGTGTTTAAAGTAACTGATAGAATTCTCTGCATTTCAGTGAGCACAGATTATTTGAGTTTCTAACTCACAGCTAAGTCAGGTCCACTGATAAATATCATTATTTTAAGAGCATATGGATTTAGTTATGATCAATTTTGTAATTAATTATTTTATTTGCATCTGCATGCTGGAACATTATCCTGGTAAGTTGCATAATAAAATAAAAAATTTAGTTTGTGACCACATTGAATATTTATTTGCAGAGAATAGCTTTCTTCAGAATTTCAATTTATGTGCCTTTGCAGCAGCTAAAGAAGTTGGTACTTGGTGCATCAGGTGTCTTGCCGCTTGCTGTATAGCAGTAAGAGGTTTGTATTTTCTCACGTCCTCTTTTAATTTTGTAACTCCCAGCTATCAAGCTCTCATCTTATTCATTGAAAAGGGTACCCAACGAGTATTGTAGCGACAACTTTGCATCATGACGCAAGCTGCTGAAGCTGACAATGTTCTTGTTCTGTTCATTTACAGTATTCCAAATACCCAACGAGTATTGTAGCATTATCTTTCAGCAGAAATGGACGTATGTTGGCTGTGGCATCCAGCTACACGTTTGGAGAGGGAGATATACCGTGAGTGAATTGAATTATTTTGTTAGCTTTATAAAATTTCCTCCTAAAATGCTGCCCTGCTGTTGCTTGGTCATTAACTTATTTAACAACTTGCAGTCATCAACCTGATGCCATTATTGTGTAAAATGTAAATGAAGTTGAAGTCAGGCCAAAGCCTAACGCATTGCCTGCACCTCCGTAAGTTGATCTATATTGTGAGAAATTAGTTAAAATTTGTACAATGCTTATTGGGGAACTATTATACAAATTTTTTCTTCAGTGTTTTTTTCCTTTGCATTCTTTGCTTTGAAACGGTGACCTTGTATAGCAATAGATATCAATAGACTTGAGGGGCTGTTCTTTAGGCCTTAGTAATGGTTTAAAATACCATTCTTTATATCGATAGACTTGAGGAGCTGTTCTCAACACCTTGTGGATATTTTATGAAACAGAAGTATTCTGTTTGGATTGGTGGCTCCATCCTTGCATCTCTCAGCACCTTCCAGCATGTAAGATTTTGGTTCATAAGTTGCTTTTCTTCTCAGGCTCATTATATAATTGCAGTATATCAGTAGTCGTGCCACCAATCTAGTTCTATAGTTAAGCCATTGCTGCTAATTTTTGATTCTCAGCTTGCTAATCACCTGACCTATGTTCAAATTTGCAGATGTGGATTTTGAAGGAAGAGTATGATGAAAGTGGTCCTTCAATCGTGCACAGGAAGTGCTTTTGAGAAGTTCTAGGGTCAGTCATTTCATGGCAATTTGAGTCCCAGTATATTTTAGATCTTATATTTTGTCTCAACCTTATAGATCCATTTAAATATTATGTAATTTGATTTGTGTCCCCGTGCGCAGCTCTACTCATGGCCATGATGAAGTCATCTTTGATGCTGGGAATCACATGCTATCTCATGCACTCTAAACAACTTGGATGTGTATCTTGCATTTTGTGGGTTTAGGTTTTTAAAGAGACGATAATGTACATATAAGATATTATTCACTTTGGTTTAGTCCGTTTGTAGTACAATATCTATTCTTGTTGCTAGGAAAAAGTAAAATGTAAAGAGACATATATGTATCTGAAATCTTTTTGACTCCTGAATCATCATCTTATTCTCTTATATTTGATGAAATTTTTTGGATTTTGTATCTCAAGTGATGCTCTTAAAATTAAATGATTATATTTTACTTTTGTTAAAATTTAAATGTGCAGACTAGTTGTTCAGGCTTGGGGCTTGAAGAACTGCACACAGAAGGAGGAATGGTGATTTAAATAGAAATATAATCTTTAAATATTAAATAATTTAAAATATAATAAATATAACTTTTTTTTACGATTCTAAACATATTTTGTAAGAAAAAAATATTTATTTATTATTTTTTATGATTGAATTTATTTTTATAGGTAAAAATGGTTAAAAATAATAATTTTAGAAAAAATTACCTTACTATTTTTCCCTACAATTTTATGAATTTTTGTAGGGAAAGATGTCAATAAAAAATAATTTTTTTTATTTTTTTCTATGATTTTGGGTTTTTCGTAGGGAAAGAAATTATTAAATAATTTTATTAGCCAATTTTTCATACGATTTTAAGAATTTTTGTAGGGAAAGATGTTAATAAAAAATAATTTTTTCAATTTTTTTCTAAGATTTTGGATTTCTCGTAGGGAAAGAAATCATTAAAATTTTTTATTAGCCAACTTTTCCCTATGATTTTAAGAATTTTTGTAGGGAAGATGTGAATTTTTTTTTTTGATTTTTCCCTATGATTTTGAGGTTTTTCATAGGAAAAAAAATCAGTAAAAAATTTATTAGCCAACTTTTCCCTACGATTTTTCTACTTTTTCCTATGATTTTAAGAAAATCGTAGGGAAAGACATGGAGAAAAAATATTTTTTTTTTTTTATTTTTCCCTACAATTTTTCATTTTCGTAGGCAAAATTTTTTTAAAATTCAAATTTAAATTTTAAATTCTGATTACTCTTTTCCTACAAAATATGAACTTTTTCCTACAAAAAAAATAGTAGGGAAAAGTACTCTTTGCCTACGATTTTTGAAAGTTGTAGGCAAAGGCTTTCCCGATGCACTTTCGCCTACGATTTTTTTTTGGTAGGGAAAAGTTCAAAAATTGTAGGAAAAGACTTTTCCTACGATTGTTTCATCTTTCCCTACGAAAAAAATCGTAGGCAAAAGTCATGTTTCTTGTAGTGCCAAAAGCCACATGGCCGAATACATACAATACTTCATTATTAAAAAAGTATATATTAATATCCGAGTATTCATTTATTTATTTTGGTTTCTTAATTTGTTGTTCTAATTTTTTTAATCATCTTGGTCCTATTAATGTTAGCGGACCTCATGATGTTTTAGGGACGCAAGTGTTCCTTCATATTGGATCACAAGCCTTGCTTCTTATGTGCGTTATACTTTGGATGTTGATGATTTGTAAGAGATAAATTAAAATAAATCATAAAGTTCATGATTAATTTAATATAATAGACCTTGAAATACTTTTAAAAAAATAATTCATAAAACTAATAAAAGATTTAGAGAATCTAAATCGGAGACCGAGGTACTTTGATAAGAGCATTACTGTCCCTCTTGGAGGATTGACAATTCTAATGCTCTCAAGCTACAACTAATTCCAGTTCAATTCAACTTCTCTCGAAAGCAACGTTTTGATCCAACAGAGAAATCATAGAAAAGATGATGAAAATAGTAACGAAAATGATGAAAACTGGAGATAAAGACAAGAAACTAGAGGGAACTGGAAATGGCTTTTGTAGGGAAAACTTTCTACCATCTTGTGTTGAGAGATTGACCATGGCTTTTTCCCAATAACTAGTTGTTGTTGACCTAGCTAGGAGATTACAATAAGCACCGGCTGTACAGTGATGGGCTGATAATGTCCTCTTTTTGTTTGGATGGAGGTTAATTAACGAGGGGGAGCGGAAGGAAAGGAACGGGCAAACCGTTAAAAGGGCGTTCGGTTGATAGATTGCCAGATTTTATATTGTTATTACATTACCAGGCCTATGATCCCTACAATTCAAATATCTGAGCATGGACGATATCCACTTTTGATTTGCACATTAATGAGATTACAAATTATTAGGCATCTCGCATGCATTGATATGTATAATTATCTATATAAATATTATAATTATATATTGCTAAATAAATATAATATAATATTTTAATATAAATAATTATCTGTATTCAAATATAATATAATAATATTATTAAGTAATAATTATTATAACTATGTAATACAATTAAATATTACAAATAATATTAATATTTATAATACTACATAGAGTATAAGAAGTAATATATAATATTGGAATAATAATAACTATATATTTATTTTATATATAATAATATTATTTCATATTATTACATTATCATTATAATTCTAAAAAGATTATATGATAAATTTAATATTTTATTATATATTATATACATAATAATAAATTTTATTAATATATTAGTATACAAATAATCGTGGGAGAGGGGCGCCGCGCTGGTGTTTCACCTCGAGATTCTCCTGCTGGGGATCAATCGGCAACCAAACTGGATCAAGAGACCGAGGAAAAGAGCTATATGTTCTCTTGACGAGCGATACTCTCTTCTTTTTCTTTTACCCCCTGGAATGAATGAAGGGGGGAGGGAAGTTCCGTTGCCGGGCCCATGGTTGATGGTTCCCACGTATTTCAAATTTCGATTACTTCATCAACCGCCGCGTGGTCCATCGGGTTGCTTTCTTTTCTTAATTAAAAACGAAAAGAGTCTATGCTTTGGACTTTTGGACTTGCCAAAGTTTAATTGAGAGCCGATTCAATGTAGAACGAGCCAAACGCGGTGAGCTTCGCCTGTGAGATATATAATCCAACGTGTGATACAAAATTAGAAGGTCAACTTTTTGATTGTTTCTACTCTTTCCGGCTCTTGGACTCCGTTCACAACTCGGCATGGTTGTATTCCGGGGAAAGGAAAAAAAAAAACGACAGCAGCAAGCCATCGGCAACAGATGCTCCGTATGAACTGCACTTTGAAACCCAAAAAGCCAAGGCAAAACTATGCTTTTGGTTCTCCGCACATAATTTATTTTAATCTTTAAACTTTGAGTTATTATATTTAACCTCTCATATTAAAAAATATTATATTTTTAACATTTTATTATATAAAATTGATGAAATAACTAATATTATTCTATTAATCAATTCATATATTTACATAAAAATGATATATCGGTTATTTTATTAATTTTAATTAATCAATGAGATATTAAAAATATAATATTATTAAATATAAAAAATTCAACCGTAAACATTGAAAGTTTAAGAATCAAAATAAATTTTGAGTGAAATAACAAAAGCATATATTTTTACCGAAAATCCAAAACCAAACAAAGAGCAACAAACAAACAACTTTGTTTGAACTGTTGGATGATGCTGGTGTTTGGGTGTCAAAGAAGGCTAATAATTTAAATTCTAAGTGCAGGTTAGCATATTATCAACCTCCATTGTAGACACTCATGGTTCCTTGGATTCCTACTCGAGCTTGGCTGCACTGGAGGAAGACAGCTTAAGAATGAATTGGATTAAGCTGGGTAACTTAACCGAGATTTTAACTGTCTGCAGGTTCACATCGACACATAGACTCATGTTTGCATTTGGACTGAGGATATGTCCGATCAAAATCTATACATTAATTATGACTTTCAGTATCCAAATTGGCCAGAAATGAATAGCCATGTATTTTGAAGTCCTTGATTATAAATGAAAAAAATATTTTTCTACCTAAGGCTCTATTTGATTAAACTTTTGGAAGAACTAAAAGTACTTTTTAAGGCTTAAAAGAACTTTTTAATAATTAAAATGATATTTCAACAATAACTTTCTACGTCCGTTCTAATACACAGTTTTTTAGCTAGCATGCAAAGTAATATTATAATCAATAACACTGTTATTTCACCATCCATCAGTTCCCTTGCAATGGTTGCCATATGGCATATCAGCCATTATTTTATTTCCAAAAATTCAAGCTCTGGGCTGCATTTGGCAAGCAATTAGATTCAAAGGATTATAATCGTTGAGTGATGTTATTTATTCGCTGCTTCGACCATCTTCTCACTTGTTTCCTTCGATTTGTTAATGTCATCCCAAGTTAACTCCTAATGCACTAATTAATCTATGATTCCGTCTTCAGCGAGCATGCATGGGCTTCAAAAGTCATGAAACAACTTGGTAGCCACGGAATGCTCCAAGGTGAACTCGGTGGCCGGCTGGTGTGGGAGCAAGATTTTGGCGATTCTCAAAAGTCAATTTAATATTAGTGAACACCTGTTGTTAAGCTTTTGTCCACGCTTTCATCAAATTAAGAATCTTTAAAATAAAAATATTAGTGAAATGCAACCAACCACATGAAAGCAAGTGAAATAATTGAGCTTGTGGTGGACTGCATTTCTGATTCCAAGTCTACATTGACTGGGAAAGTAAATTTTTTCCATGGATCATCTCCAGACTGAATTAAATATTCGGCTCTAAAGACTTATTTAGGAAGAGATAGAGATGAAAAGTATTTGGTCCACCATGACTAGAAAAAATAAGGTCTTGGAAATTAAAATATGATGAGGATATGGCTATCATAGAATAGAAATTTTATACATGGCCCTGCATTATAAGCTAAGCCTATGGAGGGTTTACCACAAGTCAACTGAATTCGAATTTTAAAGCATGATTTTGAAGAAAAGAGCACCACCTAACTGAGGTTTCATTAGTCTGGAGGGAGAAGGGGCCCAACCTCGAGACCCTTCCTTCTCCTTCCCTGACTTTCCCAAACGCAGGAGAGAAGCCAAGAAAATACTAATCAACATGATTTTTATAAACAGAGAAGTGGGGGAGGAGAAATGCATAAACTTTATTACATTCGAGTCATTTTAAATTCAATTTATAATAAAAATAAATTAGAAAATACTAATCAACATGATTTCAATTGTGAAATATTATTCAGTTTGTCATAACAATCCTCTATGAGTCTTCATATTTTGAAAGTACTATGTCATCACTTTTTTATCAATACTATCAAAAATGTCCTCAATATAAACGGCGAAACAATCATTCGGCCACTGGTCACACTTTTGAATATATAATCAATTTTTCACCATGTTCATTATTGAAAATGGTTCTTCAAAGAAAGATATTGGAGCAGAAAGAGAGGGAGAGTGTTTGTTGGTTTCATAAGCTTAAAAAATAATAAAATAAGATCTTATATATATATATATATCAATTTTTTACATATTTATTTTGGATTTTCTGTTGTTCTAATTTTTCGATTATCTTGGTCTCTTTCATTGCTCAAAAATCGTGTCTTAGCGTTAGTAAATCTCATAAAGCTTTAGGCATATCGGTGCTCATTGATTCCGTCATGGACCTTATTTCTTATGTGCATCATCCTTTAGTTGTTGATGATTTGTATGCAGTAAATTAAATTGAAAGAAAAAGTTCATAATTTAATAAAATAGATCTTAAAATACTTTTAAAATCAATTCATTGAACGAAAAAAAGTTTTAGGAGTTGATTTCACTTAAACCTTAAACAATAGGATATTTGCTCTTTCTTCTAAACTATATATATATATATATATCAATTGATCCTCTAATTACAATTTAATTAATAATTAATTCCAATCATTTAAATTGGGTATTAAAAGTAATATAGAAGTAGTCACGTGGCTACTAAAGATATCGTTTGGTGCTAAAACTAAAACCAGATTTTTAAAACATTGACCTTGTCCCCAGTGGTAGTTGAAGGATTTTTCAATTTCTTTTATTTTTATTTAGAATTATTTTTTTATTTATTTGTTTATTCCTTGAATTCGTCCGACATTCCAACAGGCCTTTCCCAATCACTACTCCCAACCTCTATGAATTGTATTTGTATTTGGGGATTCAAAGTTGGCTGCTATAATGGACTCTCATGGCCCATACAAAATTCCAGCCAATCATGGAAGGTTAATTAGCGGAGTAGAAGAAAATGTCAAGAATGACGACTTTTGTAACTCCAATTTGAATAGAATTATAGAACCCTCTCGCGAATGGCTAGAAAGAGCCATAGAAATAAGAGTCCGGAAAGCATCAAAGGTCCATGACTCTGAATTGACATCGTTTATTAGGTGATTTTCTAATTATTGAGGCTTTCTTTTGAATACAATCATAGGACTTGATGACCGCACACAAAAATCTCTCCTCTGGGCTGGGTCATCTTGAAAGTTTTTCCTTTGATTTTTGGTGCGTAGGCATTCTCTTAAATTATTTTAGCCATTTTGCAAGAGCCTTCTCCTCATATCTGCTTGCTGTAAATCTTCACTGACTTGGGCATCGGAGGGTCTTTCATAGAAGGCCACCCCCGACACTCTCTGCGCGAGGACTATCTTGTAAGTTCCACTCGAACGAGAGATCGGCGTTCAGATCCGGAGTCGAACCGCACCCAAGTTAGAGAGTGGATTTTTGCAGCAACACAATCTATAATAAAAATTGATGTGGCTGGTCAGACCTCGTTAGGGTTAACGAAGAAAGTAACTGACGGAGCCCCCGCCTCAGCCTCCGAGCTCCTCCCTCGGCCTTGGACCCGACGTCCCCCCAGCCTCGGCCTCAGACCTCGGCGTCCCCTCGGCCTCGGCCTCGGACCTCGCATCCCCTTAGCCTCGGGCCTTAGCCCCTCTGGCGTCGGACCTCATGTTCCACCACCTTGTGTCATCTGATACACCCACGTGGCCCACTAACCACCTGCGGTGGCCACGTGACCACTACTTGTCTACAACAGCATGTGGCCACAACCCGTAACGGCGCACGCCTGACACGACTGGGCTTACTTGCCACCGGTGGACGGCCGACGAGTAAGACACCTCTAACAGCGGCACCTCGAAATCAACCACCTTCTGGAAGCGAGAAAAGGGACCCTCAGACAGCTATAAAAGCCCACACTCACAATGATTAGGGGGATCCGAACTCAAGCTCTCTAACTGTCCATTCTGATAGTTCTTTTCTTAGCTGTTCCCGAGTTGCTTACTTGAGCATCGGAGGGTCCCCACCGGTGCAACCAGTCTCTAGGGACTTCCTTGCAGGAGCTCTTCGAGGGGAAGGACCTCTATTTTCCGACATTGGAGAAAGGCGACTTGGCATCAACAGATTGACGGGCCAGGAAGGAGGGGTGAGAGAAAGAGAAAGTTACGAACCAGTCAGTTGCAGATTCTTCTCCCCCGAGTACTCAAGAAGATGGTGATGACACGAGCGCAGGAGGTTTCCACCAGCCATGCACGCTGGGATGCATTGCCCGGGGATTGACCTGTCGGAGGCTGGTCCCCTCGCTCCCCAGGCTAGCGTTCCCGCACTACCATCACCACCACCGTAGCAGCGGTAGCACCAAGATGATCGGATTGCTGCCCTCACTGTGCAGGTTCAGTTGCTGGTAGCGGCAGTCCAGGTCCTGCAACAGCAACCAGCCACCGTGCAGCGGCAGCCGGAGCCACTCTCAGTGGTCCCGGAGGTGGTTCAACCCAGCCAGCACTCCTCCCAAGGGAAATCTCCAGTCTAGAAGGTTCGTCGCCGCTGCGCTTCGCCCAGGCGTCATCACTAGGAAGCCTCTAAGAGGCCCCGGTCTCCTTCTCACTATGCTAGTGCTTCTCCCAAGCGGCGGCATGGGAAGGAGGCGGAGTGCACCCATCTGCACCGCCGGCACTCCTCTCCATCCTCAGAATCTTCAAGGGAGGGGTCCTTTGATGGCCGGATAGCTCGCCAAGCCGAGCGCTGTCAAGATTAGTGCAACCAGCGGTTGGAGGAGCTCAGTCGCAGCATCACCAATCCACCGGGGATGGATTACGACAGCCGACCACCGCTGTCCCGCCGTATTATGGAGGAGCCAATCTCAACCCAGTTCCACCTCTCTCAGTTGGACCCGTACGACGGGACCACCGATCCCCTAGACCATCTGGAAAGCTACAAGGTTCTCATGCAGGTCCAAAGGGCAACTGACTCCTTGCTCTGTATCATCTTCCCCGCTACCTTAAGGAAGGCAGCCCGAGCTTGGTACTGCCGCTGCAGAGTATCAACTCCTTCCGTCAACTGGAGAGGGCCTTCTTGGCCCATTTTGACGCTTGCCAGAAGATTTCCCGAGTGGTGAATAGCTTGTTTTTCGTCCAGCAGAAGAGCGGCGAGTCCCTGCGGGATTTTGTCGCCCGATTCAAAGAGGTAGCCCTCGAGGTCTACAACCTCGAGGACTTTGTGGCCACTTTAGCCTTGAAGCAAGGGCTTCGCCCCTTCCGTTTTTCTTACTCCCTCGACAAGAAGCCGCCCAGCTCCTATGCCGAACTCCTGAGCTGGGCACAGAAGTACATCCGCGCCGATAAGGCTGACTCCTCTCGACGCGAGGCAGACGGGAGCTCAGCTAAGAAGCAGACTTGTCTCGAGCCTACTGAGGCTCACCTCAGGAGGCCCAAGCCTCCCTGCCGACCAGCCGACCATCCTCGGACTCTTGCTCCCAGAGACGGTCCGTTCACTCCCCTACTAGCCCCGATATCTCACATCTTGCTGAAGATCGAGGGCGAGCCGTATCCTCAACATCCTCCTTCGTTGAACCCGAAGACCCCCCGCAACAAAAATCTGTACTGCCGCTTCCACCGGGACCATGGCCATAGCACTGATAACTGTCGCCAACTGAAGAAGGTGATAGAGGAACTCATCCAGCGTGGCCACCTGGAAAAGTTTGTTCAGAGGGGCAACTCGGGTGCACCCGGTCCGTCGGCGCCCCTCCTCCAATGGCCAGCATCGACAATGGCCCGACCGAGAAGACGGTGGCGATGATCTCCTGGGGGGCAGGCAGCACATCCAAGAGGCCGCGGGGGGAGGAGCTAGATTCTGTAATTTTCTTTTCTAAAAGGAATCTAAAGGGGGTAGTTAATAAGAATGATAATAGCGTCGTCGTATCTATGACGAGCGCTAAGCATCCTATAAAAAGAATTCTAGTTGATAGTGGGAGCTCTGTAGATGTTTTGAGTTATGATGCATTTGTTTGGATGAGCTTATCCCCTAGCTCTCTTCGGCCCATCGCCACACCCTTGATGGGTTTCACTGAAGATTCTGTGAGAGTTGAAGGGGAGATTACTCTCCCCGTCACGGCCAGGACTCCACCGTGTCAGAGCACGGTCTTCATGAACTTTCTGGTTGTCCGGGTTCTCCTAGCCTACAAAGCCATCCACAGGAGACCCAGTTTGAATCTTCTAGATGCCGTCGTCTCCACTAAAAGGCTGCTTGTGAGGTTTCCTACCAGTAAAGGAGTTGGAAAAATGCAGGGGAGCAGAGCCCGCTACCACTTTGCTACCTTATGGCCCCCAGCCCGTAGGGGGTGGTGTCTGCACCTGCACCAGAATCGCTCGACCCCCGTGACTTGGAGAGGAGAGGGAAGCCGGCTAAGCACCTGCTGACCTTTCCGCTGGGGGAGGACTCGGCGAGGATGATCCAAATCGGGGCCCTACTGGCAGCTCGCCGTTGAACGAGAGGAATGTGGTCCTTCGAGTCAATGGAGGGGGAGGACCACGAGGGGGGAGGAGACGGAGAGGCACAAAGCCTCGAGGAAGAGATCTGGTCCTCGGGAGAGGCGGAGGAAGGCCAAGATGGAGAAGATGACATTGGGGAAATCTAATGGAGGCTAGGAGTGGTCAGAAAGCTAACCTGGAGGGAAAAATAGCAAGAACAAGCTCTCGGAAAGAAGGCGAGGTTAGGGAGGCCAGAGGAAGAAGATGATTGCAGTGCAAATGGACAAGGCCCAGCTTTTCCTCTGACTTATTAGATTTCGAATCATCCCGCCTCACCTACTTGGGCCACACGGACTCCCGCTATAGGCGGATTTGCCTCGGCAGGTGCCCGACACGTGATACGCTCCATCTTCAGCCAATAGTAGGGCGACGCTGGCGTCAGCACCATGATGGCAATGATAATGGTGGCTTTTCGTAGGTTCTGAGGGGACGCCCCCGTTTCAAGGCAGATCTTCACAAATCTGATGGCCAGCAGGAATAGCGCCATTGCAAAGCCCAAGTCACCCACGCTAAGGCATCGTTGCACCTAGAGACACGTGCCCTTCTTCAGTTGGCGGCACGACGAGATCAACCACTTGAGTTTACACCCCTTTCGCCTTGCATGGGTGGGCCCGCTTCATCTCAGGGGCGAGGGGGCATCTGATGTGGCTGGTCAGACCTCGTTAGGGTTAATGGAGAAAGTAACTAATGGAGCCCCCACCTCAGCCTCCGGGCTCCCCCCTCAGCCTCGGACCTAGCATCCCCTCAGCCTCGTCCTCGGACCTCAGCATCCCTTTGGCCTCAGGCCTTAGCCCCCTGGCTTCGAACCTCATGTCCCACCACCTTGTGTCATCTAACACACCCACGTAGCACACTACCACCTGCAGCGGCCATGTGGCCCACTACTTATCTGCAACAGCGAGTGGCCACAACCCGTAACGGTGCACGCCTGACACGACTGGGCTTACCTGCCACCAATGGCATCGTACCTGGCAGGCGGCCGTCGAAGCAAGATACCTCTAATATGCTTAGTGTCGGTTGCAACCTATCACTGTCAGCCTAGCCACTCGTCCGCTACCGGACAGTGGCACCTCGAAATCAACCACCTTCTTGAAGCGAAAAAAGGAACCCTCGGACAGGTATAAAAGCCTACACTCACGACAATGAGGGGGATCCGAACTCAAGCTCTCTAACTGTCCATTATGATAGTTCTTTTCTTAGCTATTCCCGAGTTGCTTACTTGAGCATCGGAGGGTCCCCACGGTGCAACCAATCTCGGGGACTTCCTTGCAGGAGCTCTTCGAGGAGAAGAACCTCTGTTTCCCAACATTGGAGAAAGGCGACTTGGCGTCAATAAAAATAAATTAAAAAATACTAATCAATATGATTTTAAGCTGAAACATTATTCAATTGTATCAAATTTAATCACAACTATCCTGTATAAGTCTTCATATTTTGGAAGTACTATGTCATCACTTCTTTATCAATATTATCAAAAATGTCCTCAATGTAAAGGGCGAAACAATCATTCGGCATCTTTTTTGTTTATTAGGAACTCCAAATATAGAATAGAACCCGTCTCACGAATGGCTAGAAAGAGCCATGGAATAGAGTTCGGAAAGCATCAAGGTCCATTACTCTGAATTGACATCATTTATTAGGTGATTTTCTAATCATAGGTGTTAGCAATATAGGATCTTCAATAAATAATTTGTTGCATAAAATTAAATATAAAATACTTACCTAATGCAAAATTCATCATAATAGTATTTCCTGATACAGAATTCATCATAATTGTATTTACCTCATCATAATAGTATATAGACTTGAGACTTGAATCTAATGGATTCTTGCTAACTTTGGAGAGAGGACTAATTATTTATATATATAACATTCAATTATATTTCCATCAAACACCAAATTAATGACTATAATTTCATTTAATACCAGAATTAATGGCTTAATGTTAATGGCTTAAACTTTTGGACTATTAACATCCAATTCGGTAGCCCTTCGTCTTCGCATGGGTGGCCCTTCGCCTTGCATATTAGGTTAGATCGAGAAAAGAACGACTCTTCACTTTCATAATAATCAACATTAAAGGCATAACGTAAAGATTAATCTAAGCAGAAGCAAAATTAAATTTCATAATGTCATTCTTTCGATTGACTTTAACATAATAAATTACATAATAAGAGTTATTGTGGTCATACACATCTAAATTGCTCACGTTAGGTTATATAATTTATATATAAATAACTTAATGTTCGCTTAATTGTAGACACAGTAATTTTCTTGTTCAAAATAGTAAGTATATATAAGCATAAGAAACAAGAAATAATAAATAAAACATAAACATATGAGCTCAAGAGTGTCACAACATCATCGTAATAAATCTTCAATTCATAACATCATCATAATCAATCTTCAATACAACCAAGACCCATTCTATGTACATGTTCTTAAAATGTTTTTGGTTGTAAACCTTTAGTTAAAGGATCTGCAATCATAAGATCCATTCTAATATGTTTAATGCACACTCTTTGTTTCTGGACCTCCTCTTTGACAGTAAAGTACTTTAATTCATATGTTTAGCACCTCTAGAATATTTGTCATTTTTGGAGAAGAAAACTACCACAGAATTATCACAATAAATTTGCAGTGGCTTGGTAATAGTGTCGACAACCCCAAGTCCTGAAATAAAGTTCCGTAGCCATAATGCATGAATTGTAGCTTCATAACAGGCTACAAACTCTGCTTCCATAGTGGATGAGGCAATAATATATTGTTTGACACTCTTTCATGAAATTGCTCCTTTTTCCAATAGGAACACAGCCAAAAGTTGACTTTCTACTATCAATACAACCAGCAAAATCTGAATCTGAATACCCAATCACTTCTAACTGATCAGACCTTCCAAATGTGAGCATATAATCCTTAGTTCCTTGAAGGTATCTCATCACTTTCTTTGCAGCTTTCCAATGATCATACCAGGGTTACTCTGATATCGCCCAACATCCCAACTGCGAAGTTGATATCTGGTCTTGTGCAAGTTTGCAAATACATCAAGCTACCCACAATAGAAGCATATGGAATAGATTCCATTTGCTTACGTTCCACATCATTCTTTGGACATTGCATAAGACTAAATTTATCCCCTTGTTGTATTGGAACAATACCTGCTAGACAGTTGTTCATATTAAATTTCTTAAGAATTTTCTCGATGTAAGTTTTCTAAGATAACCCTAACAATCCATATGATCTCTTTCTGAATATGAAAATTTCTATAATATAAGATGCATCTCCCATATCTTTCATCTCAAAATTCTTAGAGAGAAAATTTTTAGTCTCATACAAGATACCTAAATCATTAGCAGCAAGCAAAATATCATGAACATATAGAACCAAAAATATATAAACTTACTTCCACAAATCTTTCGATAAATGCACCGATCAACGATATTTTCATGAAAACCTAAAGATGTAATAGTATCATTGAAATTAATATACCATTGTCTGAAAGCTTGTTTAAGTCCATATATTGATTTCTTAAGTTTACACACCATATGATCATTTCCTTCCTTGGAAAAAAATTTAGATTGATTCATATAAATTTCTTCCTCTATATCCCCATTAAGAAAGGCTGTTTTCACATTCATTTGATGTAACTCTAAATCATATTGAGCTACCAAAGCCATAATGATTCTTAATGAATCTTTCTTTGAAACTAGTGAAAATGTCTCTTTATAATCAATGCCATCCTTCTGAGTATAACCCTTGGCGACAAGTCTAGCTTTAAAACGTTCGATATTGCCATTCAAGTCACATTTGGTTTTAAAAACCCATTTACATCCAACTTGTTTAGAACCTTCTGGCAATTCGACAAGATCCCAGACATTATTTTCAGCCATTGATTTTAATTCATCTTTCATAGCATTAATCCATTTATCAGACTTATCACTGTTAATGGCTTATGAAAATGAAACAAGATCTTCATAAATGCCATAATCAAAATCTAATTCTTGCAAATAAACCAAATAATCATCTAAAATAACTAATTTTTGTATCCTTACGGTTTACTTAAAGCTATTCCATATGGTTTAATTTTGTCAGCTATTGGTAGGTTAGGTTCTTCATGGGGTACTTCATTCAAACATTGTTAAATATTGTTTTGTTTTTGTATGTCTGAAACAATGTAAGGAATGATTGTAGATTCAGGAACATTTATGGGTAATAAAATTAACCCTTACTTCATTGATATCCACAATCTGTTTGTCCACTACCACTAACTTCACCATTCTTAATGAATTTGGCATTGCCTGTCTCAATAATTCTAGAACTATGGTTTGGATAATAAAACTTGTACCCTTTGGATTTCTCTGGGTAACCTATAAAGTAACCACTGACAGTTCGAGAATCCAATTTCTTTTCATGTGGATTATACACTCATGCTTCTACTGGACAACCCAAACATGCAAGTGTCTTAGACTAGGTTTCCTTTCAGTCCATAACTCAAAAAGAGTTTTAGAAACTGCTTTACTAGGAATTTATTTAGTAAATATACTGTAGTTCTAAGAGCATACATCCACAAAGATTTTGGTAACGAGAAATTACTTATCATACTCCTAACCATATCCATTAATGTTCTATTTCACCTTTCTGCCACACCATTTTGTTGAGGTGTGTCTGACATAGTATACTGTGCACATATGCCATGTCTTTCGAGAAATTTTGCAAATGAACCTGAATTTTGCCCTGATTCATTATACTTTCCATAATACTCACCACCTCTATCAGATCTTACTATTTTTACTTTTCTGTCTAGTTATCTTTCAACCTCTTTAGTAAATACCTCAAGAGTATTTACAGCTTGAGATTTTTCTTTAAGCAAATAGACATATCCATAACGTGAAAAATCATCTATAAAGGTGATAAAAAACTTTTCTCCACCAAAAGCATATTTAAGAAAAAGAATTAATATAACTAATCTCAACTACTTTAAAATTAAGACTTTGCATTGTTATAATTGCGTGTGAAAACAAACAACAGCACCAAGCCATCGGCAACAGATACTCCGTATGAACTGCACTTCGAAACCCAAAAAAGCCAAGGCAAAACTATGCTTTTGGTTCTCCGCACAAAATTTATTTTAATCTTTAAACTTTGAGTTATTATATTTTAACCTCTCATATTTTAAAAATATTATATTTTTAACATTTTATTATATAAAATTGATGAAATAACTAATATATTATTCTATTAATCAATTCATATATTTACATAAAAATGATATATCGGTTATTTTATTAATTTTAATTAATCCATATAATGAGATATTAAGAATATAATATTATTAAAATATAAAAAACCACCTGTAATCATTGAAAGTTTAAGAATCAAAATAAATTTTGAGTGAAATAACAAAAACATATATTTTTACCGAAAATCCAAAACCAAACAAAGAGCAACAAACAAACAACTTTGTTTGAACTGTTGGATGATGCTGGTGTTTGGGTGTCAAAGAAGGCTAATAATTTAAATTCTAAGTGCAGGTTAGCATATTATCAACCTCCATTGTCCACACTCATGGTTCCTTGGATTCCTACTCGAGCTTGGCTGCACTGGAGGAAGACAGCTTAAGAATGAATTGGATTAAGCTGGGTAACTTAACCGAGATTTTAACTGTCAGGTTCACATCGACACATAGACTCATGTTTGCATTTGGACAGAGGATATGTCCGATCAAAATCTATACATTAATTATGACTTTCAGTATCCAAATTGGCCAGAAATGAATAGCCATGTATTTTGAAGTCCTTGACCATGCATCATTTGATAAAAAGCAATCTCTAATCCACTTGTATATGAATTAGCTAAAACTTAATTAATACATGTTTGCAAATATTTCATTCTGCTAATTATATAGTTTATACTTTTACTTAATTACTGTTCATTTTGTACTTGTTTGATGTATATATAAGATATACTCAAAAAAATTATTAATTGGCCTTTTAATTATAATTTTATTTGTAATTGACTTCAATCATTTAAATTGGGTATTAAAAGT
This sequence comes from Calamus simplicifolius, assembly GCA_900491605.1. Classification (NCBI taxonomy): domain Eukaryota; kingdom Viridiplantae; phylum Streptophyta; class Magnoliopsida; order Arecales; family Arecaceae; genus Calamus; species Calamus simplicifolius. The sequence goes on from UESW01003862.1 coordinate 1,116,478, forward strand.
AATAGAGAACTAGTTACATAATTGTTACGTGGATACCATTTTTTTTAATTTTTATTTAGGATTATTTTTTTTCCTTCCTTGAAGTCGTCTTGACCCTCCATCAAACCTTTCCCAATCACTACTCCCGACCTCTAATTGTATTTAGGGATTCAAAGTTGGCTGCTATAATTGACTCTCATGACCCATCTAAACTTCCAGCCAACGTCAAGAATGACGACTTTTTTTTGAACTCGAATTTGATTGGAACCGTCTCACGAACGGCTGGAAAGAGCCCTAGAAACAGGGGTCCAGAAAGAATCAAAGGTCAATGTCTCTGAAGTGAGATCGTTTATTAGGTGATTTTCTAACCATTGGGGCTTTCTTTTGACTATAATCATAGGGCTTGATGACCATTCACTGGACTTGGATAGTTGTGATCAAATAATTCTGATTTTAAATTGCGTGTTCTGTGTGTCAGGTAAGCTGCTATATAAATCGATAGATGAACAAATATAGGCATCAGTTCTTCAAACTCATCCTTCAAGTTTGCTTTACTTTTGCTGAGAAATATTCGGCTTTGCTGTCCTTCTTGTGAGGTTCTTGAACTCACCTTCTTTTCATCATTATTACAATCTTCTGTTTTGTTTCTCAGCAGTAAAATTGCGTGGTGGATGATGCACTGCTGTTGCAATAAACTGGAATCCATGGCGGTTGCTTTACTTTTGCTGATCCTCCTGTCCTCAGCCCCGCTCATGTCCTCCTCGCGGTTGGGAAATGAGACAGACCTGCAGGCCTTGCTTGCCATAAAGCATCAGATAACACGCCAGTCCCCTGGAGCTCTGAGCTCATGGAATCACACCGTCCATGTCTGTGCCTGGGAGGGGGTCTCGTGCATCCGCAAACACGACACGCAGAGGATCTCAGCCTTGGAACTCGCATCTCATGGCCTCGCAGGTTCCTCTCTCCTTTCATTGGCAACCTCAGCTTCCTCAGAAGAATCGACTTATCATCCAACGGTCTCCATGGCGAGATCCCGCCAGAGATCGGCCGCTTGCACCGGCTGTTGCATCTTGATTTGAGCTCCAACTCATTTGAAGAGCTCATTCCTTTTAATCTGTCCTATTGTTCGGACCTTCAGGTGCTCAATCTAAGCCACAACCATCTCGTGGGGGGAATACCTGATGAGATCAGCAACCTATCCAAGCTTAAATATCTGGTTGTTGAATTTAACAACATTACAGGTGTCATCCCACCATGGCTTGGCAATCTTTCTTCTCTGATCGAGCTTTCTGTAGGGATGAACAAACTGGAGGGAGGAATATTCCCAGAAGTTGGCCAACTTGGACGTCTAGAAATATTAAATGTGCAAGAAAATATGCTCTCAGGTATCATCCCTGCGTCCCTCTACAATCTCTCATCCTTGCAAATTTTGGCTGCTGAAGAAGACCAGCTGCAGGGAAGCCTGCCACCCGATATTGGCACCAGACTTCCAGATCTCCGACAACTTTTTCTTGCTCTAAACCAAATTGGAGGACCAATTCCAGCATCACTTTCCAATGCCTCTAGACTTCGGATCATTGATCTCCCATACAACAATTTTATCGGTTTCATGCCCACTGATCTGGGAAGATTGAAATATCTCTTCAGTCTAAATATACAGGCAAATAACATTGAAGCAGACAATGTCTCTGGTTTGGGATTTCTTACTTCTCTCAAGAATTGCAGTTATTTAAAACATTTATATCTGGGTGAAAACAAGCTAAGGGGTGCGTTGCCTATTTCAATAGCAAACCTCTCCACACAACTTGATTATCTACAATTGAGTTACAACCAAATATCGGGGAGTATTCCTTTGGAGATAGAAAACCTGGTCAATCTGACTGTACTTTCATTGCATGACAATCTTCTAACAGGCACCATTCCGGAAACTGTTGGAAAGCTTAGCAATTTGCGTCTTTTACTCTTATTCAACAATAGATTTACAGGTTCTGTTCCATCCTCCCTCGGAAATCTAACTCAGTTGATTGGTCTCGGGTTATATGGCAATAGCTTACAAGGACGCATACCTCCAAGCCTCGGAAACCTCAAGCAACTAGAAGCACTGGACCTTTCTCTAAATAATCTCAGTGGTACAATACCTAAAGAAATCATTAGTCTTCCTTTTTTGTCTGATTCCATCAACTTATCTAACAATTCGTTAGTTGGGCCACTCCCAGAAGAAGTCGGCAGTTTGAAAAATATCAAAATATTTGCCATCTCTGGGAACAAGTTAACAGGTAAAATTCCAGACACAATTGGTGGATGTGAAGTCCTTGAGTTTCTATATTTGGATAATAACTTTTTCAACGAAAGCATTCCGTCGTCTCTCAGCAACATAAAGGGCCTCCAAGGATTATTTCTATCTTACAATCACTTGACAGGAACCATTCCTTCATCTTTGAGCACAATCAAGGGTCTTCAAGCTCTGGATCTCTCACACAATTACCTTTCAGGGTCAATCCCACATTCTCTTGAAGATTTGAATTTTTCAATGTTGAGTTCTGTACCCACCGATGACTTGGGTCTTCAATACTTGAAGAATTATTCAAGTGGTTTAGATCTATCTTTCAACCATCTTGTTGGGGAAGTGCCAATGAAGGGCATATTTAAAAATGCCACTGCAATCACACTCGTTGGCAATGATGGACTCTGTGGGGGTATTCCAGAACTTAAGTTACCCAAGTGCCCTGTGAAATCGTCGAAAAACAAACAGGGGTCTCAGCTGCTAAAATATGTGATTCCAGTAGTTGTTATAGTCATCTTCATTTTCATACTCTCCAGCTTTGCTTTTCTTTATTGGAAACAGAAACCAAAACAACAAACATCATCTGCTGATTTGTTGGAGAATCAAAATCTTAGAGTTTCATATACAGAGCTGGTTAAAGCAACTAATGGATTCTCTTCCACCAACCTAATTGGATCCGGAAGATATGGATCTGTGTACAAAGGGATTATGGAACATGGAAATTTAATTGTGGCTATTAAGGTTTTCAACCTTTTGCATCAAGGAGCTTCCAAAAGCTTCATTGCTGAATGTGAAGCTTTGAGAAACATCCGTCATCGTAATCTTATCAAGATACTAACATCCTGTTCCAGCATAGATTTCCAAGGCAACGATTTCAAAGCTTTGATTTTTGAGTTCATGCCTAATGGGAGTTTGGATGCATGGTTGCATCCTAAACCGGACAGGGATCATCTTGTGAATGGTCTAAGCTTGAGCAAAAGGTTGGGCATAGCTGTCGACATTGCCGATGCGTTGGATTATCTTCATCATAATTGCCAGCCTCCAATTGTTCATTGTGATCTAAAGCCTGCCAATGTTCTACTTGACAATGACTTGTGTGCTCATGTGGGGGACTTCGGATTGGCAAGGTTTCTATGTGAAGGTACGAGCAAGCAGATTCAGTCTTCAAGCACTTCGGTTGCAATAAAGGGTTCCATTGGATATGTGGCTCCAGGTAACTACCTCTATTAACCTTCTTTTTCCTCCTATCTTTTTTCAAAAACTTTGAAGGATTAAAATCCTATTTCTTTTCCATCATGAATCTTCTATCTATATAATATATATTCAAGCTACGATATCCATGGATTGCAGAGTATGGAGTAGGTTTTCATGTGTCCACCTTTGGAGATGTATATAGCTATGGGATCCTTCTACTAGAGTTGTTTACAGGGAAAAGTCCAGTTGATGACATGTTTCAAAATGGTTTAACCCTTAGCAAGTTTGTCGAGATGGCCTTTCCTGGAGGAGTGATAGACATTGCCGATCGACTGTTGATGTTACCACAGCACATCAATATTGCTTATAGCCAGCAGAATGGAAGCAATGTAGTGAAGAAAATCCAAGAATGCATGATTAATGTGGTGGGAGTTGGGCTATCATGCTCGAATCAATCATGGAGAGAAAGAATGAGCATGAAGGATGTTGCAATTGAGATGCATAAAATTCAGGATGCTGTTAGGTTTCTTGAGGGATATGTGGTTGGGGTTCAGTAACCATGTATCATTGCACCTTAGATAAGGAGCTAGGACATGGACAGATCAAAAGTCAACAAGATTATCTATCTTCCAAATGAGTGTAATTTTTAAACCAATGTTGTTCTTTCCTTTTTCAAGTTTTAGATACATGATGTCTAGCAATTGTGAGTGATACCATGAAGGCAAAGTTATATTTCCAAGTGTATTACACATGAAATAAAAAATTTGTTAAGAGAAGAATTTCTTAAATTCTATGAGCAATGGCATATGATGGGTTGGGGCCTTTACCTAGATTATTTTTATTTTGCTCTTGGGAAAGAAAGCAAATCTTAGCCACAGAATAAACCCTATGATTGCCACCATTGAGTTTACTTACTGGTGTATTACGTAAGACCTAAATTTGGTAGGATCTGGACATAACACAAACCAATGAATATGTTTGGTCTAAAGATCATAGATTAGTTTCCAATGATAAAATGAAAAAAATATGTTCAATGATAAACCCCATGGTTGCTTCCATTAGAGGCTACTCATGTATTAAATAAGACCAAAATTTGTTAGGATTTGGACACAACCCAAACCAATATTTATGTTTGGTCCAAGAATCATGGACATGTTTCTCTCATAATGTCATGCATATTAATAAATGAGAAAAATATTTTAATTAACTATATGTTATATTAAAATTAGAGAGTATTTTAAAATAATTAATAAAGAAAAATCTTTTCAATTAGAAATTTACAATAGCCTAGCTAACCAATATTTACCGCTTATTAGGATGTGATGCATTGACAAATGTCCATTCACAACCAAACTACCACTCTAGCACTCTCCCTCTCTCTCTTGGATTGGTTGAAAGGAACGCTCTTCTATACAAGTTTAAGGTTATGAGTAATGGTTGAAGAATTATTTTGGTAACAGCTAGTTGACGTGAAGGCGAGGAGTCATGCATTAATTAGATTGTTCGGAACATGGCCATCACCATTTTAGCCATGCCATATATGTGAAGTGGCTAAGAAATTTTTATAAATAATTAGAATTTATAAATGTTGAGCAAAATAATTAGAATTTGAGCTAAATTCCTCTCTTAGATAGCTCTGATAGATTTGATTCCTAAATAAGGCAATGATAAAGTCCTTTCCAAATAAGAAGGTAAAATCTTACCTAAACTAGTTTGCGCTCCAAATAGGACAATGATCCTAAATAGATCAACACCTTTATCGTAATAGGTCAATCAGTCCAATGACTCAGTTTTGGTCGCATAGGCATGCTAGGTCAACTCATCCGATATTAATTTTCATTAAATTTTTAATATGAAAGTAAAAGTTATTGAACTAGTTGAAAAATAAATAATTTCAAGATCAAACATTTTAGATCATAAGTCAAAATAAAATAAATAAATACTTAATATATAATATAATATATATAATATATATATTATTATATATATATATATATTATATCAATGCAAGTTGGGTTTAATTCAATTAGACCTTAGTTAATATAATTAAATTTTAATTGATTTGCTTAGTAACCTAATTAATTCTCTAGTTATCCAATTAAGTTAAGGTAAAAACTATTGCTAATAAGAACATTGATTAGTTAGAGGTAATACCATTTGAATAATGGTAAACATTTAAAATAGAATATAATATCAAAGATATAAAACCTCCAAAGAAGCACCTGTCTTAGTTAATAAAATATATCACTGAAATTTTGGCACTATTAATGATATAAATTTGTTCATAATTACTTCTAATAATTTTAATTTTTAGTATAAGGTTAGCGATCTCATTAGTCAACTCAGTGATTGAAAAAATAAATAAAAAAAAACTAAAAAAAAACATAACAGCCCACATTCTATACCTTGGATTTGGATGACTGAGGATGTTTTGCTACTTTTCCTCTCACTCTTATTTTTCCCAAATTTTTTATGTTTTGCTTCGGCAATTTGTTAACCATCCATCCTTTCTTTTTGGCACTTTGAGGCGCATTGCATTCTACCATCATCCATGATCCTCACTCTATATCTTTTAGCCTCCATGTTCCGGTCTATATATAACCATCTTATTGCTAGGATTATTTAGAGGAAAAAATATATTTTTAGTTCATGAAACTTCAATGCAAAATTTATTTTGATTTTTAAATTTTTAATTGTTACAGTATAATCTTTCATATTTTAAAAATATTATATTTTTAATGTATTGTTAATAGAATATCTAATGTATCACTTTGCCAACCATTCTATATGCTCACATCAAGATGGCATGCTAGCTTTGCCACCAATTTTAACTAATATCTTATAATGAGACATCAAGCATCCAATAGTTTTAAAATATATGAGGCTAAACTATAACAATAGAAATGTTGAGGATCAAAATGAATTTTGAGTGAAAAGTTTGAAGACTAAAGCATATTTTACCCTTATTTTAAAAGCATGGCTTCAATTTCTCCAAACATTTGTTGAGCAGCAAGATCTCTCTTTTGTTATACTCTAATATTATGGCACCACTTTTCTGAATCTTCTTTCAGTGGGGCTAGGGATGCTAATGGACTGAGCCTCAACCATCCCGAAGTTTAAATAAATCTCAAGGCCAGGATCGAACTGAAACAAGGCCACCATCTATTTTTATTTTCCGTGGAAATTTCAGTCCTGGTCTCCAGCTGGTCAAGCTACATTGGAAGATATCTCTATCAATTTGATAAATTTGGCAAAGATCATGTAGACCATGACATGTTATCCAATATAAATCAACTTGCATTGTTGCGAAGCATGACAACTTATACTAAACCAAATTTGATTTGAGTGGATAGCGAGGTCTCTATTAAGTTCAGGAAAGGTGGGCACATGTTATGGAGAAATATAAAGAATGCAAGGCTATAGATTGGTTCAATGTCCTTTACGAATGTTGGGATAAATGGGTCCCAGTTTACCTAAAGGATACATTCTTCGCAGGTTTGTATGTCATTGTCTTTGGTTCATGTTCGCGTTCAACGCTTCCTTTTTTGATAAAATTATGTACAGGGATGTTATCTTTACAAAGGAGCGAGGGCATAAATCACTTCTTCGATGGGTTTATAAATTCAAAGACTATACTAATGGAGTTCATAGGTAAGTACGAAGATTCCTTGGAGAAAAGGTATGAGGCCGAAAATGAGGAAGATAATAGGACATTACAAACGATTGCTTTCCTAAAGACATCATCACCTTTTGAGAGACAAGCTGCAGGAAGGTATACAAGGCGCAATTTCAAAAAATTTCAGAATGAGATCCTTGAAATGACTGCATCAAATACTAAATTGATCAAGGAAGCTGATAACTATTATGTATATTCTGTAAAGTTGTATGAAAGGATTGAAGTCGATGGAATTGGCAAGGAGATGATCAAAGATTATATCGTGTCATACGATAGAAATATTGAGGATGTTCAATGCCAGTGTCGATCCTTTCAGTTCAAGGGTTACATGTGTAGGCATGCCTTGTTGGTTCTTTATCGAAGCGACATATTTCGTTTACCAGATAAATACTTCTTGAAGAGATGGTGCAAGAACATGAAATACCAATTTGATGATTTCGACTATAATACTGAAGGTTGTGATAAAAGCACACGAAAATCACGGTATGCAGTGATAATTTTTTATTTGAAATGTCTTAATATATGTTTTCGATAACATTATATTATTGATTGTAGATATAGTTTGTTGAGTCATCGGATGATGAAGCTCGAAGAAATAGCCTCCATGTCTGAAGATGCATTTAATTTAGTGATGGATGGTCTAACACCTATATTCAAAATTGCTGTGGATGCTAACTGCACAGCTAAGCCAAGTACAGAGCTTGTAATTCAAGATCCTCAGCAAATTAGGATGAAAAGTCTCCTAAGAGAGAATAGATTAAAGAGTGGAGTCGAGAAGAAATCAAAAAGATTAAGGAAAAATCTGGTCAAGGCAAGCGTTGACGCTCCACCAATGCAAAATGAAATAAGAGCTACTTCAAGCAACATGCAGACTTGTATGCAGTCAATTATCACCCGTGAGGACATGGAAAGAATTGTACCACCTTTCGAAACTTTGATAGACGAGTTCGATGCTTATGTATTGAGTCAACTAATACAGGAGCATATATAAAACACGGGTGTCGTAACTTCGTAACTAGGGTGTCTTGTTCGCAAATGAAGTGCTTTGTAACTAGGGTATCTTTTTTAGCCAAATGAAGTGCTCATCTCGTTTGCTAAGAAGGTTTGATATTTTACGAATACGCTCTAGGCTAACGACACCCTAGCTTTAGCGCAACGACACCCGAAAGGCAAAATCCTACGATATTCTATTTCTCACGAAAGGACACCAAAGCTTTTAGCGCGATGACCCCCCAGCTTTGGGCTAACGACACCATAGCTTTAGCGCGGCAACACCCAAAAGGCAAAAACCTACGATATCCCATTTCTCACGATAGGACACCAAAGCTTTTAGCGCGATGGCTCCCTAGCTCTGGGCTAACGACACCCTAGCTTTAGCACAACGACACCCGAAAGGCAAAATCCTACGACATCCCATTTCTCACGAAAGGACACCAAAGCTTTTAGCGCGACGACCCTCTAGCTTTGGGCTAACGACACCCTAACTTTAGCACGACGACACCCGAAAGGCAAAATCCTACGATATCCCATTTCTCATGAAAGGACATCAAAGCTTTTAGTGCGACGACCCCCAAGCTCTAGGCTAACGACACCCTAGCTTTAGCGCAATGACACCCGAAAGGCAAAATCCTACAACATCCCATTTCTCACGAAAGGACACCAATGCTTTTAGCGCGACGATCCCCAGCTATGGGCTAACGACACCATAGCTTTAGCTCGACGATACCCGAAAGGCAAAATCCTACGACATCCCATTTCTCATGAAAGGACACCAAAGCTTTTAGCGTGATGACCCTTCAGCTCTGGGCTAACGACACCCTACACCCTAGCTTTAGCTTGACGACACCCAAAAGGCCAAATCCTATGACATCCCATTTTTTACTAAAGGACACCAATGCTTTTAGCGCAACGACCCCCCAGCTCTGGGCTAACGATGCCCTAGCTTTAGCTCGATGATACCAAGGCAAAATCCTACGACACCCCTGTTCTCAATTTACGACATTCTAGTTTTCAATTTAAGACATCATATATAAAAACTTAAGAAATTGTGAAGTAGAAAAGGCATAAATACGAATAAATCGAGGACACCCCTGTTTTCAATATAAATTTTTTGCATTTGCATTAATTCTGAAACAGTGTTAATATGAATAAATTACATTAAATTTTCAATCAAAGAAGAATAAAAAAATTAAGAACAGTTTGTGACAAGGTCCTTGATCTTTTGGTTCAGGCCCTCTCTCAATATCGTCGTAGCTAATTGTCGCCAGTAATCTCTTACTTCCTCCTCCATGAAATCCATCTTCATATCATGATTGTCCCATCGAGCAAGACATTCCATGTATCTCAAATAGTATAACCCACAATCCAGCGATCCGGCCGGTTAACTTGGGCAATCTGAAATCTCTTCCATCGATCAAGTCATCACCTTCTCCTTATCACAGTAGATATGGAATATGTGGCCAAGAATTGTATGCCATTTATTTGCATTAGCCTTGTACCTGGCGTTACATTTTAATGAATTCAGGTGCATGAACACCTTTCTTTCCATGTCGACAGCAACCAGATGCCAGTGCGAGTTATCGGAGTTTATTATGGTGAATAGAAACCGGAATTGAGCCTTATCTTCATCGGATACATTGTCAAATATCGAAGCCCCTGATGTTGCAGCGAGTTCATGAGGAGTTAATGGAGAAGTCAGACACAAATCGGCTATGAAAACTGATGCAAAGATGCACTTATGGTATCGGTCCGGATGCTCTGTCCAGTTGCACATCAAAAACTCCTGGCCAGCATCAATTATCTGCCAATGGAATGTAAATTGATTAATATAATTTTAAAATCAATAACTAAAAAAGGTTTCTTAAGATACTTACATCATCTATTATCATATCATTGTTAATGAGATCTTAAAGACTTTTTCTTGTTACAATGCCACCTAACTTATTGGTGTACACGATCTCGTCTGTTAGTCGTTCACTCAAAAAAAAATTTATAATAATTTGGCCATCTTTGATTGTTGTGTTGGGCTTTGATATGCCCACTATCTTCGACGACTTTCTAGAACGGGTTGTCTCATAAGAATCTCCTCTGACCTTGGATGCCTTTCGCTCCCTCGGCTCTTTTTTAATCCTCTTAACAAGCGAAGGCATTCCAACGATTTCTATGTCCACATCATCACCCTTTGGCACAGGGGTGCCAAGTTTATTATCAGATTTGGACTCCTCTTGGCCCTCTGTAGAATGCCCCTCCCCCCTCTTCTCCTCCTCTTTTCATTCCCATGCTCTGTTTTATCGTCCAAGGAATCCCCCTCCAATTTGTTCTCCTTTGTTTTTGCTTTCCCCGTCTCAGTTGGACACTCAGAGGAATGGTCCTCCTCCATCTTCTTCTCCTTAGTATTTCCTTTCCCAGGCTCGAGAAAACACTCTAGGGAATGCCCCTCCTCTGTCTTCCCATCTCACTTGTCCTCCTCATTTATTGCATTGCTTTTCTTTCTGAGCAGTGAATTGAGGAGGCTCTCAGCAATGGACAGCCTATGCCTGACATCGTCAAGTTGATCCTTAACACAGTCCAATTCAATCCTCAACTCGGCACAGCTCGTGCAGCTATCTGTTGGTTCAAGCGATGCTACTGTCTGTTGAGTGAGAAGCAGCGCTCTTGTGACAGTGGTATAGTAGCTCTCTCCAACTGCAAAGCAAGATGATAAACAAATTAATATTAAGTAAAAATGTTAACACATTAAGTGAAAAAATATGGTCAGAGCAATGAAGCAATGTATTAGCTTACCAAGTCATGAGGCTGCATGTTGGCAACCCGAACCGACTGGATCTTCATTTGGTTGTCATACCACTTCAACAACCGGGGCAGCTTATCGAGATATGCTGGTGTTCGCATTGATGTATGCTCGAGGAACCACGCCTGAACATGATAATTTTTAGATATTAAAAAATGTAATATTAACAAAGAAATTATACTAAGGACACTATTTCTGCATCCCAATAATCCTTACCACCAGCACTGCCGAGCATCCGAATAGGGTAGGCTGCCTCCTAACCTTTTTTGCTCTTTTTAAGTGGACCGGCTCCTCGGAACGCAAGCAAGCAACTACTTCTAGGAGAGCCAGAACAATCAACTCCTTGAATGCCGAAGCTCAATCGATCCTATCTAGTTGACTTAAGTGATCCAAGTGTTGGATGAGATACCGTGGACATCTCTGATAGACTTTGGAGCCAAAAACATGGTAAACATGTAGGCGATCCAAAGTCTTACTGTGTCCTCAACATCCTCCTGTACCTTAGATGATCGGAGTCGTAATATTAACTTCTCCAAACCTTCTTGACGAAGATCTAAACCCTAGCCAAATCATATGAACACTGTGGCCGGCTGGTGTGGGAGCAAGATTTTTGGCGATCTCAAGACTGAAACACCGTTTGCAGGCCAACAAGTCAATATAATATCGAGTCCTCCTGGCCCACCGTGATGAACGCCTGGTGTTAAGCTTTTGTCCACTCTTCCATCAAAAGAATCTTTAAAAAAAAATATTAGTGAAATGCAACTACATGAAAGCAAGTGAAATAATTTTCTCCATGGATCATCTCCAGACTGTTCGTTCTCTTAGTAAATCACAAGAAGAATTAGTTAAATATTCGGCTCTAAAGACTTCTTTAGGAAGAGAGAGAGATGAAAAGTATTTGGTCCACCCTGACTAGAAAAGTATTCGTTCTCTTTAGTTATTTTAGCCATTGACTGCCACTTGGATAGTTGCGATCAAATAGAAGATTTTAAATTGCATGTTCTGTGGGTCAGGTAAGATGCTATATAAATCGATAGATGAATAAAGTAGCGGCATCAGTTCTTCAAACTCTATCCTCCGAGTTTGATTTACTTTTGTTGAGAAATCGGCTTTACCGTCCTTGTTGTGAGGTTCTTGAACTCACCTTCTCTTCATCATTGTATTTTGTACATTATTACAATCTTCTGTTTTGTTTCCCAGGAATAAATTAAATTGGGTGGTGGATGAATTACTGTTGCAATAAACTGGAATCCATGGCGTTGCTTTATTTTTGCTGCTGCTCCTCCTATCCTTAGCACCGCTCATGTCCTCCTCGGTTGGGAAATGAGACAGACCTGCAGGCCTTGCTTGCTATAAAGAATCAGATAACACGCGAGTCCCCTGGAGCTCTGAGCTCATGGAATCACACCGTCCATGTCTGTGCCTGGGAGGGGGTCTCGTGCATCCGCAAGCACGCCATGCAGAGGATCTCAGCCTTGGAACTCGCATCTCATGGCCTCGCAGGTTCCCTCTCTCCTTTCATTGGCAACCTCAGCTTTCTCCGAAGAATCAACTTATCACACAACGGTCTCCATGGCGAGATCCCGCCAGAGATCGGCCGCCTGCACCGGCTGTTGCATCTCGATTTGACCTCCAACTCATTTGTAGGGCTAATCCCTGTGAATCTATCCTATTGTTTAGACCTTCAGCTGCTCAATCTAAGCTACAACCATCTCATGGGGAGGATACCTGATGAGATCAGCAACCTATCCAAGCTTAAATATCTGTCAATTCGCAATAACAACATCACAGGTGTCATCCCACCATGGCTTGGCAATCTTTCTTCCCTGGTCGAGCTCTCTGTAGGGTGGAACAACCTGGAGGGAGGAATCCCAGAAGTTGGCCAACTTGGACGTCTAGAAATATTAAATGTGGAAGAAAATATGCTCTCAGGTATCATCCCTGCGTCCCTCTACAATCTCTCGTCCTTGCAAGTTTTGGCTGCTGCAGAACAGCAGCTGCAGGGAAGCCTCCCACCCGATTTTGGCACCAGACTTCCAGATCTCCAACTACTTTTACTTGGTGCAAACCAAATTGGAGGACCAATTCCAGCATCACTTTCCAATGCCTCTAGACTTCGGATCATTGATCTCCTAGAGAACAATTTTACTGGTTTCATGCCCACTGATCTTGGAAGATTGAAATATCTCTCCCGGTTAAATATATATGCAATAACATTGAAGCAGACAATGTCCGTGGTTGGGAATTTCTTGCTTCTCTCAGGAATTGCAGTTATCTAACACATTTATATCTGGGTGCTAACAATCTAAGGGGTGCGTTGCCTATTTCAATAGCAAACCTCCCACACAGCTTGAAATTCTACATATGGATTCCAATCAAATATCGGGGAGTATTCCTTTTGAGATAGAAAACCTGGTCAACCTGACTGAACTTGCAATGCATGAAAATCTTCTAACAGGCACCATTCCAGAAAGTGTTGGAAAGCTTAGCAATTTACGTGGTTTATGGTTATCCCACAATAGATTTACAGGTTTTGTTCCATCCTCCCTTGGAAACCTAACTCAGTTGGTCCGTCTTGAGTTGTTTGACAATGGCTTGCAAGGACCCATACCTCCAAGCCTTGGGAAACTCCAGCAACTAGATGTACTGGACCTTTCTCGAAATAATCTCAGTGGAACAATACCTAAAGAAATTGTTAGTCTTCCTTTTCTATCAGATTCCATCAACTTGTCTAACAATTCATTAGCTGGGCTACTCCCGGAAGAAGTCGGCAGTTTGAAAAATATCAAAATATTTGCCGTCTCTGGGAACAAGTTAACCGGTAAAATTCCGGATACAATTGGTGGATGCGAAGTCCTTGAGTTCCTACTTTGAACAATAACTTTTTCAACGGAAGCATTCCGTCATCTCTCAGTAACATAAAGGGCCTTCGAGTTATATTTCTATCTTACAATTACTTGACAGGGACAATTCCTTCATCTTTGAGCACAATCAAGGGCCTTCAAGCACTGCATCTCTCACACAATTACCTCTCGGGGTCAATCCCACGTTCTCTTGAAGATTTGAACTTTTCAATCTACTTGAATTCTCTACCCTCCCTTGACGTTGGTCTTCAACACCTCACGAATTATTCAGATCGTTTAGATCTCTCTTTCAACCATCTTGAGGGGGAAGTGCCAATGGAGGGAATATTTAAAAATGCTACTACAATCTCGCTCGTTGGCAATGATGGACTCTGTGGGGGTATTCCAGAACTCAAGTTACCCAAGTGCCCTGTGAAATCGTTGAAAAACAAACAGGAGTCTCATCTGCTAAAATTTGTGATTCCAATGGTTGTTATAGTCATCTTCATTTTCATACTCTCCAGCTTTGTTTTCTTTATTGGAAATGCAAACCAAAACAACAAACTTCATCTGCTGATTTGTTGAAGAATCAAAATCTCAGAGTCTCATATGCAGAGCTGGTTAAAGCAACTAATGGATTCTCTTCTACCAACCTAATTGGCTCAGGAAGATATGGGTCCGTGTACAAAGGGATTATGGATCATGACAATTCAATTGTGGCTATTAAGGTTTTCAACCTTTTGCATCAAGGAGCTTCCAAGAGCTTCTTTGCTGAATGTGAAGCTTTGAGAAATATCCGTCATCGTAATCTCATCAAGATACTAACATCCTGTTCCAGCATAGATTTCCGAGGCAACGATTTCAAAGCTCTGATTTTTGAGTTCATGCCTAATGGGAGTTTGGATACATGGTTACATCCTAAGCCAGATAGGGATCATCTCGTGAATACTCTAAGCTTGAGCCAAAGGTTGGGCATAGCTATCGACATTGCCAATGCATTAGATTATTTACATCACAATTGCCAACCACCAATTGTTCATTGTGATCTAAAGCCGGCCAATGTTCTACTTGACAATGACATGTGTGCTTATATCGGGGACTTCGGGTTGGCAAGGTTTCTATGGGAAGATAAGAGCAATCATATTCAGTCTTCAAGCACTTCAATTGCAATAAAGGGTTCTATTGGATATGTCCCACCAGGTAACTACTTCTATTAAGCCCCTTTACTATCTTTTTTTTAAGTAACTTTAAAGAATTAAAATCATATTTCTTTTCCATCATGAACCTTCTATCTATATAATATACGTTCATGCTAAGATATCCATGGATTGCAGAGTATGGGGCAGGTCTTCATGTGTCCACCTTTGGGGATGTGTATAGCTATGGGATCCTTCTACTGGAGTTATTTATAGGAAAAAGTCCAGTTGATGAAATGTTTCAAAATGGCTTAACCCTTAACAAGTTTGTTGAGATGGCTTTTCCTGATAAAGTAATGGACATTGCTGATCCACAATTGATGTTACCAGAGCACATCAATATTGCTTATAGCCAGCAGAATGGAAGCGATGCAATGAGAAAAATCCAAGAATGCATGATTAATGTGGTGAGAGTTGGGCTATCATGTTCGAATCAATCATGGAGAGATAGAATGAGCATGAAGGATGTTGCAACTGAGATGCACAAAATTCGGGATGCTATTAGGTTTCTTGAGGGATATGTGGTTGCGGGTTAGTAACCATGCATCATTCCACCTCAGATCAAGAGCCAGGACATGGACTGATCAAAAGTCATCGAGAATTTATATCTTCCAAATGAGTGTAATTTTTAAACCAATGTTGTTCTTTCCTTCACCAGGTTTTCGATACATGATGTCTAGTAATTGTAAATGATACCATGAAGGTAAAGTTATATTTCTAGGTGTACTACATGTGAAATAAAAAAAATGAATTTCTCAAATTATGTGAGCAATAGCATATGATATGTTGGGGCCTTTTGCCTTGTTTAGTTTTATTTTGCTATTGGGGAAAAAAAATTGCCATAGAATAAACCCAAGATTGCCACCATTTGAGCCTACTAGTGTATTATGTAAGACTTAAATTTGGTACATCTAGACATAACACAAACCAATGAATACGTTTGGTCTAAGGATCATAAACAAATTTTCAATGATAAAAATGTTCAACGATAAACCCAGTGGTTATTATAAGATCAAAATTTGGTTGGATTTGAACACAACCCAACCAATAGATACGTCTGGTCAAAGAATCATAGATGCATGTCCCTCATAATGCCATACATATTAATATATGAGAAAATATTTTAATTAAGTATATGTTTTATTAAAATTGTATAGTATTTAAAAATAATTATTACAAAAAATCTTTTCAGTTAGAGGTTCGCAATAGCCTAACTACCAATATACAAGTTTAAGGTTATGACTAATGGTTAAAAAAATATTTTGATGACAACTAGTTGCTGAGAAGGTGAGGAAGCGTGTGTTAATTGCATCACCATTTTGGCTATGTTATGGATGTAAGGTGGTTGAGAAATTTTTAGATGAACCACTCCACAATCAATAGTAATGGCTATTTAGCATGATTTACATGCTTTTCTTTACACTTTTTTTTTTTTTTAATCATTGCTTTATATTCTCTTCTTCCTTTTCTTTTTTTTTTTTTTGCATTTGCCGGCTTAGATCAATTGCACTACAAACCAAGCTATTGCCCATTTGAAGTCCAAACTAACCTCCACTCTTGAGCTAATCCACTCGACAATGATTTAATTTGATAGGAAATCCATGAAAATAGATAATAATATTTTTCCTTTAAGTTGTTATTATTGTGTATAGAATTTTATATATATTTTTTTAATGGATTAGTTTTCTATCCATTTACTAAAAATGTTAGCTAGACTTAAATAAGTATACTTAATTGAAAACTTTTATAAGTTCCTATATTTAATTGAAAAACTCTTTTAAATGATTATAATTATTGTGAACTTGATAAACAATCAAAAATTATAAATTGAAAAACATAAATAATAAGGTCCGTGTTAGGGATGGGTAGGGTCAACTTGGCTCACCAAGCCTACTAACCATCAAATACTTGATCAAGTCTTAGAGAGGAGGAGCAATTGCCATCATTTATTCACCACTTATACTATAACGTCTTAAGCCTTCCTGCTCTGATCCTAATTGGAGATTTTCTAGTCTTTAGTGGTTTGTGGGGCTTTCAATCTTGGTCGTGATTCTCAAATGAGGTAGGGAAGAAGCCTTTAAATACTATGCAACCACTTAACCAACAATTCAATCATAAATTTGTTCTTCACATGATACAACTTTGACTACTGATTCAACAATTTGCTCTTCAAATGGGGTGGTTGCATTTTTAGTTGTTACATCTGGAAGTATTGTGTGAAAAAATCAGGATTTGTAACTTGTAAGGGATATACAACAAATTGACTGTTGGAAGTGTTATAGGCAACATATTAATCTAAACTCAGACTACGTCTCGGTCACCCAAACTGATTAATTAGGGTGAATTACATCATTCCTTTTCCTCTATTCCATTAGGTTTGGGATTATATTTTTTGAATTATAAACTAATTTTCTTTAGGTTTCTTTAACTTTTCCTCATTGTTTTTCAAATGTTTGATGGCTTTTTTTTAAAAAAAAAATTATACAAATATAGTAATATAAAATAGTATTCAGTGAAGATGATTGAGGTTGGAAGGTAAAACTATTTACTTCCCGTGTTACCCATCAGGCATTAAGACCAACCGGAGCTTGCAATTGCCAATGGAGCATGTCAAGAAGTTTTGAAGGTTAATCCGTGAAGTTAAGACACTCGATCTAATTCATGGTGATGCCAACCAAGATCTGCATCCCAGGAAGAGAGTCACTTGGATCATCGCAGCCGGCTTCAAAGAACCAAGGTAGGAATTAAACGTGAGTGGTAACTCTGTTTTTCAAACCGGATCTTTGTTCCTTTGTTTCCGGCTTGAAGGATCATCGGTTAGCCTGATTGGAATGAAGGGAAGCTTCGATGGAGCCTAGAAGATATTTTGTTTGAAATGTTTTTAATCTTGTTTTGAGAAGGGATGCGATAATTAGAAACTTTAGAATCCTAAGCGGAAATTAAAATTAGGGGGAAGAGATCGTTGGAGGATGTAGATATGATTGGAACCTCTCCAACCATGGATCGCCGGCAATAGGCAAGGTCACGAGACAAGAAGCCTCAAAGAACCGATGATCTCTTTTCTTATTAATGGTGCTCTGCCTTAGGTGATCGGTGTTTTTCCATCGCCGGAGAAAAGAGATCGTGGTGCTGTGGGCATGATCCAGGAACCATCGGCCAAGGTCCAGCCATGGCGAACGGGAGTCGGCCATGGAGGATGGGTGTGGGTGTCAGGTAGATGCGAGGAAGAAGCCGAGTGGGATTTTTTTTTAAATAAAAGATGGTTTGGTTGGTTCAGCATAAGTTCGAACTGGTTCAAGATAATCAAGAACCGGTTCAGCTCAAGGAGACCCTATTCAAGTCATCAGGTTATATCCTAACTAAGTTAGACAACCTATTGTGAGCCAATGTGATTTGATCCTAACCAAATTTGAACTAGGATGGGTTCAATGTAGACCAATTTAGATCTATTGAACCAGAACTAGTTTTGTTGGTATGGTAGCCTGAAATTAGGTTCAATTGAGTGAACCAAATCTTCAAATTAGGCCCAATCAAGCAATCTTGAGTGAACCCATTTTGATTTAGATTAGTGAACCAGAAATCATTTTTTAACTAAATCAGTGAACCTATTTGCTGATTGGTTAGTAATTGAGTTAGGTTCAAACCAATGCAAGTTGGGTTTAATTCAATTAGACCTTAGTTAATCTACTTAAATTTTAATTGATTTGCTTAGTAACCTAATTAATTCTCTAGTGATCCAATTAAGTTAAGGTAAGACCAATTGCTAACAAGAAACATTGATTAGTTAGAGGCAATACCCTTTGAATAATGATTGGAGTATATTTTTAAAGTAATTAAGCATAGGTTAGCAATTAGTGGAGTAAAGGGATAATTTGATAATTAGCTAATTAGTGGTTCTTATGGTAAATTAATTAAATAAATTACTAAATGATTAATTAGTGGTTCTTATAGTAAATTAATTAAGCCATAATTAATCTTCGATCGGATCATGGCTTGGATCGATCGCAATCGTCGGATCGTCTCCGATCGGATGCATCGCAACGGTTCGATCGATCATTGCTGATCCGGATCATGGCTTCGATCGATCGCAATCGTCAGATCATCTCCGATCGGATGCATCGCAACGGTCTAATCGATCATCGCCGATCGGGATCATGGCTTGGATCGATCGCAACTATCGGATAATCGCCGATCGGATGGATCGCAATGGTCCGATCGATCATCGCCGATTCA
Source organism: Calamus simplicifolius (assembly GCA_900491605.1). Lineage (NCBI taxonomy): Eukaryota > Viridiplantae > Streptophyta > Magnoliopsida > Arecales > Arecaceae > Calamus > Calamus simplicifolius. The sequence continues at coordinate 1,135,673 of UESW01003862.1, forward strand.
GATCATGGCTTCGATCGATTGCAACCGTCGGATCATCGCCTATCGGATGGATCGCAATGGTCCGATCGATCGATCATCGTCGATCAGGATCATGGCTTGGATCGATCGCAACCATCGGATCGTCTCCGATCAGATGGATCACAACGATCCGATCGATCATCGCTGATCGGAATCATGGCTTGGATCGATCGCAACCATCGGATCGTCTCGATCGGATGGATCGTAACAGTCTGATCGATCATCGCCGATCTAGATCATGGCTCGAAGTGATCGCAACGTTGGATCGTCTTCGATCGGATGCATCACAACGGTCTGATCGATCATCGTTGATTAGGATCATGGCTCGGATCGGTTGCAACCCTCAGATCATCTCCGATCGGATGCATCATAATAGTTCGATCGATTATCGCCAATCGGGATCATGGCTTGGATTGAACGCAACCATCGGATCATCGCTGATCGGATGGATCGCAACAGTCCGATAGATCATCGCTGATCCGGATCATGGCTCCGATCGATCACAACCGTCGGATCGTCTCCGATCGGATGGATCGCAACGGTCCGATCAACAATTGCCGATTGGGATCATGGCTCGGATTGATTGCAACCATCGGATCATCTTCGATTGGATACATCACAATGGTCCGATCGATCATCGCCGATCAGGATCATGGCTCCGATCGATCACAACCGTAGGATCGTCTTCGATCGGATGCATCATAACGGTCCAATTAATCATGCCGATCAAGATCATGGCTTAGATCGATCGCAATCGTCAGATCATCTCCGATCGGATGCATCATAACAGTCCGATCGATCATCACCGATCAGGATCATGGCTCCGATCGATCGCAACCGTCGGATCGTCTTCGATCGGATGCATCATAACGATCCGATCAATCATCGCCGATCAAGATCATGGCTTAGATCGATCGCAACCGTCGGATTATCTCCGATCGGATGCATCGCAACGGTTCGATCGATCATAGCCGATCGGAATCATGGCATGGATCGATCGCAACCGTTGGATCATCGCCGATCGGATGGATCGCAATGGTCTGATCGATCCTCGCTGATGGGGATCATGGCTTGGATCGATCACAACCATCGGATCATCACCGATCAGATGGATCGCAATGGTCCGATTGATCATCGCCGATCTAAATCATGGCTCGGATCGATCACAACCGTCGGATCGTCTTCGATCGTTTGCATCGCAACGGTCCAATCGATCATCATCGATCGGGATGATGGCTCTGATCGATCGCAACCGTCGGATCGTCTCCGATCGGATGGATTGCAATGGTCTGATCGATCATCGCCGATTAGGATCATGGCTTGGATCGATCATAACCGTCGGATCATCTCCGATCGGATGCATCGCAACAGTTCGATCGATCATCGCCATTTGGAATCATGGGTTGGATCAATCGCAACAGTTGGATCATCATCAATCGGATGGATCGCAATGATTGGATCAATCATCACCAATTGGGATCATGGCTTAGATCGATCACAATAGTCGGATCATCGCCGATCGAATGGATTGCAACGGTCCGATCGATCATCACCGATCAGGATCATTGCTCGGATCGATCGCAACCGTCGGATCGTCTTCAATCGGATGGATCGCAATGGTCCGATCGATCATTGCCGATTGGGATCATGGCTCGAATCGATCTCAACCGGATCATCTCTGATCGGATGAATCGCAATGGTCCGATCAATCATCGCCGATTGGGATCATGGCTTGGATCAATCGCAACTGTCGGATCATCACCAATCGGATGGATCGCAACGGTCCGATCGATCATCGCCAATCAGGATCATGGCTCTGATCGATCACAACCGTCGGATCATCTCCGATCGGATGGATTGAAATGGTCCGATCGATCATCGCTGATTGGGATCATGGCTCGGATCGATCGCAACGGTCGGATTGTCTCCGATCGGATGGATCACAATGGTCCGATCTATCATCGCCAATCCGAATCATCGCTTCGATCGATCGCAACTGTTGAATCGTCTCCGATCAGATAGATCGCAATGGTCCGATTGATCATCGCCGATTAGGATCATGTCTCGGATCGATCGCAACCATCGGATCGTCTTCGATCGGATGCATCGCAACGGTCCGATCGATCATCGCCGATCGGGATCATGGCTTGGATCGAACGCAACCGTCGGATCATCGTTGATCGGATGGATCGTAACGGTCCGATTGACCATCGCCGATCCGGATCATGGCTCCGATCGATTGCAACCATCGGATCATCTCCGATCGAATAGATCACAACAGTCCAATCGATCATTGCCGATTGGGATCATGGCTCGGATCGATCGCAACTGTCGGATCATCTCCAATTGGATGTATCACAACGGTCCGATCGATCATCGCCGATCGGGATCATGGCTTGGATCGATCGCAACTGTTGGATCGTCGCCGATCGGATGGATCGCAATGGTCCAATCGATCATCGCCGATCCGGATCATGGCTCCGATCGATAGCTTGGCTGATGAGTCACAAGGATAACTCGGCTGATGAGTCACAAGGATAGCTCGGCTGGCGAGTCATAAAGGTAGCTCGGCTGGTGAGGCATAAGGGTAGCTCAGCTGATGAGGCACAAGGGTAGCTCGGCTGGCGAGTCACAAGGATAGCTCGGCTCGGCTGATGAGGTACAAGGGTAGCTCGGCTGGCGAGTCACAAGGATAGCTCGGCTGGTGAGGCACAAGGGTAGCTCGGCTGATGAGGCACAAGGGTAGCTCGGCTGGCGAGTCACAAGGGTAGCTTGGCTGGTGAGTCACACGAAAGCTGCTTGGAGGAGGTAGTCTATTCATTGCCGTCTTTCGGATGTGATGGATGCGCAACAGGGCGCACGGGCTAGCCCTAGCCTGATGCCTTGGATTGTGTGCACATTAATGCGATGATATTTTTATCCTTCATCAGCCACCATTCGAGTTTACTGGTGTATTATGTAAGACCTAAATTTGGTAGGATATGGACATAACACAAACCAATGAATATGTTTGGTCTAAGGATCATAGATTAGTTTTCAATGATAAAAATGAAAAAAAAAATGTTCAATGATAAACCCCACGGTTACATTGGAGCCTACTCATGTATTAAATAAGATCAAAATTTGGTAGGATTTGGACACAACCCAAACCAATAGATATCTTTGGTCCAAGAATCATAGACATGTTTCTCTCATAATGTCATGCATATTAATAATGGGAAAATTATTTTAATTAACTATATGTTATATTAAAATTAGATAGCATTTTAAAATAATCAATAAAGAAAAATCTTTTAAATTTAAACTTCACAATAGCCTAGATAACCAATAGTTACCGCTTATTAGGATGTGATGCATTGACAAATGTCCATTCACAACCAAACTACCACCCTACCACTCTCCCTCTCTCTCTCTTGGATCAGTTGAAAGGAACACTCTTCTATACATGTTTAAGGTAGTGAGTGTTGGTCAAAGAATTATTCTTGTAACGGCTAGTTGATCGGTTGAAAGGAGCCATGTGTTAATTAGATTGTTCGGAACATGGCCATCACCATTTTGGCTATGCCATAGATGTGAAGGGGCTAAGAAATTTTTATATATAAATAATTAGAATTTATAAATGTTGAGCGAAATGATTAGAATTTGAGCTAAATTTTCTCTTAGATAGCTCTGATAGATTTGATTCCTAGATAAGGCAATGATAAAGTCCTTTCCAAATAAAAAGTACAATCTCATCTGAACTAGTTTGTGCCCCAAATAGGATGAGAATCCCCAATAGATCAACACCTTTATCGTAGAAGGCAAATTAGTCCAATGGCTTAGTTTTGGTTGCATAGGCATGCTAGGTCAGCTCATCCCATATTAATTTTAATAAAATGTTCAATATGAAAGTAAAAGTTATTGAACTAGTTGAAAATAAATAATTTCATGATCAAACATTTTAGATCATAAATCAAAATAAATAATTAATTAAATAATATATATCATGATCAAATTTTTGAGGTCTTATGGCCCAATCTTACATCCCCATAATGGTGTCCAGTTCCGAAAAAGCCACCAACCCATAATTTGGTTTGGCCTTTTTTTAAGCCCTTAGGACTAGATATTTTAAATACTAGGAAAAATATACTTTTGGTTTTCAAACTTTTATACAAAATTTATTTTGATTCTCAAATTTTCAATTGTTACAAATTCAATCCTTTATACTTTAAGAATATTACATTCCTAATATCTCATTACATGAGAACATGGAAAATTAATGAAATATTTGATACATCATCCTAACACGAATATATGGATTGGGGATGGCAACAAAGAAGGTAGAGAACCCCAATCCTCCTCTTCATGTCTGCCAAAAAAGAAAAAATCTTCATCCCTAACTCATTCCCATAAAGTGTGATTTTTTTCATCCCCGTCCCCATCTACGGGGGAATGATAAATCTCCATATCCACCCAATATAATCCTTCTTTCATCCTCATTCCATCCAACCCCATCCCTCCCTTAATAACATATATAAATTTTTAATAAAAATTATTAAGATAATTTTATAGATATAAAAATATATAAGAATACTAGAGTACTTAAGTATAAGACCAACAGGGCAAGGATAGAATGAAGATATACTTATTTCTATCTTTACTATGCTCTTGCTAATGAGGACAAAAATAATTCTGGTCCTTATCTCCATCCTTATAAAAGGAAAAATTAAAATCTCTATCCCAAATATGACAAGGTAATCTTCACTTTCTAGGTTGAAATTATCATCTTTAATATGGATTTTTACTTATCTGGCAAGTTATGATAGCTCATTTGTTCATATCCGAATGACATATAAATAATTATGTTAATTTTATTTGAGCTTATGTAATGGGATGTTAGGAATGCACTATGTAACAATCGGGAGTCTGGGAACTGATACGGGATAAAATCATCATCGCATTAATATCCGTACATATGATAGGTTAGGATCATTTTTGATTTCCGCCTGTCGGATATCACGATAGAAAAAGATAAAATTGCCATACCTCGGTAGGTCTAAGCTTCGATGATTTCAAACTATTTTCATACCTCGGCAGCACCAAGGTATCCACATACCTCGGTCGGACCTAGCTACCCTTATACCTCTGCAGGACAAAGTATCCTCATACCTCGATCGGACCGAGCTACTCTTATACCTTGGTAGGACCAAGGTACCCTCATACCTCGGCCAGATCGAGCTACTCTCATTCCTCGGCAGGACCGAGGTATCTTTAAACCTTGATGGACCCAAGCTACCTTAACGTCTGACTCAAGCGCTATTTGCTACCTAGCACCACCCCGAATCCTTCGCACGATGAACGGCTCCCATCGTTTGATCTTTAAAACAGTTTTCTCAAAATGAAAATAAAGCTAATAATGCCAATTGTAGCCTAGAATCTATAAATAGCCGAATCTCAAAGCACCACCAGCTTTCTTAACCGTTGATCTCTAACGAATAGGATTCGAATCCTACCAACCTTGTAACCAATCAGAATCGAACAAGATTTGAATCACACTGGCCTCGTAACAAACCTAATTCGAATCAGAGTCAAATCATTCCATTTTTTCACTTTCCTAGACACGTTCGAGGAGTCAGGTGAGCAACCCGCCAATATTCAGACAGTCTATAAATACATTTTCTAAAAAAAAAATTTAGGTACGCTCATTCTTTCATTGAAAAACCTTTTGAAGCTTAAGCAGCATTCAGAGCTCTAGAGAGGTCATTCTTAAGGGACTCTTCTACAAGAGCCTTCTTCTCATATCTGCTTGCTGTGAATTTTTACTGACTTAGGCATCGGATGGTCTTCCGTAGGGGCCACCCCCAATGTTTCTTATGAGAGGATTATCTTGCAGGTCATTCGAGCAGAAGGTTGACACCCAGATCTAGAGGCGGGCCATGCCCGAGTTGGAGAGCGAATTTCTACGGCAACAGATTGGCGCTAAAGGAAGGGCCTCAAGTACCATAAACTTGTGATCAATGAGACAAAGCTTAAAACTGAAAGGACAACCCTTCAATGGCCAATCGAAGGAGAGCGACTTCGGATCCACAGGATCAGACCACCTCCTAGAGGCCTGATTCGCAAGCAACATGGCACCTCCGCAGCCACCACCGGCCAAGATTCCCTCGCCATCGGCTACCGTAGTAACCGAGGACCAGTTTGCCACACTGATCCAGCAAGTTCAAACTCTAGCTCAGTGGTACAGGAGCTCCATAGAGCTCCACATCTAAATGCCCCTACTTCACAACTCTCTAATGGAGCTGTTGCCCCTGCTCCGCTAGTGATTTCTTCTTCCAACCCACTCGAGATCATGAGCTATCCTCAACAGCCCAACCGAAGAGGGCCTAAACTAGTACTGTAGAGGGTCGGGAGAAGAGCCCACCTAGATCTCGGCAAGTTTGGTCTCTCTCCCCGTGCTCTCTCACCATGATTCAACCCCGTGACCATGTTCCCCTCGATCGAACTCTCCTATCATCCAAGATGAAGGGGTCCGTCGATAACTTTGGGAGATCCGCCGAGAGTGGCACTAGGAGCTGGACACCGTCAAGCAAGCCCCTCAACTCCAATTGAAGGCAGAATAGGTTATCCCCTTCTCTGAGGAGATCATGTGGAAAGTGATCCATTTTCATGTAAAGCTTCCTACCATTGGGCTGTACCATGGATCCATCGATCCTGATGATCTGAGTAACTTCCAATCCATCATGATGTTCCATGAAGCATCAGATGCGATCTTATGCTGAGCCTTCCCCTTCACTTTCAAGAGGTCCGCTAGAACTTGGTTTAACAGCTTGAACCCATGTTTCATTAGTTTCTTTGATGAGCTGAGCTACCTATTCAGCAGTCAGTTCGTCAGTAGCCACCGCCATCGAAGAAGGTTCAACTCTCTCTCTGAGGTTAAACAACAACAAGGGGAGTCTTTGAAGAATTATTTAGGCCGTTTTAACATGACCATGTTAGAGGTGGACCACCTCAACCATGAGGTGACCATGTTTGCCCTAGCAGATAGGGTATCTAAGGAGGGTAATTTTTATTTAGCCTTGAAGGTCAACTATCCGAAGAACCTCTCTGACATGATGGCTTTGGTGGATAAATATGCTAGAGTCAAAGAGTCGTGGAGGTCAGCCCGGGCTAAGCAATCAAAGAGGAGGGAGACTAAAGGCTTAGAGAAAAGCTAACATTCTCTCCATGTAAGTCCACCCCATCGCCAGAGAGCTCCTCCGCTACTACTTAGAGATCGCACTTGAAGCTCAGCCCGGGGTTTAATCAGTACACTCTACTCACTACACCAAGAGCGTAGATCCTGATGAAGATTGAGTGCCAGATCCCTCAGCCGCCACCTCTCTGAGGAAACATGGTTCAGAGAGATATGACTAAATACTGCCAATTTCATCGAGATCATGAGCATGACATAGAGGAGTGCTGGCAGCTCCAAAATAAGATTAAGCAACTCATCCATCAAAGGAGGTTGGATTGATTCAGAAGAGCCCCTAAGCAGAATAATGGAGAAGACCGTCAGCCTGAGCCTTTCCAACCACCTCCGCCGAATCCATCGGCTGTTGGCAATGTCAATATGATTGTAATAATCGTCTCTTCATCGGCTCGGCTAGATGAAGAGGAAAATCCATCAAAGAAGCCACGGATCGATGAGCACTTCTTTTTTTATGAAGACCTTTGGGAGATACAGTATCCACACGATGATGCTTTGGTTGTATCTCTTAACATAAATGATTATGATGTATCATATTCTAGTTGATAGTGAAAGCTCTATTAATGTTTTGTACTTTGATGCTTTTGTGAGGATAAAATTGCGGATGGAGGATTTACGGACCGTAGACTCTACCTTGGTTGGTTTCAATGATGACGCAATTACTCTCGAAGGAGTTATTACCTTGGTGATTCAAGCGGGCACTTGGCCCAGTGTAGCCATTGTTTATACGGACTTTCTAATGATCAAGCTTCGATCACCCTATAATGCAATTCTCGACAGGCCCGGATAAATGTCCTTTGAAGCTATTATATCTATCCCTCATCTCGTTGTAGAGAGAAACAATCTCCAAGGCATGTATATTTTAAAATTTAATAACAATTATTAATGTGAAAACTTAAAGATTACATATTAATCTATCTAACATGCATCAAGATCATATCTTTGCTTTATATATTAGATCGTTTGATCTAAAATATGCATATAAATAAAAACATCAAGATCATATCTTGATCTTCAAGATGAGAAGTCATACTACTTATCTTGAAGCCTACCTTAAGATCTAGGGATTAAATCACTTACCTTAAGAACAGTAGGTAACTCCTTATTGCTCTACAGCCGTTTAATCATCCGGCCTCTAGTATCGTCCATGCGAAGCCCGGAATGATCGGATTCCCGGGAGTGTTAGCTCGTGGATAAACAACTTTGCTGATCTTGAATCCTTCCTCTTGAATCTTCTTTCAAGATCCACCAAACTTTCGGTGACATCAGAATTACACCAGGATTTTCTATTCTAACTCTTTAGAAATTCAAACCATAACATTTCGTTGTTGTAATCTGGTGAGGGATGTCCTATAATTTATAGTCTCATTTTAGCCAGCCCATTGAATTCTAACACTTAGAATTCTGTCGTTCGATGAAAATCAAAGAGATGCAGCGTTTGGTTAATTCTGACGTTCGGTGAAAACCAAAGAGATGTAGCGTTTGGTTAATTCCGATGTTCGGTAAAACCAAAGAGATGTAAATTCTAACACTTAGAATTCCATTGCCTGGTTGACTCAAAGAGGCTATATTAGATATCTGATTCAAACCACTTTGAAATCAGATCTAAACCACTCTAAAGTCAAACCAACCATTGGTCTATGGTTCAAGTCCTATCCCATAATGGGTCTGAATAAATCAAAAATTCACTTGAGTTACAAACTAACTCAAGTTTATCCCCATAATAAGTACTACCGCTAATGCCCAGTGCTAGTGGACATTGCTAGTACAAACTCGGTATTACCCATATGACCAAGTCCCACTTAGATCATGGATAAAACCTGTCTTCAGGTCACCTGACTATGTGCGTGACTCCATAGGTTCGAATCTAACTCGGTAGCATAGGAACACTTTCTATACCAATCGATGTGACCATCTAGCAATGGTACCCGACGTCCGAATAGACCGAATATATGCAAAGCAATATTCAGGAACCTAGGCTATGGTTACCGTATAATTCATCCCCTTGTCCTCGTACTCAAGGCAAATACGGAGTTAACTGCCAACTCCGAGTAAATCACCCAAGTATGTTTCAATGCAATGAATCTTGTGACACCTCACAAAGATTACCTTGGCTAAGGTTTTGCTAAATTGAAACATAGTTCAGCACTCTCTCTAACACTTATAATGGACAATCCCATCTTGACTCATCACTGACCCAATAAGTACTTGACTGCACCCAGCAACCTTCCGTCACCGGATTAGAAATCCGGGTGGTCCAATGCCTAAGTACAGTGAGTTGCTTATCAAGTCAATATGATAGTCTCATGTCAAAGGGACACTTATACCCATTGCCCTTCTGTGAGATACCCTTGACAGTAGAGTACTCAACAGAGGAGAGCCACTGTTCAGTGAATATACTTCTACACTCACCTGCATGCCATACTAATGTCATACACTCCTTGGTTTAAGAGGACAAACCAACATATATGGCACACAACGATCTATACTTGACTACGTTATTATCCTAGGTAATAACGTATCATTTGGTTGCGAACAGATTTAAGAGTTACTCAATAATTCCTCCATTGTCGAATACATGTAACTCTAAGGACTACAACATATTGGAATTCTACTGGAAGACGTAAACTATATGTTGTACTGCCAAAATATACTTTTATTTATTGAATAAATCATGTACATTTATAACTCATAACCATCTACAAGCTAGACGATTGGCTGTAGGACACATTTCCTAACAGAATCATTTCCGATAGAATGCATCGCAACGTCCGATCGATCATCGCCAATCGGGATCATGGCTTGGATCGATCGTAACCGTTGGATCATCGCCGATCGGATGGATCGCAACGATCCGATCGATCATCACCGATCGGGATCATGGCTTGGATCGATCGCAAACGTCGGATCCTCGCCGATCGGAAGGATCGTAACGGTCCGATCGATCATCACCGATCCAGATCATGTCTCGGATCGATCGTAATCGTCGGATCGTATCCGATCGGTTGCATCACAACAGTCCAATCGATCATTGCTGATCGTGACCATGGCTTGGATCGATCGCAACCATCGAATCATCGCCGATCGGATGGATCGCAACTGTCCGAATGATCATCGCTGATCCGGATCATGGCTCCGATCGACCGCAATCATCGGATCGTCTCCGATCGATGGATCGCAACGGTCCGACTGATCATTGCCGATCAGGATCATGGCTCGTTTTATCGTAACCATCTTATCATCTCCGATCGAATGCCTCGCAATAGTTCGATCGATAATCGCCGATAAGGATCATGGCTTGGATCGATCGCAACGGTCGGATCGTCTTCGATCGGATGCATCGAAACGGTCCGATCGATCATCGCCGATCAGGATCATTGCTTGGATCGATCGCAACCATCGGATCATCGCCGATAGGATGAATCACCACATTCCGATCGATCATCACCGATCAGGATCATGGCTTGGATCGATCGCAACCATCGGATTGTCTCCGATCGGATGCATCGTAACAGTCTGATCGATCATCACTTATCGGGATCATGGCTTGGATCGATCGCAACCGTCGAATAATCGCCGATCAGATGGATCGCAATGGTCCGATCGATCATCGCCGATCCAGATCATGGCTTCAATCAATCGCAACCGTCGGATCATCGTCTATCGAATGGATCGCAATGGTCCGATTGATCGATCATCGTCGATCAGGATCATGGCTCGGATCGATCACAACCATCGGATCATCTTCGATCGGATGGATCGCAACGGTCCGATCGATCATCGCTGATTCGGATCATGGCTCGAAGTGGTCGCAACGTCGGATCGTCTTTGATCGGATGCATCGCAATGGTCCAACGATCATCGCCGATCGGGATCATGGCTCAGATCAGTTGCAACCATCGGATCATCTCTAATCGGATGCATCACAACGGTCTGATCGATTATCGTCGATCAGAATCATGGCTTGGATCGAATGCAACCGTTGGATCATCGCCGATCGGATGGATCACAACGGTCTATAGATCATCGCTGATCCAATCATGGCTCCAATCGATCGCAACCGTCGGATCGTCTCCGATCGGATGGATCGCAATAGTCCGATCGATCATCACCGATCAGGATCATGGCTCGGATCGATCGCAACATCAGATCATCTTCGATCGAATGCATCGTAACGATCCGATCGATCATCGTCGATCGAGATCATGGCTTGGATCAATCGCAACCATCGGATCGTCTCCGATCGGATGCATCACAACGGTCCGATCGATTATCATCGATCGGTATCATGGCTTCGATCAATCGCAACCATCGGATCATCATCGATCGGATGGATCACAATAGTCTGATCAATCATCGCTGATCAAGATCATGGCTCGAATCGATCACAACTGTCGGATCGTCTCCGATCGGATGCATCGCAACGGTCTGATCGATTATCACCGATCGATATCATGGCTTCGATCGATCGCAACCATCGGATCATCATCGATCGGATGGATCATAATAGTCCGATCGATCATCACTGATCCAGATCATGGCTTGGATCGATCGCAACCGTCGGATTGTTGTCTATCGGATGGATCGCAACGGTATGATCGATCGATCATCGCCGATCAGGATCATGGCTTGGATCGATCACAACCATCGGATCGTCACCGATTGGATGGATCGCAACGGTCGGATCGATCATCTCTGATTAGGATCATGGCCCGGATCGATCACAACCATCGAATCGTCTTCGATCGGATGGATCGCAACAGTCCGATCAATCATCGCTGATCAGGATCATGGCTCGGATCGATCGCAATGTTGGATCGTATTCGATCGGATGCATCGCAATGGTCCGATCGATCATCGCCGATCGGGATCATGGCTTGGTTCAATCGCAACCGTCGGATCGTCACCGATCGGATGGATCGCAACGGTCCGATCGATCATCATCGATTCGGATCATGGATTCGATCGATCGCAACCGTCGGATCATCTCTGATCGGATGGATTGTAAAGGTCCGATTGATCATCGCCGATCAAGATCATGGCTCGGATCAATCGCAACCATCGGATCATCTCCGATCGGATGCATCGCAACGGTCCGATCGATCATCGCCGATCGAAATCATGGCTTGGATCGATCGCAACCATTGGATCATCGCCGATCGGTTAGATCAAAATGGTCTGATCGATCCTCATCGATCGGGATCATGCCTTAAATCGATCGCTACCATTGGATCATCAACGATCGGATGGATCGCAATGGTCCGATCGATCATCGCCGATCCGGATCATGGCTCAGATCGATAGTAACCGTCGGATCATGTTCGATCGGATGCATCACAATGGTCTGGTCGATCATCGCTGATCAAGATCATGGGTGGGATCGAATGCAACCGTCGGATCATCGCGATCGGATGGATCACAACGGTCTGATCGATCATCGCCGATCCGGATCATGGCTCCGATCGATCGCAACCATCGAATCATCTCCGATCGGATGGATCGCAATGGTCCAATCGATCATTGTCGATCGGGATCATGGCTCGGATCGATCGCAACCATCGGATCATCGCCGATCAGATGGATCGCAACGGTCTGATCGATCATCACCGATCTGGATCATGGCTCCGATCGATCGCAACCGTCGGATCGTCTCCGATCGGATGGATTGCATCGGTTCGATCGATCATCACCGATCCGAATCATGGCTCGGATCGATCGCAATAGTTGGATCGTCTCCGATCGAATGGATCGCAACGGTTCGATCGATCATCGCTGATCATGATCATGGGTAGGATCGATCGCAACGTCTTATCCTCTTCGATCGGATGCATCGCAACGGTCCGATCGATCATGGCCGATCGGGATCATTGCTTGGATCAATCGCAACCATCGGATCATAGCCGATCGGATGGATCGCAATGGTACGATCGATCATCGCCGATTCGGATCCTGGCTCCGATCGATCGCAACCATCGGATCGTCTCTGATCGGATGAATCATAACGGTCCGATCGATCATCGCCGATCAAGATCATTGCTCGGATAGATCGCAATCGTCAGATCATCTCCGATCGGATGCATCGCAATGGTCCGATTGATCATCGCTGATCGGAATCATGGCTTGGATCAATCGCAATCGTTGGATCGTTGCCGATCGGATGGATCGCAACGGTCTGACCGATCATCGCCGATCGGGATCATGGCTTGGATCAAACGCAACCATAGGATCATCTTCGATAGGATGGATCGCAATGGTATGATCGATCATTGCCGATCAGGATCATTACTCGGATTGATTGCAACCGTTGGATCTTCTCCGATCGGATACATCGCAACAGTCCGATCGATCATCGCCGATCAGGATAATGGCTTGGATCAAACACAACCGTCGGATCGTCATCGATCGGATGGATCACAACGGTCCGATCGATCATCGCCGATCTGGATCATGGCTCCGATCGATCGAAACCATCGGATCAACTCCGATCGGATGGATTGCAATGGTCCGATCGATCATCGTCGATCCGGATCATGGCTCCGATCGATCGCAACGTCGGATCGTCTTCGATCGGATGCATCGTAATGGTTCGATCGATCATCGCCGATCGGGATCATAGCTCCGATCGATCGCAACGTTAGATCGTCTTCGATCGGATGCATCGCAATGGTTCAATCGATCATCGCCGATCGGGATCATGGCTTGGATCAATTGCAACCATCGGATCATCTTCGATCGGATGCATCGCAAAGGTCCGATCGATCATTGCCGATCGATATCATGGCTTGGATCGATCGCAACCATGGGATCGTCGTCGATCGGATGGATCGCAATGGTCCGAAAGATCATCGACGTTTTGGATCGTGGCTCCGATTGATCGCAACTGTCGGATCATCTCCTATTGGATGGATCGCAACGGTCTGATCGATCATCGCCGATCAGGATCATGGCTCGGATCGATCGCAACGTCGGATCGTCTTCGATTGGATGCATCGCAACGGTCCGATCGATCATCGTCGATCAGGATCATGGCTTGGATCAATCGCAACCATTGGATCTTAGCCGATCGGATGGATCGCAACGGTCCGATCGATCATCGCCGATTCAGATCATGGCTCCAATCGATCGCAACCATCGGATCGTCTCCGATCGGATGGATCGTAACGGTTCGATCGATCATCGCCGATCAAGATCATGGCTTGGATCGATCGCAACCGTCGAATCATCTCCAATCGGATGGATCGCAATGGTAGGATCGATCATCGCCAATCAGGATCATGACTCAGATAGATCGCAACCGTCAGATCTTCTCTGATCGAATGCATCGCAATGGTCTGATCGAACCTCGCCGATCGGGATCATGGCTTGGATCGTACGCAACCGTCGGATCATCGCCGATCGGATGGATCACAACGGTCCGATCGATCATTTCCAATCCGGATCATGGCTCCGATCGATCACAACCGTGGATAGACTCCGATCGGATGGATCGCAACAGTCCAATTGATCATCGCCGATCAGGATCATGGCTTAGATCGATCGCAACCGTCGGATCATCTCAGATTGGATGGATCGCTATAGTCAGATCGATCATCGCCAATCAGGATCATCCCTCGGATCGATCGCAACCGTCGTATCATCTCCGATCGGATGCATCATAGCGGTCAGATCGATCATCGCCAATCGGTTCATGGCTTGGATCGATCGCAATCGTCGGATCATCGCTGATCGGATGGATCACAACGGTCCGATCGCCAATCCAGATCATGGCTCCGATCGATCGCAAATGTTGGATCGTCTCCGATCGGAGGGATAGCAATGATCCTATCGATCATCGCCGATCAGGATCATGGCTCGGATCGATCGCAACCATAGAATCATCTCCGATCGGGTGCATGGCAACGTTCGATCGATCATCACCGATCGGGATCATGGCTTGGATTGATCACAACTGTTGGATCGTCGCCGATCGGATTGATCGCAATGGTTCGATCGATCATTGCCGATCAGGATCATGGCATGGATCGATCGCAAACATCAGATCCTCACTGATCGAAAGGATCGCAACGGTCCGATCGATCATCGCTGATCCGGATCATGTCTCGGATGGATCGCAACCGTCGGATCATCTCCCATCGAATGCATCGCAACGGTCCGATCGATCATCGCCGATCAGGATCATGGATTGGATCGATCGCAACCATTGGATCATCATCGATCGGATGGATCGCAATGGTCCGATCGATCATCGTCGATCCGGATCATGGCTTCGATCGACCGCAATCGTCGGATCATCTTCGATCGGATGGATTGCAATGGTCCGATCGATCATCGCCGATCAGGATCATGGCTCGTATTGATCGCAAATGTTGGATCCTCTCCAATCGAATGCATCGCAACGGTTCGATCGATAATCGCCGATAAGGATCATGGCTTGGATCGATCGCAACGGTCGAATCATCTCCGATCAGATGCATCGCAATGGTTCGATCGATCATTGCCGAATAGGATCATTGCTTGGATCGATCGCAACCGTCGGATCATCGCCGATCGGATGGATCGCAACGGTCCGATCGATCATCGATGATTCAGATGATGGCTCTGATTGATCACAACCATCGGATCGTCTCCGAACGGATTTATCGTAATGGTCCGATCGAAAATCACCTATAAAGATCATGGCCCGGATCGATCGCAACCGTCGAATCGTCTCCGATCAAAAGGATCGCAATGATCCGATCGATCATCGCCGATCAGGATCATGACTCGGATCGATCGCAACTGTCGGATCGTCCCCGATCGGATGCATCGCAACGGTCCGATCGATCATCGCCAATCGGGATCATGGCTTGGATCGGTCGAAACCGTTGGATCGTCGCCGATCGGATGGATCGTAACGGTTTGATCGTTCATCGCCGATCGGGATCATGGCGTAAATTGATCGCAACCGTTAGATCATCGATGATCGGATGGATCGCAATGGTCCGATCGATCATCGCCGATCCGGATCTTGGCTCTGATCGATCGCAACCGTCGGATCCTCTTCGATCGGATGGATCGCAACGGTCCGATCGATCATCGCCGATCAGGATCATGGCTCGGATCGATCGCAACCATCGAATCGTCGCCGATCGGATGGATCGAAACGGTCCGATCGATCATCGCCGATACGTATCATGGCTCCGATCGATCGCAACCATTGGATCGTCTCCGATCAGATAGATCGCAATGGTCTGATCGATCATTATCGATCGGGATCATAGCTCGGATCGATCGCAACCATCGGATCATCTCCAATCGAATGCATCGCAACGGTTCGATCGATCATCACCGATCGAGATCATGGCTTGGATCGATCACAACCGTCGAATCGTCTCCGATCGAATGGATTGCAACGGTCGGATCGATCATCGCCGATCAGGATCATGACTCGGATCGATCGCAACCATCGGATCATCTCCGATCGGATGCATCGCAACGGTCCAATCGATCATCGCCAATTGGTATCATGGCTTGGATCAATCGCAGCCGTCGGAATGTCACCGATCGGATGGATTGCAATGGTCCGAACGATCGTCATCACTTCGAATCATGGCTCGATCGATCGCAACCATCGGATCATCTCTGATCGGATGGATCGCAACGGTCCGATCGATCATCGCCAATTCGGATCACGGCTCGGATCGATCGCAACGTCAAATCATCTTCGATCGGATGCATCGCAACTGTCCGATCGATCATCGCCGATCGGGATCATGGCTTAGATCAATCGCAACCATCAGATCATAGCCAATCGGATAGATCGCAACGGTCCAATCGATCATCAATGGTTCGGATCATGGCTCCGATCGATCGAAACCATCGGATCATCTCCGATCGGATGGCTCGTAACGGTTCGATCGATCATCGCCGATCAAGATCATGGCTTGGATCGATTGCAACCGTTGGATCGTCTTCGATCGGGTGCATCGCAATGGTCTGATCGATCATTGCCGATCGGAATCATGGATTGGATTGATCACAACCATTGGATCGTCGCCGATCGGATGGATCGCAATGGTCCGATCGGGATCATGGCTTGGATCGATTGCAACCGTCGGAACGTCGTCGATCGGATGGATTGAAACGTTTCGATCGATCATCGCCGATCGGGTTCATGACGTAAATCGATCGCAACCATTGGATCATCGATGATCGGATGGATCGCAATGGTCCGATCGATCATCGCCGATTCGGATCATGGCTCCGATCGATTGCAACCATCAGATCATCTCCGATCGGATGGATCGTAATGGTCCGATCGATCATCGCCGATCAAGATCATGGCTCAGATCAATCGTAACTGTCGGATAGTCTCTAATCGGATGCATCGCAACGGTCCGATCGATCATCGCCGATCGGGATCATGGCTTGGATCGATCGAAACCTTCGGATCGTCGCCGATCGGATGGATCACAATGGTCCGATCGATCATCGCTGATCCGGATCATGGCTTCGATCGATCGTAACCATCGGATCGTCTCTGATCGGATGGATCGCAACGGTCCGATCGATCATCGCCGATCAAGCTCATGGCTTGGATCGATCGCAACCGTCAGATCGTCTCCGATCGAATGCATCACAACGGTCCGATCGATTACCGCTGATCGGTATCATGGCTTCGATCGATCGCAACCATCGGATCATCGCCGATCGAATGGATCGCAACGGTCTGATTGATCATCGCCGATCCGGATCATGACTTGGATCGATCGCAACCGTCAGATCGTCGCCTATAGGATGGATCGCAATAGTCCGATCGATCGATCATCGCCGATCAGGATCATGGCTTGGATCGATCGTAACCATCGGATCATCTCCGAACGGATGGATCACAACGGTTCAATCGATCATCGCCGATCAGGATCATGACTTGGATCAATCGCAAACATCGGATCGTCTCCGAACGAATAGATTGTAATGGTCCGATCGATTATTGCCGATCAGGATCATGGCTCGGATCGATTGCAACATCGGATTGTCTTCGATCGGATGCATCGCAACGGTCCGATCGATCTTCGCCGATCGGGATCATGACTTGGATCAATCGCAACCGTCAGATCGTTGCCGATCGGATAGATCGTAACGGTCCAATCGATTATCACTGATTTGGATCATAGATCCGATCGATCGTAACCTTCGGATTGTCTCCGATCGGATGGACCGTAACGGTCCGATCAATCATCGCCGATCAAGATTATGGCTCGGATCGATCGCAACCATCGGATCATCTCAGATCGGATGCATCGCAACGGTCCGATCGATCATCGCTGATCGAAATCATGGCTCTAATTGATCGCAAGCATTGGATCGTTGCCGATCGGATGGATCGCAATGCTCTGATCGATCTTCATCGATTGGGATCATGGCATAAATTGATCACAACTATCGGATCATCGATGATCGGATGGATCGCAATGGTTCGATCGATCATCGCCGATCCGGATCTTGTCTTTGATCGGATGGATCGCAACGGTCTGATCGATTATCGCTGATCAGGATCATAGCTCAGATCGATCGCAACCGTTGAATCATCACCGATCGGATGGATCGAAACGGTCCGATTGATCATCGTCGATACGGATCATGGCTCCGATCGATCGCAACCGTTGGATCATCTACGATCGGATGGATTGCAATGGTCCGATCGATCATTGTCGATCAGGATCATGGCTCGGATCGATCGCAACCATCGGATCATCTCTGATCGGATGCATCGCAACGGTTCGATCGATCATCGCCGATCGGAATCATGGCTTGGATCGATCACAACCATCGAATCATCTCCGATCGAATGGATCGCAACGGTCGGATCGATCATCGCCGATCAGGATCATGACTCGGATCGATCACAACCATCGGATCATCTCCGATCGGATGCATCGCAATGGTCCAATGGATCATCGCCAATCGGTATCATGGCTTGGATCGATCGCAACCATCGGAACGTCGCTGATCGGATGGATCGCAATGGTCCGAACAATCGTTGCCGTTCCGAATCAAGGCTCCGATCGATCGCAACCATCGGATCATCTCCGATCGGATGGATCGCATCCGATCGATCATCACCGATCAGGATCATGGCTCGGATCGATCGCAACGTCCAATCGTCTTTGATCGGATGCATCGCAACTGTTCGATCGATCATCGCCGATCGGGATCATGGCTTGGAACGATCGCAACCATCGGATCATAGCCGATCGGATGGATCGCAACGGTCCAATCGATCATCGCCGGTTCGGATCATGGCTCCGATCGATTGAAACCGTCAGATCGTCTTCGATCGGATGGCTCGTAACGGTCCGATCGATCATCGCCGATCAAGATCATGGCTTGGATCGATTGCAACCATTGGATCATCTTCGATCGGATGCATCACAATGGTATGATCGATCATCGCCGATCGGAATCATGGATTGGATTGATCGCAACTGTTCGATCGATCATCACCGATCAGGATCATGGCTCGGATCGATCGCAACGTCCAATCGTCTTTGATCGGATGCATCGCAACTGTTCGATCGATCATCGCCGATCGGGATCATGGCTTGGAATGATCGCAACCATCGGATCGTAGCCGATCGGATGGATCGCAACGGTCCAATCGATCATCGCCGGTTCGGATCATGGCTCCGATCGATTGAAACCGTCAGATCATCTTCGATCGGATGGCTCGTAACGGTTCGATCGATCATCGCCGATCAAGATCATGGCTTGGATCGATCGCAACCATTGGATCATCTTCGATCGGATGCATCACAATGGTACGATCGATCATCGCCGATCGGAATCATGGATTGGATTGATCGCAACTGTTGGATCGTCGCCGATCGGATGGATCGCAATGGTCCGATCGGAATCATGGCTTGGATCGATTGCAACCATCGGATCGTCTTCGATCGGATGGATCGCAACGGTAGGATCGATCATCGCCGATCAGGATCATGACTCGGATCGATTGCAACCATCGGATCTTCCTCGATCGGATGCATCGCAACAGTCTGATCAATCATCGCCGATCAGGATCATGTCTCGGATTGATTGCAACTGTCGGATCGTCTCCGATCGGATGCATCGCAACGATCCGATCGATCATCGCCGATCAGGATCATTACTTGGATCGATCACAACAATCGAATCATCGCTGATTGGATGGATCGCAACGACCCGATCAATCATCGCCGATTTGGATCATGGCTCCGATTGATCGCAACCGTCAGATCGTCTCCGAACGGATTTATCGTAATGGTCCGATCGAAAATCACCGATAAAGATCATGGCCTGGATCGATCGCAACCGTCGGATCGTCTTCGATCGGATGGATTGCAATGGTCTAATCGATCATCGCCTATCAAGATCATGGATCGGATCAATCGCAACTATCGGATCGTCTCCGATCGGATGCATCGCAATGGCTCGATCAATCATTGCCAATCGGGATCATGGCTTGGATCGGTCGCAACCGTTGGATCGTCGCCGATCGGATGGATTGAAACGTTTCGATCGATCATCGCCGATCGGGTTCATGGCGTAAATTGATCGCAACCATTGGATCATCGATGATCGGATGGATCGCAATGGTCCGATCGATCATCACCGATTCGGATCATGGCTCCGATCGATTGCAACCATCGGATCATCTCTGATCGGATGGATCGCAATGGTCCGATCGATCATCGCCGATCAAGATCATGGCTCGGATCGATCGTAACTGTCGGATAGTCTCTGATCGGATGCATCGCAATGGTCTGATCGATCATCGCCGATCGGGATCATGGCTTGGATTGATCGAAACCTTCGGATCGTCGCCGATCGGATGGATCGCAACGGTCCAATTGATCATCACTGATCCGGATCATGGCTTCGATCAAACGCAACCATCAGATCGTCTCCGATCGGATGGATCGCAATGGTCCGATCGATCATCGCCGATCAAGCTCATGGCTCGAATTGATCGCAACCGTTGGATCGTCTCCGATCGAATGCATCGCAATGGTCCGATCGATTATCGCTGATCGGTATCATGGCTTCGATCGTTTGCAACCATCGGATCATCACCGATCGAATGGATCACAATGGTCTGATCGATCATCGCCGATCCGGATCATGGCTTGGATCGATCGCAATCGTCGGATCATCACCTATCGAATGGATCACAACAGTCCGATCGATCGATCATCGCCGATCAGGATCATGGCTCGGATCGATCGCAACCATCGGATCATCTCCGATTGGATGGATCACAACGGTCCGATCGATCATCGCTGATCAGGATCATGGCTTGGATCAATCGCAACCGTCGGATCGTCTCCGATCGAATGGATCGCAACGGTCCGATCGATTATTGCTGATCAGGATCATGGCTCGGATCGATTGCAACCATTGGAACATCTCCGATCTGATGCATCGCAATGGTACGATCAATTATCGCCAATCGAGATCATGCCTTGGATCGATCGCAACCATCGGATCGTCGCCGATCGGATGGATCGCAACGGTCCGGTCGATCATCGCCGATTCGGATCATAGATCCGATCGATCGCAACCATCGGATCGTCTCCGATCGGATGGACCGTAACGGTCCGATCAATCATCGCCGATCAAGATTATGGCTCAGATCGATCGCAACCATCAGATCGTCTTAGATCGAATGCATCGCAATGGTCCGATCGATCATTGTTGGAGAGATTGTTGAGAAATTGTTGCTCCAATCTTATTGATTTTGATGATTACCAAAAGCCATAAGTATATTAAAAGATGCAATGAGTTTATTTACATAAGCAATGAATTTATTTAGAACAATCAATGAGTATGTTAAGCATGACGTTTAATCAATTTGAAAGTAACTTCAAGCTCTATGTTTAAGCTTTCAAAAAGAAATTTTTATACTTCATATTTCAATCAATGAGTTTTTGGAACATTTCTTGAATTGATTCCTAATGACAATTTTATTATATTCAAGTCAAAAAATTGATTTAAAATGAATCTGGAACGAATTTAAAGTCAATCAGAAAATTCTCTGATTTTTGATACGTTCCGAGCCGACTCTAGAGTTTCAGAGTCGACTCCACTCAGTATACAGAATTCCTGATTTTCTCGAGTCGACCCCTGTGATTTCAAGAGTCGACCCCCGATTCTGTCGAGCCGACTCCATGACTGTGTGAGTCGACTCCGCTCAGACACCAGAGAAATGTTTTTCTGAGCACTTCGCGAGTCGACCCCTTGCCTTTCATGAGTCGACCCCCGACTGTCAGGAGTCGACACTTTATTTTCGTTGAGTCGACCCTTTAACTTTCTGAATATTTCTATTTTTGGTATCGCGTCTTCGAGCCGACTCGCCCAAAGCTGGAGTCGACTCCAACAAATCTGGGCGTGATTTTTCTGAATGCCAACTCAGCGCCAACGGTAAGATTTTTCATTAACGGCTATATTTCTTTGTTTCTAACGGCTATATTTTTGCAGAATCTATAAATAGAGAAGCCGTTTTCAAATCAAAAAAAAGAGAAATACACATCAAGAGAGAAAAAGAAAAATCCTTCAGAAAAAGAGAAAAACAGAGCGTCATTTAAAAAAATCCGTGATTCAAAATAGAGTGAAAGAAAAAGTGTGAAATCAAAGGAAGCTTCGTCTGTGCTCAAGTTCATCAATCCAAGAAAGCTTCAGAAGAAAATCCAAGAGCTATTCAAGAGCAAATCAAGAGATTTTCAACATTCAAAGAAAGGAGAAAAAGCTCAAATCAACTCCAACGTTCAGTCCGTGAAGAATCCGAGCTGAGGCCCGATTCTACACTTCAAAGGAGTTGAGGAAAAGAAAAGAAGAAAAGCTCAAAAGCCAACCAACTGCAAATCAGGCTTTTCTAAACTTTGTTCTTTTATTTGATTATCTGCTCATTGAGGAGCTTGTATTGAAAAACAATATTTCTTTTTTGTGTCTAGTTCAATCTGGGGGATGAACTAGTGGAGGTAGTCTTACCTCGGTACAAGCTTGGTAAGCTTGTGTTAGGGTTTTTGTGCTGGTGAGCCCGGAAAACCGGCTGGGTTCGTTGTGATCCCGGAAAACAACAAGTTTGAGTTGTGAGCTTGTAAAACAACTCGGCTGTAATCAAGGAAGATTATAGTGTGGACCCAAGTGAATCTTGGGAGTGGACGTAGGTGTTGGATACACCGAACCACTATAAAATCTTTGTGTTTGCCGTGTTCCTTTATCTCTATCTCTATCTCTATTTATTTTGTATTTTGTTTTGCATTGCATTCACTTTCATCAAAGCAAACTATTTCAAAAGGTTTAAATTTTTTAAAGAACCCAATTCACCCCCCCCCTCTTGGGTTGTCATCTGGGCCAACAATTGGTATCAGAGCTAGTGCTCATTAGATTTTGATCACACGATCAAGAGCTAAAGATCCAAATGGCAACTCAAGTTGGATCATTTGCTGAAGGTCATTCTACGAATAGACCTCCACTGTTTAATGGTTCAAATTATTCATATTGGAAAGCTAGAATGAGGATATTCATTCAAGCTTCTGATTATGAATTATGGGGTGTTATAATTAATGGACCTAGTACACCCACACATGTTATTGATGGCACTATTGTTCCTAAGCCCGAAAGGGACTGGAATGATAATGATAGGAAATGGCACAGCTTAACGCTAAAGCCATGAATGTTTTATATTGCTCTTTAGATGCTAATGAATTTAATAGAATCTCCACATGTAATTCCGCAAAGGAGATTTGGGATAGATTAGAGGTTACCCATGAGGGTACCAACCAAGTAAAAGAATCTAAAATTAATATTCTTGTTCATAAATATGAGTTGTTTAGCATGGAACAATCTGAAACCATTGCATGCATGTATACTAGATTTACAGATATTGTAAATGGTTTGAAAAGTCTTGGTAAGACATATACTAACTCAGAACTTGTTCGAAAAATTCTTAGGTCACTACCAAGATCATGGGAAGCAAAAATGACAGCAATCCAAGAAGCAAAGGACCTCAACACTTACCCTTAGAGGAGCTTCTAGGATCACTTATGACCCATGAGCTGACAATGAAGCAGCATGTAGAGGAGGACACAAAGAAGAAGAAAGTGATTGCCCTCAAAGCTGCAAAAGAAGAAGAGAGCAGCAGCGATGATGATGATGATGATGATGAGAGACTGCTCTCTTAGCAAAAAGTTTAAAAGATTCATGAGGAGAAAGAAACCCTTCCACAAGAAGAAATTTGGAGCAAAGTGGGAAGGAGAAAAGGATAAGAACAAGGACAAGGACAAGAAAAAGAGAAAGACCCCTTGACTTGCTATGAGTGTAATAAACCGGGGCACTTTAGGAATGAATGTCCTAAATTAAAGAAAGCCTACAAAAAGAAAAAGAAGGCTTATGTGGCGACTTGGAGTGATAGCGAAATCTTCTTCCGAAGAAGAAGAACAAAAGGAAGTCGCAAATGTATGTTTATGGCGGACGACAACGATGAGGTAAGTTCCGAAACCCTTGCGATGATTTTGCATTTGATGAATTATTTGATGCTTTTAATGAACTTGTCGGCGATTTCAAGGTTTTGAAAAAGAAATACAAGCTTTTGAAAAATGAAAATTTAACTTTCATTAAAGAAAAGGAAATCTTAATAATGAAGTTAAGAAACTTAAATCTGAAAATGAAATTTTAAAAGAAAAAGAATCAATTCCAATGAAAATGATAAACTAAGAAAAGAGGTTGAAAAATATAAGAACATAGTTGATAAGTTTACCTTAAGCTCAACTAAATTACATGTTATTAAATAGTCAAAAAGCAGTTTTTGACAAAGCCGGATTAGGGTATAACACTTTAAGAAACAAAAATCACTAAAAATATTTTTGTGCGTGCTGGCCAAAGTAATTTACATGCTTTAAATGTAATCAAAAAGGACATAAATCTTATGAATGTAAAATTCTAAAACCTAATAAAAACTTAAATATTAAAGGAAAGAAAATATGGGTTCCAAAGGAACAATTTTGTTGCTACTAACCATGAAGGACCCAAGAAAGCTTGGGTACCTAAACATAAAGTTGATTTCATTGCAGGAATGTCTTGTGGCCAAAGATCAAAGAGAAAGTGGTATCTTGATAGTGGCTGCTCAAGACATATGACGGGTGACAAAGAAGAATTCATCACCCTTGAAGAAAAGAAAGGAGAAGTTGTTACGTTCGGTGATAATGGTNATGGCTTGGATCGATCGCAACCGTTGGATCATCTTCGATCGGATGCATCATAATGGTCCGATCGATCATCGCCGATCGGAATCATGGATTGGATTGATCGCAACCGTTGGATCGTCGTCGATCGGATGGATCGCAATGGTTCGATCGGGATCATGGCTTGGATCGATTGCAACCGTTGGATCATCTCGATCGGATGGATCGCAACGGTAGGACGAGCATCGCCGATCAGGATCATGACTCGGATTGATCGCAACCGTCGGATCTTCTCCGATCGGATGCATCGCAATAGTCCGATCGATCATCGCCGATCGGGATCATGTCTCGAATTGATCGCAACCATCGGATCGTCTCCGATCAGATGCATCACTATGGTCTGATCGATCATCGCCGATCGGATGGATCGCAATGGCATGGCCCAATCATCATCGCTGATTTGGATCATGGCTCCGATTGATCGAAACCGCGGATCGTCTCCGAACGGATTTCTCGTAATGGTCTAATCAAAAAATCACTGATAAAGATCATGGCCCGGATCGATCGCAACCGTCAGATCATCTCCGATCGGATGGATCGCAATGGTTCGGTCGATCATCGCCAATCAGGATCATGGCTTGGATCGATCGCAATCGTCGGATCGTCGCCTATAGGATAGATCGCAACAGTCCGATCGATCGATCATCGCCGATCAGGATCATGGCTTGGATCGATCGCAACCATCAGATCATCTTCGATCGGATGGATCACAACGGTCTGATCGATCATCGCCGATCGGGATCATGGCTTGGATTAATTGCAACCGTCGGATCATCTCCGATCAAATGGATCGCAATGGTCCGATCGATTATTATCGATCAGGAGCATGGCTTGATCGATTGCAACATCGGATCGTCTTCGATCGGAGGCATCGCAACGGTTCCAATAGATCTTCGCCGATCGAGATCATGGCTTGGATCAATCGCAACCATCGGATCGTCGCCGATCGGATGGATCGCAACGGTCTGATCGATCATCGCTGATTCTGATAATGGATCCAATCGATCGCAACCGTCGAATCGTCTCTGATCGGATGGACCGTAACGGTTCGATCAATCATCGCCGATAAAGATTATGGCTTGGATCGATCGCAACCATTGAATCGTCTCAGATCGGATGCATCGCAATGGTTCGATCGATCATCGTGATCGAAATCATGGCTCGAATCGATCGCAACCGTTGGATCATCGCCGATCAGATGGATCGCAATGCTCTGATCGATCTTCATCGATCGGGATCATGGCGTAAATCGATTGCAACCATCGGATCATCGACGATCGGATGGATCGCAATGGTCCGATCGATCATCGCCGATTCGGATCATGGCTCGATCGATCGCAACCATCGGATCATCTCCGATCGGACGGATCGCAACAGTCTGATCGATCATCACTGATCAAGATCATGGCTCGGATCGATCGTAACTATCGGATTGTCTTCGATCGGATGCATCGCAATGGTCCGATCGATCATCGCAGATCGGGATCATGGCTTGGATCGATCGAAACCTTCGGATCGTCGCCGATCGGATGGATCGCAACGGTCCGATCGATCATTGCTGATCCGGATCATGGCTTCGATCGATCGCAACCATCGGATCGTCTCCGATCTGATGGATCGCAACGGTCCGATCGATCATCACCGATCAAGCTCATGGCTCGGATCGATCGCAACCATCGGATCGTCTTCGATCGAATGTATCACAACGGTCCGATCGATTATCGTTGATCGGTATCATGGCTTCGATCGTTCGCAACCATCGGATCATCGCTGATCGGATGGATCGCAACGGTCCGATCGATCATCGCCGATCCATATCATGGCTTGGATCGATCGCAACCGTCGGATCGTCGCCTATCGGATGGATCGCAAAAGTCCGATCGATCGATCATCGCCGATAAGGATCATGGCTCGGATCGATCGCAACCATCGGATCATCTCCGATCGGATGGATCACAACGGTCCGATCGATCATCGCTGATCAGGATCATGGCTTGGATCAATCGCAACCGTCGGATCATCTCTGATCGAATGGATCGCAATGGTTCTATCGATTATTGCCGATCAGGATCATAGCTCGGATCGATTGCAACCGTCGGAATGTCTCCGATCTAATGCATCGCAACAGTACGATCGATTATCGCCGATCGAGATCATGGCTTCAATCGATCGCAACCGTCGGATCATCGCCGATCGGATGGATCGCAACGGTCTAATCGATCATCGCCGATTCAGATCATGGATCTGATCAATCGCAACCATCGGATTGTCTCCGATTGGATGGACCGTAACTGTCCGATCAATCATCGCCGATTAAGATTATGGCTCGGATCGATCGCAACCATCGGATCGTCTCAGATCGGATGCATCGCACCGTCCGTAGATCATCGCTGATCGAAATCATGGCTCGAATCAATCACAACTGTTGGATCATCGCCGATCGGATGGATCGCAATGCTCTGATCGATCTTCGCCGATCGGGATCATGGCTTAAATCGATCGCAACCATCGGATCGATCGCAATGGTCTGATCGATCATCACCGATCCGAATCTTAGCTCCGATCGATCGCAACCATCGGATCCTCTCTGATCGGATGGATCGCAATGGTCTGATTGATCATCGCCGATCAGGATCATGGCTCGGATCGATCGCAACCATCGGATCATCACCGATCGGATGGATTGAAATGGTACGATCGATCATCGCCAATACGGATCATGGCTCCGATCGATCGCAACCGTTGGATCATCTTCGATCGGATGGATCACAATGGTTCGATCGATCATTGTCGATCGGGATCATGGCTTGGATCGATCGCAACCATCGGATCATCTTCGATTGGATGCATCGCAATGGTTCGATCGATCATCGCCAATCGAGATCATGGCTTGGATCGATCACAACCATCGAATCATCTCCGATTGAATGGATCGCAACGGTTGGATCGATCATTGCCGATCAGGATCATGACTTGGATCGATTGCAACCATCGGATCATCTCTGATTGGATGCATCGCAACGGTCCAATCGATCATCGCCAATCGGTATCATGGCTTGGATCAATCGCAGCCGTCGAAATGTCGCTGATCTTATGGATCGCAACGGTCTAAACGATCATCGCATTCCAGATCATGGCTCCGATCGATCGCAACCATTGGATCATCTCCGATCGGATGGATCGCAACGGTCCGATCGATCTTCACCGATCAGGATCATGGCTCGGATCGATCGCAACATCAAATCATCTTCGATCGGATGCATCGCAACTGTCTGATCGATCATCGCCGATCAGGATCATGGCTTGGATCAATCGCAACCATCGGATCATAGCCGATCGATGGATCTCAATGGTCCAATCGATTAGCACCGGTTCGGATCATGGCTCCAATCGATCGAAACCGTCGGATCGTCTACGATTGGATGGCTTGTAACGGTCCGATCGATCATCACCGATCAAGATCATGGCTTGGATCGATTGCAACCGTTGGATCGTCTTCGATCGGATGCATCATAATGGTCCGATCGATCATCACCGTTCAAGATCATGGCTCGGATCGATCGCATCCATCTGATCGTCTCCGATCGGATGCATCGCAATGGTCCGATCGATCATCGCCGATCGGAATCATGGCTTAGATCGATCGCAACCGTTGGATCGTCGTCGATCGGATGGATCGCAATGGTCCGATCGATCATCGCCGATCGGGATCATGGCTTGGATCGATCGCAACTATCGGATCGTCTTCGATCGGATGGATCGCAACGGTAGGATCGATCATCGCCGATCAGGATCATGACTCGGATCGATCGCAACCATCAGATCTTCTTCGATCGGATGCATCGCATTGGTCCGATCGATCATCGCCGATCAGAATTATGGCTCCGATTGAACACAACCGTCGGATCATCTCCGATCGGATGGATTGCAATGGTCTGATCGATCATCGCCGATCGGTATCATGGCTTGGATCGATCGCAACTATCGGATCATCTCAGATCGGATGGATCGCAACGGTCGGATTAATCATCGCTGATCAAGATCATCCTTCGGATCGATCGCGACCGTTGGATCATCTCAGATCAGATGGATCGCAACGGTCGGATCGATCATCGCCGATCGGTATCATGGCTTGGATCGATCACAACCGTCGGATCGTCACTGATCGGATGGATTGCAACAGTCCGATCAATCATCGCCTATCTGGATCATGGCTCCAATCGATTGCAATCGTTGGATCGACTCCGATCGGATGGATCGCAACAGTCTGATTGATCATCGCTGATCGGGATCATGGCTCAGATCGATCGCAACTGTCAGATCGTCTCCGATCGGATGCATCGCAATGGTCCGATCGATCATCGCCGATTTGAATCATGGCTTGGATCAATCGCAACCGTTGGATCGTTGCCAATTGGATGGATCGCAATGGTCCGATCGATCATCGTGGATCGGGAACATGGCATGGATCGATCGCAACCATCGGATCATCTCCGATCGGATGGATTGCAACGGTCCGATGATCATCGCCGATCAGGATCATGACTTGGATCGATTGCAACCGTCGAATCATATTCAATCGGATGCTCGCAACGGTCCGATCGATCATCGCCGATCGGGATCATGGCTTGGATCGATCGCAACTGTCAGATCATCGCCGATCGGATGGATCGCAATGGTCCAATCGATCATCATCGATCCGGATCATGGCTCCGATCGATCGCAACCATCGGATCGTCTCCGATCGGATGGATCATAACGGTACAATCGTTCATCGCCGATCATGATCATGGCTCGGATCGATCACAAACCGTTGAATCGTCTCCGATCGGATGCATCGCAACGTTCGATCGATCATCGCCGATCGGGATCAATTGATCGATCATCATGGATCGCAATGATCGCAATCCGGATTGGATCGATTGCGCAATCGGATGTGATCGCAACGGTCCGATCGATCATCGCCGATCGTTCATGGCTTAGATTGATCGCCGATCAGATGCATCACAATAGTCTATGATAATAGCCGATCGGGATCATGGCTTGGATCGATCGCAACGGTCGATCCGATCGGATACATCGCATCCGATCGATCATCGCCGATCGGGATCATGGCTT
This sequence comes from Calamus simplicifolius, assembly GCA_900491605.1. Classification (NCBI taxonomy): domain Eukaryota; kingdom Viridiplantae; phylum Streptophyta; class Magnoliopsida; order Arecales; family Arecaceae; genus Calamus; species Calamus simplicifolius. The sequence continues at coordinate 1,166,297 of UESW01003862.1, forward strand.
AGATCGATCGCAACCGTCGAATCACACCGATCGGTTGGATCGCAATGGTCCGATCGATCATCGCCGATTAGGATCATGGTTTGGATCGATCGCAACCGTCGGAACGTCTCCGATAGGATGCATCGCAACGGTCCGATCGATCATCACCGATCGAGATCATGCCTTGGAACGATCGCAACCGTCGGATTGCCGATCGGATGGATCGCAAAGGTCCGATCGATCATCGCCAATCCGGATCATGGCTCCGATCGATCGCAATCGTCAGATCGTCTCCAATTGGATAGATCGCAAAGGTCCGATCGATCATCACCGATCAGGTTCATGGCGTAAATCAATCGCAACCGTCGGATCATCGACGATCGGATGGATCGCAATGGTCCGATCGATCATCGCCAAATCATGGCTCCGATCGATCGCAACCATCGGATCATCTCCGATCAGATGGATTGCAATGGTCCGATCGATCATGCCGATCAAGATCATGGCTCGGATCGATCGTAACTGTCGGATCGTCTCCGATTGGAAGCATCACAACGGTCTGATCGATCATCGTCGATCGGGATCATGGCTTGGATCGATCGAAACCTTCGGATCGTCGCCGATCGGATGGATCACAACGGTCCGATCGATCATCGCTGATCCGAATCATGGCTTCGATCGATTGCAACCATCGGATCATCTTCGATCGGATGGATCGCAACGGTCTGATCGATCATCGCCGATCAAGCTCATGGCTCGGATCGATCGCAACAGTCGGATCATCTCCGATCGAATGCATCGCAACGGTCCGATCGATTATCACTGATCGGTATCATGGCTTCGATCGTTCGCAACCGTTGGATCATCGCCGATCGGATGGATCACAACAGTTCGATCGACCATCACCGATCCGAATTATGGCTTGGATCGATCGTAACCGTCGGATCGTCGCCTATCAGATGGATCGCAACAGTCCGATCGATCGATCATCGCCGATCAGGATCATGGCTCACATCGATCGCAACCATCGGATCGTCTCCGATCGGATGGATCACAACGGTCCGATCGATCATCGCCAATCAGGATCATGGCTTGGATCAATCGCAACCATCGGATCATCTTCGATCGAATGGATCGCAATGGTCCGATCAATTATTGCCAATCAGGATCATGGCTCGGATCAATTGCAACATCGGATCGTCTTCGATCGGATGCATCGCAATGGTCCGATCGATCATTGCCGATCAGGATCATGGCTTGGATCAATCATAACCGTCGAATCATCGCTAATCGGATGGATCGCAATGGTCCGATCGATCATCACTGATTCGGATCATGAATCCGATCGATGGCAACCATCGGATCGTCTCCGATCGGATGGACCGTAACGATCCGATCAATCATCACCGATCAAGATTATGGCTCGGATCGATCGTAACCATCGGATCATCTCAGATCGGATGCATCGCAACGGTCCGATCGATCATCGCTGATCAAAATCATGGCTCGAATCGATCGCAACCGTTGGATCATCGCCGATCAGATGGATCGCAATGCTCTGATCGATCTTCGCCGATCGGGATCATGGCGTAAATTGATCGCAACCATCGGATCATCGATGATCGGATGGATCGCAATGGTCCGATCGATCATCGTCGATCCGGATCTTGGCTCCGATCGATCGCAACCGTCGGATCCTCTCCGATCGGATGGATCGCAACGGTTCGATCGATCATCGCCGATCAGGATCATGGCTCAAATCGATCGTAACCGTCGGATCATCGCCGATCGGATGGATCAAAACGGTCCGATCGATCATTGCCGATACGGATCATGGCTCCGATCGATCGCAACCATTGGATCATCTCCGATCGGATGGATCGCAATGGTTCGATCGATCATTATCGATCGGGATCATGGCTCGGATCGATCGCAACAGTCGGATCGTCTCCGATCGAATGCATCGCAATGGTCCGATCGATTATCGCTGATCGATATCATGGCTTCGATCGTTCGCAAACCATCGGATCATCGCCGATCGGATGGATCGCAACGGTCCGATCGATCATCACTAATCCAGATCATGGCTTGGATCGATCGCAATCGTCGGATCGTTGCCTATCAGATGGATCGCAACAGTCCGATCGATCGATCATCACCGATTAGGATCATGGCTCGGATCGATCGCAACCATCGGATCATCTCCGATTGGATGGATCACAATGGTCCGATTGATCATTGTCGATCAGGATCATGGCTTGGATCAATTGCAACCGTCGGATCATCTCCGATCGAATGGATTGTAATGGTCCGATCGATTATTGCCGATTAGGATCATGGCTCGGATCGATTGCAACATTGGATCGTCTTTGATCGGATGCATCGCAATGGTCCGATCAATCATCGCCGAACGGGATCATGGCTTGGATCAATCTCAACCGTCGGATTGTCGCCGGTCGGATGGATCGCAATGGTCCGATCGATCATTGCCGATTCAGATCATGGATCCGATCGATCACAACCATCGGATCATCTCTGATTGGATGGACCGTAACGGTTCGATCAATCATCGTCGATCAAGATTATGGCTCGGATCGATCGCAACCATCAGATCGTCTCAGATCGGATGCATCGCAATGGTCTGATCGATCATCGCTGATCGAAATCTTGGCTCGAATCGATTGCAACCGTTGGATCATCGCCGATCGGATGGATCCCAATGCTCTGATCAATCTTCGCCGATTGGGATCATGGCATAAATTGATCGCAACTGTCAGAACATCGACGATCGGATGGATCGCAATGGTCCGATCGATCATCGCCAATTCGGATCTTGGCTCTGATCGATCGCAACCATCGGATCCTCTCTGATCAGATGGATCGCAATGGTCCAATCGATCATCACCGATTAGGATCATGGCTCGGATTGATCGCAACCGTTGGATCGTCGCCGATCGGATGGATCGAAATGGTCCGATCGATCATCGCCGATACGGATCATGGCTCCGATCGATCGCAACCATTGGATCGTCTCTGATCGGATGGATCGCAATGGTCCGATCGATCATTGTCGATCGAGATCATGGCTTGGATCGATCGCAACCATCGGATCATCTCCGATCGAATGCATCACAACGGTTCGATCGATCATCGCCGATCGGGATCATGGCTTGGATCGATCATAACCGTTGAATCATCTTCGATCGAATGGATCGCAACGGTCGGATCGATCATGGCCGATCAGGATCATGACTCGGATCGATCGCAACCATCAGATCATCTCCGATCGGATGCATCGCAACAGTCCAATCGATCATCGCCAATCGGTATCATGGCTTGGATCGATCGGAGCCGTCGGAACGTCGCCGATAGGATGGATTGCAACGGTTCGAATGATCATTGTTGTTCCGGATCATGGCTCGAATGATCGCAACCATCGGATCATCTCCGATCGGATGGATCGCAATAGTCCGATCGATCATCGCCGATCAGGATTATGGCTCAGATCGATCGCAATGTCAGATCGTCTTCGATCGGATGCATCGCAACGGTTCGATCGATCATCACCGATCAGGATCATTACTTGGATCGATTGCAACTATCGGATCATTGCTGATCGGATGGATCGCAACGGTCCGATCAATCATCACCGATTCGGATCATGGCTCCGATTGATCGCAACCGTCGGATCGTCTCCGAACGGATTTACCGTAATGGTCCGATCAAAAATCACCGATAAAGATCATGGTCCGGATCAATCGCAATCATCGGATCATCTCCGATCGGATGGATCGCAATGGTCCGATCGATCATCGCCTATCAGGATCATGGCTCGGATCGATCGCAACTGTCGAATCGTCTTCGATCGGATACATCGCAACGGCTCGATCAATCATCGCCAATTGGGATCATGGTTTGGATCGGTCGCAACCGTTGGATCATCGCCGATCGGATGGATCGAAGCAGTTCAATCGATCATTGCCGATCAGGTTCATGGTGTAAATCGATCGCAACTATCGGATCATCGACGATCAGATGGATTGCAATGGTCCGATCGATCATCGCCGATTCGGATCATGGCTCCGATCGATCGCAACCATCGGATCATCTCCTATCAGACGGATCGCAATGGTCCGATCGATCATCATCGATCAAGATCATGGCTCGGATTGATCGTAACTGTCGGATCATCTCTGATCGGATGCATCACAACGGTCCGATCGATCATCACCGATCGAGATCATGGCTTCGATCGATCGAAACCTTCATATCGCCACCAATCGATGGATCACAACGGTCCGATCGATCATCCGATCCGGATCATGGCTTCGATCGATCACAACCATCGGATCATCTCGATCAGATGGATCGCAATGGTTCGATCGATCATCGCCGATCAAGCTCATCATGATAAAGGATCGATCGATCGATCGCAACGTCAGAGATTTCATCTCCGATCGATGGATCGCAATGGTTCGATCGATCATCGCCTATCCGGATCATGGCTTGGATCGATCGCAACCGTCGGATCGTCGCCTATTGGATGGATCACAATAGTCGATCGATCGATCATCGCCGATCAGGATCATGGCTGGATCAATCGCAACCATCGGATCATCTCGATCGAATGGATCACAACGGTGTGATCGATCATCGCCGATCGGGATCATGGCTTGGATTAATCGCAACCGTCGGATCATCTCCGATCAATGGATCGCAATGGTTCGATCGATTATTATCGATCAGGATCATGGCTCGGATCGATTGCAACATCGGATCGTCTTCGATCGGATGCATCGCAATGGTCCGATCGATCATCGCCAATCGGTATCATGGCTTGGATCAATCTCAATCATCGGATCGTCGCCGATCGGATGGATCACAACGGTCTGATCAATCATCGCCGATTCGGATCATGGATCCGATCGATCGCAACCGTCAGATCGTCTTCGATTGGATAGACCGTAACAGTCCGATCAATCATCGCCGATCAAGATTATGGCTCGGATCGATCGCAACCATCGGATCGTCTCAGATCGGATGCATTGCAATGGTCCGATCGATCATCGCTGATCAGAATCATTGCTCGAATCGATCGCAACCAATGGATCATCGCCGATCAGATGGATCGCAATGATCGATCTTCGCCGATCGGGATCATGGCTTAAATCGATCGCAACCATCGGATCATCGATGATTGGATCAATCGCAACGGTCCAAACGATCATCGCCGATCCGACATGGCTCAGATCGATTGCAACCGTCGGATCATCTTCGATCGAATGCATCGCAACGGTCCGATCGATCATCGCCGATCGAGATCATGGCTTGGATCGAACGCAACATCGAAACGTCGCCGATCGGATGGATCGCAATGGTCCGATCGATCATCGCCGATCCGGATCATGGCTCCGATCGATCGCAACCGTCGGATCGCTTCCGATCGAATGGATCGCAACGGTCTGATCGATCATTGTTGATCGAGATAATGGCTCGGATCGATGGCAATCATGGATCATCTCCGATTGCATGCATCGTAATGGTCTGATCGATCATCGCCGATCGGGATCATGGCTTGGATCGATCACAACCGTCGAATCATCTCCGATCAGATGGATTGCAACGGTCGAATCATCATCGCTGATCAGGATCATGACTCGGATCGATCGCAACCATCGGATCATCTCCAATCGGATGCATCGCAATGGTCGATTGATCATCGCCAATCGGTATCACGGCTTGGATCGATCGCAACCATCGGATCGTCGCTGAACGGATGGATCATAACGGTCTGATCGATCATCGCCGATCTGGATCATGGCTCCGATAGATCGCAACCATCGGATCGTCTCCGATCGGATGGATCGCAACAGTCTGATTGATCATTGCCAATCAGGATCATGGCTCGGATCGATCGCAACCGTCAGATCGTCTCTGATCGGATGGATCGCAACGGTCTGATCGATCATCGCTGATCAAGATCATGTCTCTGATCGATCGCAACATCGGATCATCTTCAATAGGAGGCATCGCAATGGTCTGATCGATCATCGCCGATCGGGATCATGGCTTGGATCCATCGCAACCATCGGATCGTAGCCGATCGGATGGATCGCAATGGTCCGATCGATCATCGCTGATTCGGATCATGGCTCCGATCGATCGCAACCGTCGGATCCTCTCCGATCGGATGGATCGTAATAGTCAGATCGATCATCGCCGTTCAAGATCATGGCTCGGATCGATCGCAACTGTCGGATCGTCTCCTATCGGATGCATCGCAATGGTTCGATCAATCGTCGCCGATCGAAATCATGGCTTAAATCGATCGCAACCGTCGGATCGTCGCCGATCGGATGGATCGCAATGGTCGATCGATCATCGCCGATCGGGATCATGGCTTGGATCAATCGCAACTATCGGATCATCTCCGATCGGATGGATCGCAACGGTAGGATCGATCATCGCCGATCAGGATCATGACTCGAATTGATCGCAACCGTCGGACCTTCTTCGATCGGATGCATCGCAACAGTCCGATCGATCATCACTGATCGGGATCATGGCTTCGATTGAATGCAACTGTCGGATCGTCTCCGATCGGATGGATCGCAACGGTCCGATCGATCATCTCCGATCGGGATCATGGCTTGGATCGATCGCAACCGTCGGATCATCTCAGATCGGATAGATCGCAATGGTCAGATCGATCATCGCCGATCAAGATCATCCCTTGGATCGATCGTGACCGTTGGATCATCTCAGATTGGATGGATGGCAACGGTCGGATCGATCATCGCCGATTGGTATCATGGCTTGGATCGATCGTAACCGTCGGATCGTCACTGATCGGATGGATCGCAACAGTCCGATCGATCATCGCCGATCCGGATCATGGCTCCAATCGATCGCAACCATCGATCGACTCCGATCGGATGGATCACAACTGTCCGATCGATCATCGCCGATCATCGGAGATATGGCTCGGATCGATCACAACCGTCGGATCATCTCCGATCGGATGATCGCAACCGTCGGATCGATCATCCTGATCGGAATCATGGCTTGGATCGATCGCAACCGTTGGATCGTCGCCGATCGGATGGATCACAACGGTCCGATCGATCATCACGATCGGGATCGTGGCATGGATCGATCGCAACTGTCGGATCATCTCCGATCGAATGGATCGCAATGGTCCGATCGATCATCGCCGATCAGGATCATGGCTTGGATCGATCGCAATCGTCGGATCATATCCGATCGGATGATCGCAATGGTTCGATCGATCATCGCCGATCGGGATCATGGCTTGGATCGATCGCAACGGTCGGATCGTCGCCGATCGGATGGATCGCAATGGTCCAATCGATCATCGCCGATCTGGATCATGGCTGGATCGATCACAACCGTCATCATCTCCGATCGGATGGATCACAATCCATCATCATCGCCGATCATGATCATGGCTTGGATCGATCGCAACCATCGATCGTCTTCGATCGGATGATCGCAACGTTCGATCGATCATTGCCGATCGGGATCATTGCTTTGATTGATCGCAACCATCGTCGCCGATCGGATGGAACGCAATGTTCGATCGATCATCGCCGATTGGGATCATGGCTTGGATCGATCGCAACCATCGAATCACGTCGGATGGATCGCAATGGTCCGATCGATCATCGCAGATCGGGATCATGGCTTGGATTGATCGCAACGTCGGATCATTTTCGATCGAGTGGATCGCAACGGTCCGATCAATCATCGCCGATCAGGTTCATGGCTTGGATTGATCGAAACCATCGGATCATCTCCGATCGGATGCATCGCAACAGTACTAACGATAATCACCGATCGGGATCATGGCTTGGATCGATCGCAACGGTCGGATCGTATCCGATTGGATGCATCGCAACGGTCCGATCGATCATCGCCGATCGGTATCATGGCTTAGATCGATCGCAATCGTCGGATCATCACCGATCGGATGGATCGCAATGGTCCGATCGATCATCGCTGATCAGGATCATGGCTTGGATCGATCGCAACCGTTGGAACATTTCTAATCTGATGCATCACTACGGTCCAATCGATCATCGCCGATCGAGATCATGCTTTATCGATCGCAACCGTCAGATCGTCGCCGATCGGATGGATCGCAACGGTCCGATCGATCATCGCCGATTCGAATCATGGCTCCGATCAATTGCAATCGTCGGATCGTCTTCGATCGGATGGATCGCAAAGGTCCGATCGATCATCCCGATCAAGATCATGGCTCGGATTGATCGAAACCGTTGGATCATCTCCGATCGGATGCATCGCAACAGTCCTATCGATAGTCGCCGATCGGGATCATGGCTTGGATCGATCGCAATGATCAGATCGTCTCCGATCGGATCCATCGCAATGGTTCGATTGATCATCGCCGATCGAGATCATGGCTTGGATCGATCGCAACCATCGGATCATCGCCGATCGGATGGATCGCAATGGTCCGATCGAACATCGCCGATCAGGATCATGGCTTGGATCGATCGCAACCGTCGGAACGTCTCCGATCCGATGCACCGCAACGGTTCGATCAATCATCGCTGATCGATAATGCCATGGATCGATAGCAACCGTCGGATCATCGCCGATCAGATGTATCGCAACGGTCCGATCAATCATCGCCGATCTGGATCATGGCTTCGATCGATCGCAACCATCAAATCGTCTCTAATCGGATGGATCTCAACGGCCCAATCGATCATCGCCGATCATGATCATGGCTCGGATCGATCATAACCATCGAATCATCTCCGATCGGATGCATCGTAACGTTCGATCGATCATCGCCGATCAGGATCATTGCTTGGATCGATCGCAACCATCGAATCATCGCCGATCTGGATCATTGCTTGGATCGATCGCAACCGTCGGATCATCGCCGATCGGATGGATCGCAATGGTTCGATCGATCATCGCCGATTGGGATCATGGCTTAAATCGATCGCAACCGTCAGATCATCCATGATCGGATGGATCGCAATGTTCCGATCGATCATCGCCGATTCAGATTATGGCTCCGATAGATCGCAACCGTCGGATCATCTTCGATCGGATGGATCACAACGGTCCGATCGATCATCGCCGATTCGGATCATGGCTCTGATCGATCACAACCATCGGATCGTCTCAGATTGGATGCATCACAATAGTCCTATTGATAATCGCTGATCGGGATCATGGCTTGGATCGATCGCAACGGTCGGATCGTCTCCGATCGAATGCATCGCAACGGTCGATCGATCATCGCTGATCGGGATCATGGCTTAGATTGATCGCAACCGTCGGATCATCGCCCATCGGATGGATCACAATGGTCCCGATCGATCATTGCCGATCCAGATCATGGCTTGGATCGATCGCAACCATCGAAACGTCTCCGATCTGATGCATCGCAACGGTACGATTGATCATCGCCGATCGAGATCATGCCTTGGATCGATCGCAACCGTCGGATCATCGCCGATCGGATGGATCGCAACTGTCCGACCGATCATCGCCGATCGGGATCATGGCTCGGATCGATCGTAATCGTCGGATCGTCTCCGATCGGATGCATCGCAACAGTCCGATCGATCATTGCCGATCGAAATCATGGCTTGGATCGATCGCAACCATTGGATCATCGCCGATTGGATGGATCGCAATAGTCCGATCGATCATCGCAGATCGGGATCATGGCATGGATCGATCGCAACCGTCGAATCATCTCCAATCGGATGGATCGCAATGGTCCAATCGATCATCGCCGATCAGGATCATGACTTAGATCGATCGCAACCGTCGGATCATATTTGATCAGATGCATCGCAACGGTCTGATCGATCATCACCGATCGGGATCATGGCTTGGATCGATCGCAACGGTCGGATCATCGCCGATCGGATGGATCGCAACGGTCTAATCGATCATCGCCGATCCGGATCATGGCTCCAATCGATCACAACCATTGGATCGTCTCCGATCGGATGGATCACAACGGTCTAATCGTTCATCACCGATCATGATCATGGCTCGGATCAATCGCAATCATCGAATCATCTCCGATCGGATGCATCGCAACATTCGATCGATCATCGCTGATCGGGATCATTGCTTTGATCGATTGCAACCGTTGGATCATCACCGATCGGATGGAACGCAACAGTTCGATTGATCATCGCCGATCGGGATCATGGCTTAAATCGATCGCAACCATCGGATCATAGACGATCGGATGGATCGCAATGGTCCGATCGATCATCGCGGATTCGGATCATGGCTCCGATTAATCACAACCGTCGGATCATTTTTGATCGGATGGATCGCAATGGTCCCGATCGATCATCGCCGATCAGGTTCATGGCTTGGATTGATCGAAACCATTGGATCATCTTCGATCGGATGCATCGCAACAGTACTAACGATAATCGCCGATCGGGATCATGGCTTGGATCGATGCAATGGTCGGATCGTCTCCAATTGGATGCATCGCAACGGTCCGATCGATCATCGCCGATCAGTATCATGGCTTAGATCGATCGCAACCGTCGGATCATCGCCAATCGGATGGATCGCAATGGTCCGATCGATCATCGCTGATCAGGATCATGGCTTGGATCGATTGCAATCGTTGGAACGTCTTCGATCTGATGCATCACTACGGTCCGATCGATCATCGCCGATTGAGATCATGCCTTGGATCAATCGCAACCGTCGGATCGTCGTCGATCGGATGGATCGCAATGGTCCGATCGATCATCGCCGATCCGGATCATGGCTCCGATCGATTGCAATCGTCGAATCGTCTCTGATTGGATGGATCACAAAGGTCCGATCGATCATCGCCGATCAGGATCATGGCTCGGATCGATCGCAACCGTTGGATCGTCTCCGATCGGATGCATCGCAACAGTCCTATCGATAGTCGCCGATCGGGATCATGGCTTGGATCGATCACAACTGTTGGATCATCTCCGATCGGATGGATCGCAACGGTAGGATCGATCATTGCCGATCGGATCATGACTCGGATTGATCGCAACCATCGGACCTTCTTCGATCTGATGCATCGCAACGGTCGATCGATCATCGCCGATCGGATCATGGCTCCGATCGATGCAACCGTCGGATCGTCTCTGATCGGATGGATCGCAATGGTCCAATCGATATCGCCGATCGGGATCATGGCTTGGATCGATCACAACCATCGGATCGTCTCAGATCGGATGGATCGCAACGGTCGGATCGATCATCGCCGATCAAGATCATCGGATTGATTGCGACCATTGGATCATCTCAGATCGGATGGATCGCAACGGTCGGATCGATCATCGCCGATCGATATCATGGCTTGGATCGATCGCAACCGTCAGATTGTCACTGATCGGATGGATCGCAACAGTCCAATCGATCATCGCCGATCGGATCATGGCTCCAATCGATCGCAACCATCGGATCGACTCCGATCGGATGGATCGCAACGGTCCGATCGATCATCATCGATCGGGATCATGGCTTGGATCGATCGCAACCATCGGATCGTCTCAGATCGGATGGATCGCAATGGTCGGATCGATCATCGCTGATCAAGATCATCCCTCGGATCGATTGCGACCGTTGGATCATCTTAGATCGGATGGATCGCAATGGTCGGATCGATCATCGCCGATCGGTATTATGGCTTAGATTGATCGCAACCATCGGATCATCACTGATCGGATGGATCGCAACAGTCCAATCGATCATCGCCGATCCGGATCATGGCTCCAATCGATGCAACCATCAGATCGTCTTCGATCGGATGCATCACTACGATCCGATCGATCATCGCCGATCGGAATCATGGCTTGGATCGATCGCAACCGTTGGATCATTGCCGATCGGATGGATCACAATGGTCCGATCGATCATCGCGATCGGAATCATGGCATGGATCGATCGCAACCATCGGATCATCTCTGATCGGATGGATCGCAATGGTCCGATCGTTCATCGCTGATCAGGATCATGACTCGGATCGATCGCAACCGTCGGATCATATCCGATCGGATGCATCGCAACGGTCGATCGATCATCGCCGATCGAGATCATGGCTTGGATCGATCGCAACTGTCGGATCGTCGCCGATCGAAGATCACAACGATCCAATCGATCATCGCCGATCCGGATCATGGCTCCGATCGATCGCAACCATCGGATCGTCTCCGATCAGATGGATCGCAACGGTTCAATCGTTCATCGCCGATCATGATCATGGCTCGGATCGATCGCAACCATCGAATCGTCTTCGATCGGATGCATTGCAACGTTCGATCATCGCCGATCGGGATCATTGCTTGGATCGATTGCAACCGTTGGATCATCGCCGATCGGATGGATCGCAACGGTTCGATCGATCATCGCCGATCTGGATCATGGCTTAAATTGATCGCAACCTTCGGATCATAGACGATCGGATGGATCGCAATGGTCTGATCGATCATCGCGGATTCAGATCATGGCTTCGATTGATCGCCACCGTCGGATCATTTACGATCGGATGGATTGCAACGGTCCGATCGATCATCACCGATCAGGTTCATGGCTTGGATCGATCGAAACTGTCGGATCGTCTCCGATCGGATGCATCGCAACGGTTTGATCGATCATCACCGATCGGTATCATGGCTTAGATCGATCGCAACCGTCGGATCATCGCCGATCGGATGGATCGCAATGGTCCGATCGATCATCGCCGATCAGGATCATGGCTTGGATCGATCGCAACCATCGGAATGTCTTCGATCCGATGCATCACAACGGTCCAATCGATCATCGCCGATCAAGATCATGCCTTGGATCGATCGCAACCGTCGGATCGTCGCCGATCGGATGGATCGCAACGGTCCGATCGATCATCGTCGATTCGGATCATGGCTCCGATCGATCGTAATCGTCGGATCGTCTCTGATCGGATATATCGCAAAGGTCCGATCGATCATCGCCGATCAGGATCATGGCTCGGATGATCAAAACTATCGGATCGTCTCCGATCGGATGCATCGCAACAGTCCTATCGATAATCGCCGATCGGGATCATGGCTTGGATCGATCGCAACGGTCGGATCATCTTCGATCGGATCCATCGCAACGGTCCAATCAATCATCGTTGATCGGGATCATGGCTTTGATCGATCGCAACCATTGGATCGTCTCTGATCGGATGAATCACAACGGTCCGATCTATCATCGCCGATCATGATCATGGCTTGGATCGATCGCAACCGTCGAATCATCTCGATTGGATGCATTGCAACATTCGATCGATCATCGCCGATCGGGATCATTGCTTGGATCGATCGCAATCGTCGGATCATCGCCGATCGGATGGATCACAATGGTTCGATCGATCATTGCGATCGGGATCATGGCTTAAATCGATCGAAATCGTCGGATTATCGATGATCGGATGGATCGCAATGGTCCGATCGATCATTGCCGATTCGGATTATGGCTCCGATTGATCGCAACCGTCGGATCATCTCTGATCGGATGGATCGCAACGGTCCAATCGATCATCGCCGATTAGGATCATGGCTCGGATCGAAACCATCGGATCGTCTCCGATAGGATGCATCGCAATAGTCCTATCGATAATCGCCGATCGGGATCATGGCCTCGATCGATTGCAACGGTCGGATTGTCTCCGATCGGATGCATCGCAACGGTCCGATCGATCATCGCCGATCGGATCATGGCTTAGATTGATCGCAACCATCGGATCATCGCCAATCAGATGGATCGCAATGGTCTGATCGATCATCGCCGATCGGGATCATGGCTTGGATCGATCGCAACCGTCGGATCGTCTCCAATCTAATGCATCGCAACTGTATGATTGATCATCGCCGATCGAGATCATGCCTTGGATCGATCGCAACCATCGGATCGTTGCCGATCGGATGGATCGCAACGGTCCGATCGATCATCGCTGATCCGGATCATGGCTCCGATCTATCGCAACCGTTGGATCGTCTCTGATCGTATGGATCGCAATGGTCCAATCGATCATCACCGATCGGAATCATGGCTTGGATCAATCGCAACCGTCGGATCGTCACCGATAGGATGGATCGCAATGGTCCGATCGATCATCGCCGATCCGGATCATGGCTCCGATCGATCGCAACCATCGGATCGTCTCCGATCGGATGGATTGCAATGGTCTAATCGATCATCGCCGATCATGATCATGGTTCGGATCAATCGCAACCGTCAAATCATCTCCGATCGGATGCATCACAACATTTGATCGATCATCGCCGATCAGGATCATTGCTTGGATCGATCGTAACCGTCGGATCGTCGCCGATCGGATGGATCGCAATGGTTCGACCAATCATCGCCGATCGGAATCATGGCTTAAATCGATCACAACCGTTGGATCATCAACGATCGGATGGATCGCTATGGTCCGATCGATCATCACCGATTCGGATCATGGCTCCGATTGATCGCAACCATCTGATCATCTCCGATCGGATGGATCGCAATGATTCAATCGATCATCGCCGATCAGGATCATGGCTCGGATCGATCAAAATAGTCGGATCATCTCCGATCGGATGCATCGCAATAGTCCTATCGATAATCGCCGATCAGGATCATGGCTTGGATCGATCGCAACGGTCGGATCGTCTTCGATCGGATGCATCGCAACAGTCCGATTGATCATTGCTGATCGATATCATGGCTTAGATCGATCGCAACCATCGGATCATCGCCGATCGGATGGATCGCAATGGTCCGATCGATCATCGTCGATCAGGATCATGGCTTGGATCGATTGTAACCGTCGGAATGTCTCCGATCTGATGCATCACAATGGTCCAATCGATCATCGCCGATCAAGATCATGCCTTGGATCGATCGCAACCGTCGAATCGTCGCCGATCGGATGGATCACAATGGTCTGATCGATCATCGCCGATCCGGATCATGACTCCGATCGATCGCAATCGTCGGATCGACTCCGATCGGATGGATCGCAATAGTCCGATCGATCATCACCGATCAGGATCATGGCTCGGATAGATCGAAACTGTCGGATCGTCTCTGATCGAATGCATCGCAACAGTCCTATCGATAATCGCCGATCGGGATCATGGCTTGGATCGATCGCAATGGTGGATCATCTCCGATCGGATCCATCGCAATGGTCCGATCGATCATCGCCGATCGGAATCATGGCTTAGATCGATCGCAACCGTTGGATCATCGCTGATCGGATGGATCGCAATGGTCCGATCGATCATCGCCGATCAGGATCATGGCTTGGATCGATCGCAACTGTCGGATCATCTCCAATCGATGGATCACAATCATAGGATCGATCATCGCCGATCAGGATCATGACTCGGATCGATCGCAACCGTCGGACCTTCTTGATCGGATGCATCGCAACGGTCCCATCGATCATCGCCGATCAGGATCATGGCTTCGATCGATCGCAACCGTCGGATCGTCTCTGATCGGATGGATCACAATGGTCCAATCGATCATGCCAATCATGATCATGGCTCGGATCGATCGCAACCGTTGAATCGTCTCCGATCAGATGCATCGCAACGTTTGATCGATCATCGCTGATCGGAATCATTGCTAGGATCGATCGATCATCACCGATCAGGATCATGGTTTAAATCGATCACAACCATCGGATCATCGACAATCGAATGGATTGCAATGGTTTGATCGATCATCGCCGATTTGGATCATGGCTCCGATTGATCGCAACCGTCGGATCATCTCCGATCGGATGGATCGCAACGGTCCGATCAATCATCGCCGATCAAGATCATGGCTTGGATTGATCGAAACCGTCGGATCATCTCCGATCGGATGCATCGCAATAGTCCTATCGATAATCGTCGATCGAGATCATGGCTTGGATCAATCGCAGCGGTCGAATCATCTCCGATCAGATGTATCGCAACGGTCCGATCGATCATCGCCGATCAGGATCATGGCTTAGATCGATCGCAACCGTCGGATCATTGCCAATCAGATGGATCGCAATGGTTTGATCGATGATCGCTGATCAGGATCATGGCTTGGATCGATCGCAACCATCGGAACGTCTCTGATCTGATGCATCGCAATGGTACGATCGATTATCGCTGATCGAGATCATGCCTTGGATCGATCGCAACCGTCGGATCATCGCCGATCGGATGGATCGCAATGGTCCGATCGATCATCGCCGATCCGGATCATGGCTCTGGTCGATCGCAACCGTTGGATCATCTACGATCGTATGGATCGCAACAGTCCAATCGATCATCGCCGATCGGGATCATAGCTTGGATCGATCGCAACCGTTGGATTATCACCGATCGGATGGATCGCAATGGTTCGATTGATCATCGCCGATCAGGATCATGGCTTAGATGGATCGCAACCATCAGAAAGTCTCCGATCCGATGCATCACAACAGTCCGATCGATCATTGCCGATCGAGATCATGCCTTGGATCGATCGCAACCATCGGATCGTCGCCGATCGGATGGATCGCAAAGGTCCGATCAATCATCGCCGATCTGGATCATGGCTCCGATTGATCGCAGCCGTTGGATCATCTCCGATCAGATGGATCACAATGGTCCAATCGATCATCGCCGTTCATGATCATGGCTCAGATCGATCGCAACCGTTGAATCATCTCCGATCAGATGCATCGCAATGATCGATCGATCATCGCCGATCGGGAACATTGCTTGGATCGATCACAACCATCGGATCTTCGTCGATTGGATGGATCGCAACGGTTCGATCGATCATCACCAATTGGGATAATGGCTTAAATTGATCGCAACCGTCGGATCATCGATGATCGGATGGATCACAATGGTTCGATCGATCATCGCCGATTAAGATCATGGCTTTGATTGATCGCAACCGTCGGATCATCTCCAATCGGATGGATTGCAATGGTCTGATCGATCATCGCCGATCAGGATCATGGCTTGGATCGATCGAAACTGTCGGATCGTCTCCGATCGGATGCATCACAATAGTCCTATCGATAATCGCCGATCGGGATCATGGCTTGGATCGATCGCAACGGTCGGATCGTCTCCGATCGGATGCATCGCAACGGTCCGATCGATCATCGCTGATTGGGATCATAGCTTCGATCGATCACAACCATCGAATCATCGCCGATCGGATGGATCGCAATGGTCCGATCGATCATCGCCGATCAGTATCATGGCTTGGATCGATCGCAACCGTCGGAACATCTTTGATCTGATGCATCGCAACGGTCCGATCGATCATCGCCGATCGAGATCATGCCTTGGATCGATCGCAACCGTCGGATCGTCGCCGATTGGATGGATCGCAACGGTCCGATCAATCATCGCCGATCTGGATCATGGCCCCTGATGTGGCTGATCCAACGCCGTTAGAGAATCGTGAAGGAAACTAACGGAGCCCTGCTTTGGCCTCTGATGTCCCTTCGGCTGATGCGGCTGATCAAACCACATGACCCACGAGATGGAGGGATCACGATCTCAATGTCACACGGTCCGGCGCACTCCGCTCTTCTCGGCCTTGGGCTCATTTTAGCAGCGGCCCACCTCGACCTTGGTGCCGGTCTCGGCGTCGGCGGCGGCCCACTTCGACCATAGCGTCGGTGACGGCCCACTTCGACCACGGCGTCGGTCTTGGCATCGGCGATGGCCCACCTTGGCAACGGCGTCGGCGTTAGCCTCGGCCCATCTCCTCTGCGGCCCACCTCGATCTTGGCGTCAGCCACGGCCCACTTCGATCACGGCGTCGGTCTTGGCATGGCATCGGTCTCGGCGTCGGCGACGGCCCACTTCGACCACGGCGTTGGTCTTGGCATCGGCCTCAACAGCGTCAGCGTCGGCCTTAAAAGCTCCTGGCATCGGCGTCGGCCTCAACAGCGTCGGCCTCGCGTCCGCATCGGCCTCCTACTGACGTGCATCCACTTGCTAGAAAATGAACTTTTGCTCCGGCCTCTGGCGACGGCCTTTGGCTTCAGCCTTTGGCTCCGGCCTCCAGCGATGGCCTTTGGCTCCGGTCCTTTGGCTCCGGCCTCCAGCGATGGCCTTTGGCTCCGGCCTCTAGCGACGGCCTTTGGCTCCGGCCTCCAGTGACGGCCTTTGGCTCCAGCCTTTAGCTCCGGCCTCCAGCAACAGCCTCCAGCGATGGTCTTTGGCTTCGCCTCCAGCAACGGCCTTTGGCTCCGGCCTTTGGCGACGGCCTCCAGCAATGGCCTTTGGCTCCGGCCTTTGGCGATGGCCTCCAGCAACGGCTCCGGTCCTAACTTGGTGCCTTTTTCGCATGCATAATGACCCGCCTTAGGAATAGATCCCAAGATTTGAGGTCTATTGCCGTGTACCTTGCTCACTGAAATCACGGGCAAGTGCTACCACGATCGGTAGTTACCGCTACAAGCGACCCTCATTGAACAGGTATATCACGGGCAAGTGCAACCACTCGCCGTTCAAAGAAACTAATCTCAACAAGGAAGATTCGACGGTTCCAACAGAACAAGGTAAGAGGGACATTGAACAGGTATATAAAGGGCCCGACCCCAACGAGGGAGAGGGACTCAATCTCTACTCTTTTATTAAAAAATTCATGTTCTCCAGATCGCTGACTTGAGCGTCGGAGGGTCCCCACCGGAACCATCGGTCCGAGACTTTTCTTGCAGGTTTCCGGCTGAAGGAGGTGGTCCCTATCATTCCTCTGAAGGCTAACGAAGTGTTTCTGTCGCTTGACGCTCCTTAAAAGTGATTTGGCGGCAACAGATTGGCGCGCCAGGAAGGGGGATGTGCTGAAGGAAAGAGAGCTCTGTCTCCCTGACCTATAAGTCTTTGTCCCCTCTAAGATAGCCATTGTGGTGACGCGCATGCCGAAGGTCCTCACTAATCATGCCGGGGGGCATCCGCATAGCCCTGAGCAGCAAAGGACCACACTCTCTCTATGCTCCTCCCTCACCACCAACCTCAGCTGCTCTAATTAACCAGCTGACCATCCTCAATCAACAAGTTCAAGCCTTAAATGCAGCAGTTCATGAGTTGCAAAAGTAACGCCCATTGGCCACTCAGCAGCAGCCGAAGCCTCTTACATCTTCCATAATAGTTGCACCAGTTAGCCAGCGATTCACCCGCAGGAAATCTTCTCATAGAGAATCTTATCACCATCATGCTTCACCTAAGCACCACCATGAAGCTTTCAAGAGACTGCGGTCTCCTACCTTCTGCTCGAGCAGCCACTCCTCCCCTTACTCATCCTCTGAGCTGTCTGGGAAGGACCCTAATCATGAGATGAAGGGGCATCTGAATGAATAACACCGGCGGCCAGAGGAGCTCAATCAAAGGTTCAATAATCAGTCAGAGGCGGCCATCCTTGGCGGTCTTCCTAAACAGCCTCTTCCTCCACAACGGCCACAACAGCCCCGAGGCTCCATGGAGGCCCAAGACTCCAATGTAGCCTCCAAATCACGGCAGCCCCGGTTTCCTCCACGGTAGCCTCCGGATCCCAAGACGGCCTCTTCCTCCACGACGGCCCCTCACAGCGGCTTCTAGATCCCACGACGGCCCCTCATAGCGGCATTTCGTCCTCAACGGTCAAGCCCCTCATAGAGGCCCCCAAGATCCCACGGTGGCCCGAGAATCCCACGGCGGCCCGAGGCTCCATGGCAGCCCCCGATGTTCACAGAGGCCCCAGGTCCTCCACAGCAGCCGCGTTCCCCAACAGCCACGGTGGCCCAAGACTTCACAGCGGCCTCACTCTCTAGGCGGCCCCCGGCCTCTCCCCACAGTGACCAAACGAGTGCCAGTTTCGCAATTGTAAGGATAAGGCTCCCAGCCATCTCACTCAACTCCTTTCCCCCCCAACTCTTGCTTCCACCTTGGCTGGGTAAGGTTTATATGCACGTAATATATTCACATAATTGAAGGAAGGTGGATTGCATGCACGAGGTTGTGTGCACGCGATGGAAGTCTGTGCTATGGCTGCTGCATCTTAACGATCGTCTTCCAAAGCTATGCTCATACCGACTCCTCCCACGAATATCGCCAGCTTTGGCCACCATCCCGGCCACGGTCGTTTGGCCGGATTCACGTATGTCGCATCGGCGAGCGACGACACCTCTGGCTCCCGAGCCCATGCGGAAGCGGCAGCTAATCTCTTTGATTTCAATGGCAATCTTTTCCTATATCAGAGGATGTTGCATAAAATTAGGAAGAACCAATTGGTACACAAAGTTATCAATCACTTCAAGGTTCTTCTTCAGTTGAGCCTTCAGTCCAATGTTCAGAAGCTTCTTGATGTCCCAGAACATATCGACATATCTCTAGAATACCATGGAGTTAAAGTCACCAAAAGCCTTGCTAAAGCATGTCTCGAACTCATCGGAGCCCAAGAGAGTGTCTAGCTCAGCACCGAACTCCACTTTGAAGATCCTTTCTTCGGTGGCACCACTTCTCGCCATCCCCTGTAAAGATTCCATCACCAAAAGGATCAGCAGTACAGATCTCACCGTGGGAAGGCTTGATCAGCCTTCTGAATTAACTCCCTGTAGAGAAGAAGGAAAAGGAAATGATGTCCACAACATGGAGAATGATCGCTGCAACGCTATGAAGAGAAAGGAGAAGGCGAGCAAACCTAGTTTCAAAGTCAAGTCTAGCAGCTGGAGAGCCATAAAAGTGGCTGTGGTGCAGGATTTCTCCTTAAGGAGCTAAAGATTCAGCAAAGCCAGCTCACCAACCAACTTGATTCCCTGGGGGGCAGACCACCAGCGGGCGGAAGCGTTCAAGCCCGCAGAAGAAAAACAAGGGTGCTGCAAGAGCTAAGTATGCTGCACTTAAGACTTTTTCTTTCATTGATGCTTAAAAATATCACGCAGATCGACTCTGTATCGGCATTCAAGACCAACCTCGCGTTAGCGTCTCAAAAGCCTGATGTACCATCGGCATCCAAGCCCGGCTCCATGTCGGCAACAAGCTCGAGTCCCCCTCGGCACCAAAGACCGGCTCCACGTCGGCACCAAAGACTGGCCCCGCATTGGCACCAAAGATCAGCTTCACGTCGGCACTCAAGACCGGCTCCACGTCGGCAACTAAGATCGACTCTGCATCGGCACCAAAGATCGGCTCTGCGTCGGCACCAAAGACCAGCCCCGCATCGGCACCAAAGATCGACTCCGCATCGGCACTCAAGACCGGCTCCGCGTCGGCAACTAAGACCGGCTCCACGTCGGCACCAAAGACCGGCTCCGCATCGGCACCAAAGACCGGCCCCGCGTCGGCACTCAAGACCGGCCCCGCGTCGGCACTCAAGACCGGCTCCGCATCGGTAACAAAGATCGGCTCCGCGTCGGCACCAAAGACCGGCTTCGCATCGGCAACTAAGACCAGCTCCACGTCGGCACCAAAGACCGGCCCTGCGTTGGCACTCAAACCCGGCTCCGCGTTGGCACTCAAGCCCGGCTCCGCGTCGGCACTCCAGCTCAGCACCAAAGCCCAAAGACTGACTCCAATGCCGGCAGCAAAGATCGTTGGCGCAAAGAAAAAGGCACATGACGACTCTCAGCTCTCAAGTCACCCTCCAGGGTTAAAGGCTCCCGAGCATGGTTCCATCACAGCGACTCTCGGGTCACTCTTCGGGGTTCAAAAGGCTCTTGACGGCCTCAACTCTGATTCAGTAGCTTTATCACAGCCTCAACGGCTTCACAGCGGCTCTGACTCTGCCTCAATGGCCAATGGCCAATCGAGTAAGACCTTTGTTTAAATTACACACTTGTAACATATAACTGGTTACTTTCATCCATCAAGAAGCCCCAAGACAACTCACAGCTAGGAGAAGCCAACTCCCCAGCTCATAGTTGACGGGCATCCGCTCCCAAGCTCTCAAGCATGTAATCGACGTCGACATCAAACACGACGCAAAGGCAAACATCTACAAAAAAGGCTCAACGGCTCCCTCTGCCTCAGGAGCATCATTGCGGCCTCACTGGCCCTCTGCCTCCATGGCATGTGGACAGGAACCCACATCCAAACATCATGTCAAAAGTTGAAGAACCACAGTCAAGTGGGGATCAGTCACTTGGGAGGTAACACCCCTTTCGCCTTGCTGGAGTGGGCCCGCTTCGTCTCAGGGGTGAGGGGGCATCTGATGTGGCTGATCCAACGCCGTTAGAGAACCGTGAAGGAAACTGATGGAGCCCTGCTTTGGCCTCTGATATCCCTTCGGCTGATGCGGCTGATCAAACCACATGACCCACGAGATGGAGGGATCACGAACTCAATGTCACACGGTCCTGCGCACTCCGCTCTTCTCGGCCTTAGGCTCATCTTAGCAGCGGCCCACCTCGACCTTGGTGCCGATCTCGGCGTCGGCGGCGGCCCACTTCGACCACGGCATTGGTCTCGGCATCGACAACGGCCCACTTCGACCACGGCGTCGGTCTTGGCATCGGCGACGGTCGGCCTCAACAGCATCAGCGTCGGCCTCAACAGCGCCTGGCGTCAGCGTCGGCCTCGCGTCCGCGTCGGCCTCCTACCGACGTGTATCCACTTGCTAGAAAAGGAACTTTGGCTTCGGCCTCTGGCGATGGCCTTTGGCTCCGGCCTTCAGCGACGACCTTTGGCTCTGGTCCTTTGGCTCCGGCCTCCAGCGATGGCCTTTGGCTCTGGCCTCTAGTGACGGCCTTTGGCTCCGGTCTTCAGCAACGGCCTTTGGCTCCGGCCTCCAGCAATGGCATCCAGCGATGGTCTTTGGCTCCGGCCTCCAACAACGGCCTTTGGCTCCGGCCTTTGGCGATGGCCTCCAGCAATGTTCTTTGGCTCCGACCTTTGGCAACGGCCTCCAGCAACGGCTCCCGTCCTAACTTGGTGCCTTTTTTGCATGCACAATGACCCGCCTTAGGAACAGATCCCGAGATTTGAGGTCTATTGCCGTGTACCTCACTCACTGAAATCATGGGTAAGTGCTACCACGATCGGTAGTTACCACTACAAGCGGCCCTCGTCCAGCAACGGTTTAACCACTCGCCATTCAAAGAAACTAATTTCAACAAGAAAGATTCGACGGTTCCAATAGAATAAGGTAAGAGGGACCCCGAACAGGTATATAAAGGGCCCGACCCTAACGAGGGAGGGGGACTCAATCTCTACTCTTTCATTAAAAAATTCAAGTTCTCCAGATCGCTGACTTGAGCGTCGGAGGGTTCCCGCCGGAACCACCGGTTCAAAACTTTTCTTGTAGGTTTTCGACTGAAGGAGGCGGTCCCTATCATTCCTCTGAAGGCAAACGAAGCATTTCTGTCGCTTGACGCTCCTCAAAAGTGATTTGGTGGCAACAGCCCCCATCGATTGCAATCGTCAGATCGTCTCCGATCGGATGGATCGCAACGGTTCGATCGATCATCATCGATCAGGATCATGGCTCGGATCGATCGAAACCATCGGATCGTCTTCGATCGGATGCATCGCAACAGTCCTATCGATAATCGCCGATCGGGATCATGGCTTGGATCAATCGCAACGATCGGATCGTCTCCGATCGGATCCATCGCAATGGTCCAATCGATCATCGCCGATCGGGATCATGGCTTGGATCGATCGCAACCGTCGGATCATCGCCGATCGGATGAATCGCAATGGTCCGATCGATCATCGCCGATCAGCATCATGGCTTGGATCGATCGCAACAGTCGGAATATCTCCGATCTGATGCATCACAATGGTTCGATCTATCATCGCCGATCGAGATCATGCCTTAGATCGATCGTAACCATCGGATCATCGTCGATTGGATGGATCGCAATGGTCCAATCGATCATCGCCAATTCAGATCATGGCTCCGATCGATCACAATCGTTGGATTGTCTCCGATCGGATGGATCGCAACGGTCCGATCGATCATCGTCGATCCTGGATCATGGCTCGGATCGATCGAAATCATCGGATCGTCTCCGATCGGATGCATCGCAATAGTCCTATCGATAATCACCGATCGGGATCATGGCTTGGATCGATTGCAACGGTCGAATCGTCTCCGATCAGATCCAGCGCAATGGTCCGATCGATCATCGCCGATCGAGATCATGGCTTGGATCGATCGTAACCATCGGATCATCACCGATCGGATGGATCGTAATGGTCTGATCGATCATCACTGATCAAGATCATGGCTTGGATCAATCGCAACCGCCAGAACGTCTCCGATCCGATGCATCGCAATGGTCTGATCGATCATCGCCGATCGAGATCATGCCTTGGATCGATCACAACCATTGGATCATTGCCGATCGGATGGATCGCAACGGTCCGATCAATCATCGTCGATCCAGATCATGGCTCCGATCGATCGCAACCATCAGATCATCTTCAATCGGATGGATCCGAACGGTCCAATCGATCATCGCCGATCATGATCATGGCTCGGATCGATCGCAACCATCGAATCATCTCTGATCGGATGCATCGCAACGTTTGATCGATCATCGCCGATCGGGATCATTGCTAGGATCGATCGCAACCATCGAATCATCGCCGATCAGATGGATCGCAATGGTTTGATCAATCATCACCGATCGGGATCATGACTTAAATCGATCGCTGCCGTTGGATCATCGATGATCGGATGGATCGTAATGGTCCAATCGATCATCGCCGATTCGGATCATGGCTTTGATTGATCGTAACCGTTGGATCATCTTCGATCGGATGAATCGCAATGGTCCGATCGATCATAGCCGATCAAGATCATGGCTCGGATCAATCAAAACCATTGGATCGTCTCCGATCGGATGCATCGCAATAGTCCTATCGATAATCGCCGATCGGGATCATAGCTTGAATCGATCGCAATGATCGGATCATCTCGATCGGACGCATCGCAATGGTCCGATCGATCATCGCCGATCGGTATCATGGCTTGGATCGATCGCAACCGTCGGATCATCGCTGATCGGATGGATCACAATATTCCGATTGATCATCGCCGATTCGGATCATGGCTCTGATCGATCGCAACCGTTGGATCATTTCCGATCGGATGGATCGCAATGGTCTGATTGATCATTGCCGATCAGGATCATGGCTCGGATCGATTGCAACGGTCCGATCAATCATCGCTGATTGGGATCATGGCTTGGATCCATCACAACCATCGGATCGTAGCCGATCGGATGGATCGCAATGGTCCGATCGATCATTGCCGATTCAGATTATGGCTCTGATCGATCGCAAACGTTGGATCCTCTCCAATCGGATGGATCGTAACGGTCCGATCGATCATCGCTGATCAAGATCATGGATCGGATCGATCGCAACCGTCGGATCGTCTCCGATAGGATGCATCGCAATGGTCCGATCGATCATCACCATTCAGAATCATGGCTTAGATCAATCACAACCATTGGATCATCACTGATCGGATGGATCCCAATGGTTCGATCGATCATCGCCGATCGGGATCATGGCTTGGATCAATCGCAACTATCGGATCATCTCCGATCGGATGGATCACAATGATAGGATCGATCATCACCGATCAGGATCATGACTCAGATCGATCACAACCGTCGATCTTCTTCGATCGAATGCATCGCAACAGTCTGATCGATCATCGTCGATCGGGATCATGGCTCCGATCGAACGCAACCGTTGGATCATCTCCGATCGGATGGATCGGAACGGTCCGATCGATCATCGTCGATCGGGATCATGGCTTGGATCGATCGCAACCGTTGGATCATCTCAGATCGGATGGATCGCAATGGTCGGATCGATCATAGCCAATCAAGATCATCCCTCGGATCGATTGTGACCGTTGGATCATCTCAGATTGGATGGATCGCAATGGTCGGATCGATCATTGCCGATCGGTATCATGGCTTGGATCGATCGCAACCGTTGGATCATCACTGATCGGATGGATCGCAATAGTTTGATCAATCATCGCCGATTCGGATCATGGCTCCAATCGATTGCAACCGTCGGATCGACTCCGATCGGATGGATCGCAATGGTCCGATCGATCATCGCTGATCGGGATCATGGCTCGGATCGATCACAACCATCGGATCGGCTCTGATCGAATGCATCGCAATGGTCCGATCGATCATCGCCGATCAGAATCATGGCTTGGATTGATCGCAACTATTGGATCGTCATCGATCGGATGGATCGCAATGGTCGGATCGATCATCGCGGATCAAGATCATGGCATGGATCGATCGCAACCGTCGGATCATCTCTGATCGAATGGATCGCAACGATCCGATCGATCATCGCCGATCAGGATCATGACTCAGATTGATCGCAACCGTCGGATCATATCGATCAGATGCATCGCAATGGTCCGATCGATCATCGCCGATCGGAATCATGGCTTGGATCGATCGCAACTGTCAGATCGTCGCCGATCGGATGGATTGCAACGGTCCAATTGATCATCGTCGATCCAGATCATGGCTCCGATTGATCGCAACCATCGGATCGTCTCCGATCGGATGGATCGCAATGGTCCAATCGATCATCGCCGATCATGATCATAGCTCGGATCGATCACAACCATCGAATCATCTCTGATCGGATGCATCGCAATGTTTGATCGATCATCGCCGATCGAGATCATTGCTTGGATCGATCGCAACCATCAGATCGTCGCCGATCGGATGGATCGCAATGGTTCGATCAATCATCGCCGATCAGGATCATGGCTTAAATCGATCGCAACCATCGGATCATCGATGATCAGATGGATCGCAATGGTCCGATTGATCTTCGCCGATTTGGATCATGGCTCCGATTGATCGCAACCGTCAGATCATCTCCGATCAGATGGATCGCAATGGTCCGATCAATCATCGCCGATCAGGATCATTGCTCGAATCGATCAAAACCATCAGATCGTCTCCGATCGGATGCATTGCAAATGTTCTATCGATAATCGCCGATTGGGATCATGGCTTATATCGATCGCAACGGTCGGATCGTCTCCAATCGGATGCATCGCAACGGTCCGATCGATCATCGCCGATCGGGATCATGGCTTAGATTGATAGCAACCGTCGGATCATCGCCGGTCAGATGGATCGCAATGGTCTGATCGATTATGGCTGATCAGGATAATGGCTTGGATCGGTCGCAACCGTTGGAACGTCTCCGATCTGATGCATCACAATGGTCCGATCGATCATTGCTGATCGGGATCATTGCTTGGATCGATCGCAACCATCGGATCATCGCCGATCCGATGGATTGC
Source organism: Calamus simplicifolius (assembly GCA_900491605.1). Classification (NCBI taxonomy): domain Eukaryota; kingdom Viridiplantae; phylum Streptophyta; class Magnoliopsida; order Arecales; family Arecaceae; genus Calamus; species Calamus simplicifolius. The sequence continues at coordinate 1,193,600 of UESW01003862.1, forward strand.
AATGGTTCGATCGATCATCGCCGATCGAGATCATGGCTTAAATCGATCGCAATCGTCGGATCATCGACGATCAGATGGATCGCAATGGTTCGATCGATCATCGTCGATTCGGATTATGGCTCCGATTGATCACAATCGTCGGATCATCTCCGATCGGATGGATCGCAACGGTCCGATCGATCATTGCCGATCAGGATCATGGCTCGGATCGATCGAAACCATCGGACCGTCTCCGATCGGATGCATCGCAATAGTCCTATCGATAATCTTCGATCGGGATCATGGCTTGGATCGATCGCAATGGTTGGATCGTCTCCGATCGGATGCATCGCAAAGGTCCGATCGATCATCGCCGATCGGGATTATGGCTTAGATCGATCGCAACCATCAGATCATCACCGATCGGATGGATCGCAATGGTCCGATCGATCATCGCCGATCGGGATCATGGCTTGGATCGATCGCAAACCGTTGGAACGTCTCCGATCTGATGCCTCGCAATGGTACGATTGATCATCGCCGATCAAGATCATGCCTTGGATCGATCGCAACCATCGGATCATCGCCGATCGGATGGATCGCAATAGTCGATCGATCTCGTCGATACAAATCATGGCTCCAATCTATCGCAACCATTGGATCGTCTCTGATCGGATGGATCGCAACGGTCCGATCGATCATCGCCGATCCGGATCATGGCTCCGATCGATCGCAATCGTCGAATCATCACCGATCGGATGGATCGCAATGGTCCGATCGATCATCGCCGATCATGATCATGGCTTGGATCGATCGCAACCGTCAGAAAGTCTTCGATCTGATGCATCGCAATGGTTCGATCGATCATCAATGATCGAGATCATACCTTGGATCGATCGCAACCATCGGATCATCACCGATAGGATGGATCGCAATGGTTCGATCGATCATCGCCGATTTGGATCATGGCTCCGATCGATTGCAACCGTCGGATTATCTCCAATCGAATGGATCGCAATGGTCCAATCGATCATCGCCGATCATGATCATGGCTCGGATCGATCGCAACCGTCGAATCGTCTTCGATCGGATGCATTGCAACGTTCGATCGATCATCGTCGATCGGGATCATTGCTTGGATCGATCGCAACCGTTGGATCATCGCCGATCGGATGGATCGCAATGGTTTGATCGATCATCGCCGATCAGGATCATGTCTTAAATCGATCACAACTTGTTGCCCAGACGTAGTAGCCCAAGAGGGGGGTGAATTGGGTATTTAAAATTATTTAATTCAATGGATGATATTGACTAACGCAGATATGTGCTTAATCAGAATTTAATTCGCAGCGGTGTAGTGGAGTGCACGAAATAGAAAATACACAGATCAATCAATCACAAACACAGCAAGGTTTATAGTGGTTCGGTGCCAAACTCGGCTCCTACATCCACTCCCCAAAAACCTTTGGGAATTTCACTAATCGTATCACAACGATTACAACCCCTAGCCTTCCCCGGCTAGTCCTCTTGTTTTCACGGCACAAGGCAGCCAAATCCCCTAGCCTTCCCCGGCTAGTCCTCTTGTTTAATGGTACAAGGAACCAATCCCCTAGCCTTCCCGGCTAGTCCTCTTGTTTAATGGTACAAGGAAACCAATCCCCTAGCCTTCCCGGCTAGTCCTCTTGTTTAATGGCACAAGGAAGCCAATCAAGAAACTAGGGTTATCTCTAACCCTAATACAAGATTTATCAAAAATAGACAGCTCCTAATTTGAGCAAATATTCAAAGATAAACTTTACAACTTTTTGAAGCAATACTTCAGCAGCAGATGTTGATTTTCGAAGTAGCTGAAATTTGCACTCGCTTCACCGGATCTGGACGACTTGAGCAAGGGTTGGAGGATGCAACTTCGCAGCACAATATCTTGCTCTTCAAGGATCCGAAAAATATCTTGCAATAAGCACTCTCTTTTGATTTCTTTCTTTTCTCTCTTTTGTGTTCTTGATATGTCAAAAGATGTAAGAATTTCGTCAAGGTTTTCTTCTGAACATCTCTATTTAAACCAATCAAAAAACTATCCGTTAGATTCATTGGTAAATAGAAGAAAAGAAAAACGGGAAGAAATAAAACCGTTTGAAATATTTTCCCAAATGATGAAAGCATTAAACCCATTGCTAATGAAGGATTCCTGTCCATAACAAAAAGAAAATGGTCAGCATTCATCAAAGTAGTAATGAGAGAGAGAGAGAGCATTAAATGAGAGAGAGAGGAGAAAGCTGAAATAAATTTCAGCAACTCCCAAAGGAAACGTGCGGCCCAATGGGAAAAGGAGGAAGCAGTAAGCTAGCTTTTCTCCCAAGCTAGCTAGCTTGTTTCCAAAATCCCACGGCAAGAAAATCAGCCAAAAACATGGAGGGATAGAGTAGCTAGCTAGCAAGCTAGCTCAATTCAAAGTCCACACGGCTGAGAAGAAACCAGGAGAAAATAGTTAGCTTGTGAGCCATGGTTTCATGCTATAAAGAAAAGATAGTTAGCTATGGAGCTAACTAAGGCACAAACTAGTTAGCTCTTGAGCTAACTAGCCATATAAGAAAATCCAACGGTTTCATAACCAGAGAAAGATTTAAAATAGTTAGCTTATGAGTTAGCTATGAAAAGGTGTATGAGGCCATGTAAAAAGATAGTTAGCTTGTGAGCTAACTCAATTCAAAATTCATGCGGCTAGGATGAAAACACTTTAAAAATAGTTAACTCATAAGTTAGCTAAGCCTATTCATGACAAGAAATAGCTAACTCCCAAGCCATGAAAGCAATAAAGATAGTTAGCTTATAAGCTAACTCCCAAAGGGAATCATGAAAAGATGGTTAGCTTGTAAGCTAGCTTTCTCAAAAAAAATGCTACGGGAGATGGTTTCATGAAAAGGCATTCTTGACAACCAGCTAACTCATAAGTTAGCTATCCATAAAGGTGTGAGGCCATGACAAAAAGATAGTTAGCTTGTGAGCTAACTCTTTGAAATTCATGCGGCTGATTTGAAATTCAGTGGAGGAAGTTAGCTTATAGCTAACTAAGTTAAAGGTTTATTCTATCATGCATAAAGGTAGTTAACTTGTGAGCTAACTGGACATGAAAAAGCTAATAACAAGCTAGCTAAGAAGAGAGTTTTCATGTTACGTACCTTGGAATGAAGGAAGGAAGTTAGCTTGCAAGCTAACTCCTACAAAGCATCAACGGCCAAGCATGAAGCATGAACAAACAAGTTAGCTTGTGAGCTAACCTCAAAGGAAAAGTGACCAGCCAGCAAGGGAAGAGTTAGCTTCCCAGCTAACTTATAAAAAAACTCACGGCCAGCAAGAGAGAGTTAGCTTCCAAACGGCTTGCATGGAGGGGAGGTTAGCTTCCCAGCTAGCTTGTTTCCCAATCATTCGGCCAGCATGAAAGTAGCTAACTCCTAAGTGGCTAGCAAGGAAGGGAAGTTAGCTTCCCAGCTAACTCATTTCCCAACAAATTCGGCCAGCACAAGGAGAATACTAAAATAGCTAACTAGCATGGAATGGAAGCTAGCTAGCAAAGCCATGCAATAAATTCAATAGATAGGCAAGTGAATTTTTATATTCTTCACAAGATAAAATAAACTTCATTGCATCATATGAAAAATTCTTGACAATTGTAAACATGAAGATACATGAAGATACTTGCAATATCATGATTATCATAATTTATTTAGGCTTATATGTTTTGTAATCATCAAAATCAATTCAAGGGTCAACAATCTCCCCCTTTTTGATGATGACAAAAACTTACAAAACATTAAGCATAAATCATTCAGCATATAATCAGCATTCAAAATAAATCTCCCCCTAAATATATTAATCTCCCCTTGAATATATGAAGTGATTCTTCTAATTTTAATTTATGCATTATTCTTCTCCCCCTTTTTGTCATTGATCAAAAAGAAGTTGCAGAATATGCAATAATTCACAATTTATATATAGCAGAAATTATAATTCAGTCATTTATAGAAAACATATTACAATACAAGGTTCATATGATAGAGATTACAAACATGACATCAAACATAGATTAAACATTCATAGAAACATATTACATGACATGAAACATAGATTAAACATAGAATCATCATCATCATCATCAGAAGATATGACTTTAGGTTGCTTGGAAGAGCCTTCAGGTCGAGTGGATGATCCGGGTACGTCATTAGGTTGAGAAGGCGGCGTCCAAAGATGAGAATGAGAGAATGAAGCTCCAGGGGCAGAAGCAGCAGCAAGACCAATCTGAATTTCCAGCAAATTGCTCATCTTCACGGTGGATGCATTCAGGTGGTCAAGAGCATTCGCGGCATCCTTCGTTGTGCTGTCATTGGTCCTCATCTGGTGTGTTACCCATTCAGCCTTGGTTACAACATCTTCAAACTGGGATTTCAATTGCTCAACGTCTTTCTTAATACAATCCACTGAAGTGTCGTTGTGAAAGAACACACGACTGTTGAGCACACAACATCATGCACAAGTTGCTTCACAGTAGTTGTCATATGATTAAGAGTTTCAAACACAGAAGAAATATGGGGTACCAAGGTGAGGTCATTGTTGACGGAAGAGTTACTATCACTGGTACTCCTATTTGAAAGTGCAATGGAAAGATCATGAACAATTTGTTTGATTTGATCTTGACTAATCAAAACAGTAGGAAGGGGTGAATTTTGATTTTGATTGGTATAATGAGTGGAAGATTCTGGAATGTCCGGATGATCATTAAGAAACGGGTTTGACTCATTCATAGCAGCTAAAAATTGATTAGGTTGATTGAAGTCGTAATTAAAGAAATTTGGAGGAGAACAAACTGGTGGAGGAGGATCGGATGGAATTAAGTTTGTAGGTTGAGAGAGTTTTATCAGCAGTTCTGGTTCTAATCTTGGTCCAAATGCCATTACGTTTGGCATAGTCCATACGGTGTAGGGAGTGTGCATTAAAAATGTCAGTGTGACGCAATGATGCACTAGTTTCTCCTTTGAGTTTCACATTGTGAAATTCAAATACGTAAGTGAGAAACATCCCGTATGGCAAGGCGGCTTTGGATCTACCTACAGCTTCTTTCATTATAACCATCATTAATTCTGGAAAGTCTAAAGGAGTTCCTTCTAATATGTAAACATTAGTCCTATGTCCCTATCAGTTATAGCATTAAATGGCAATAATACTAGGTGTAGCAATTTCTAAATTCTAAACTGAAATACTAATTCCAATCTAGAAGATCTTTGGACAAGCATTAGATCATGAGGCTTTTCTTGGTGGAGACTCAAGAATTTGGCCCCAAAAGATTTTTAAAGGTTAGGTGGCGTGGAATAAAGTGGACAAGCTTTCATGAAAAAGGAATGTGGGTAGTTAACTACCTAGCTAACTTACTCACTAGAAGACACATTCATTCAGATGGAATTAGATAATCAATACATTTCAATCAAGATGTCCAATCACAAACAAGTGTCACAAACATGATTACTTAATTAATTAGATGGATCAATCATTCCAAGTTCCATTCTTATTTCATAAAATTTTGATTCATCTAAAGGTTTAGTAAATATATCTGCGAGTTGTTTTTCAGTGTTTACAAATTCCAATACAATGTTGCCATCATTAACATGATCTCTAATAAAATGATGTCGGATTTCTATATGTTTTGTTCTAGAGTGTTGAATAGGATTTTTAGTTAGACAAATTGCACTAGTGTTGTCACATTTTATTGGTATTCCCTTTTGTTTGATACCATAATCCTCTAGTTGCTGCTTAATCCACAAAATTTGAGCACAGCAACTTCCAGCTGCAATGTATTCGGCCTCGGCCGTAGACAATGCTACTGAAGTTTGCTTCTTGCTAAACCATGAGATTAAGTTAACACCTAGGAATTGGCAAGTTCCACTAGTTGATTTTCTGTCTAGTTTACATCCAGCAAAGTCTGAATCGGTGTATCCTATTAAGTCAATGCTAGATTGTCTGTCATACCAAAGTCCTAAGTTTTTAGTTCCATTTAAATATTTAAATATTCTTTTAACAGCAAGCAAGTGTGATTCTTTAGGATTAGCTTGATATCTGGCACACATGCAAACACTAAACAAGATATCAGGTCTACTGGCAGTTAAGTATAACAAAGATCCTATCATTCCTCTATAAAGTTTTAGATCTACAGATTTTTCAGAATTACAAGCATCAATTCTACAAGATGAGCTCATAGGGGTACCGATACTTTTAGATGTCTCCATGCCAAACTTTTTGATCATCTCCTTGATGTACTTGGATTGGCTTATGAAGATCCCGTCATTGCTTTGCTTGATTTGGAGTCCGAGAAAATAATTCAGTTCTCCCATCATACTCATCTCGAATTCTCCCTGCATAAGCTCAGCAAAATCTTTGCATAACGAGTCATTAGTGGCACCAAATATGATATCATCTACATAGATTTGAATAATTAAAATATCATCATTTTGTCTTTTAATAAATAAGGTTGTATCGACATTTCCTCGAATGAATTTATTACTAATCAAGAACTTGCTTAATCTTTCATACCAAGCCCGGGGAGCTTGCTTCAAACCATACAAAGCTTTGTTTAATTTAAATACGTGGTTTGGAAACAAGTGATTTTCAAAACCGGGTGGTTGTTCCACAAATACTTGTTCAGCAATATATCCATTTAAGAAAGCGCTTTTAACATCCATTTGATATAATTTAAAATTCATAAACAAGCAACAGCAAGAAGTAATCTGATAGCTTCTAATCTAGCAACAGGGGCATATGTTTCATCAAAATCAATTCCTTCTTCTTGATTATAACCCTTAGCTACTAGTCTTGCTTTATTTCTTATTATGTTACCATGTTCATCTAACTTATTTCTGAAAACCCATTTTGTTCCAATAATTTGATAATCATTAGGTCTTTCAATAAGTGTCCAAACATTATTTCTTTCAAATTGATTAAGTTCTTCATGCATTGCATTTAACCAATCAATATCATTCTTAGCTTCATCATAACATTTAGGTTCAATTTTAGAAACAAATGCTAAGTTATTATATGTATCTCTAAATGTCGATCTTGTCCTAATTCCATGAGATATTTCACCAATAATTTGATCTTTAGGGTGACTGTGAACATACCTCCATCCTCTTTCTAAGTCATCATTACCTTGTGAGGCTTCAGGTGGATTAGGATTGCTTTCTTCATTTACCTCTTGTGTATCTGATTCATCTTTGTCCTTCAAGGTGATGTCTTTGAGTTGATCTTCAATTTCATCTGCATCAACTATACCTTTTCTCTTCCTTAAGGGAAGATCATTAGTTTCATCAAATATCACATGAATAGATTCTTCAACTACCAATGTCTTTTTTTAAAAACTCTAAAAGCTCTACTATGCAATGAATAACCAAGAAAAATCCCTTCGTCAGATTTAGCATCAAATTTATCAAGATTTATTTTTCCGTTATTCAAAACAAAGCAGCGACATCCAAAGACATGAAAATAACCGATATTAGGTTTTCTCCTTTCCAAAGTTCATAAGGAGTCTTTTTCAAAACAGGTCTAATTAATGCACGATTTAAAACATAACATGCAGTGTTAATTGCTTCAGCCCAAAAATATTTTGGGAGATTGCTTTCACACAACATGGTACGAGCCATTTCTTCTAAAGTTCTGTTTTTCCTTTCTACTACTCCATTTTGTTGAGGTGTTCTGGGTGCAGAAAAATTATGTTCAATTCCATTTTCATTACAAAAATTTTCAAAATATTGATTTTCAAATTCTTTTCCATGATCACTTCGTATCGATAAAACAGAAGAATTCTTTTCATTTGTAATTCTTTTAAATAATTTTTGAAATGATGGAAATGCTTCATCTTTACTGGCTAAGAATAAAACCCATGTAAAACGAGAGAAATCATCAATTATGACAAAACCATATCTTTTTCCTCCTAGACTAGTTGTTCTTGTAGGACCGAATAAATCCATGTGCAAGAGTTCTAAAGGTCTAGTGGTTGAAATCACATTTTTCGATTTAAAAGATACTCGAGTTTGTTTTCCAAATTGACAAGCATCACAGATTTTATCTTTTTCAAAAGAGAGTTTTGGCAAACCATTTACTAAATCCTTTTTGATTAGTTTAGATAATAGATCCATGCTTGCATGAGCTAGCCTACGATGCCATAACCAACTATTATCAGTTTTATTATTCATAGCAACTAGGCAATCAACATTTCTATCATTCAAATCATTTAAATCAACAATGTAGATATTACCATGCCTATGACCAACAAATTTCAGATTATCATTAGTAGGATTTTTAACAATGCATAAAGATGATTCAAATGTAACTTTAAATCCTTTATCACATAATTGACTGATACTTAGTAAATTATGCTTTAAACCTTTCACAAGTAAGACATTGTCAATAAAAGTATGAGGTGTGATACCTATTTTTCCAATGCCAATAATTTTTCCTTGGCCATTATCACCAAAAGTAACAACACCTCCATCTTTTGCCTCTAAAGTGATGAATTGAGACTCATCACCCGTCATGTGTCTTGAACACCCGCTATCCAAGTACCATTGTCTTTTAGTTGCTCGGGTTGCAAGACACACCTGCATACACAATTTTAAGTTTTGCTCTTAGGTACCCAAGCTTTCTTGGGTCCTTTCGGGTTAGTTAAAATAGTTCCTTTTGGAACCCATATTTGTTTAACTTTGTGTGTGTGACAAGTATATGCTTTGTGTCCAAATTTACCACATTTAAAGCAAGTAATTCTAGTTGAATCATCAGCATGCACATAAATATTTTTCAAAAATTTTTGTCTTTATAGGATTGTATCCAAGACCAGCTCTATTGTAAACAGCCCTTTGACTATTTAATATCATTTCTAACTTTTCTGAACTCAAAGTAAATTTATCAATAATAGGTTTTAATTTACTACTTCATTTTTCAAATCTTGGTTTTCCTTTAGTAAAGAATCATTGTTATTTGAAATTCTTTCTTTTTCAAGAGTAAGTTCCTTAATTTCATTTCTCAATCTTTATTCTTTGAACTTAATTTAGCAAAATCATCTACAAGTTCATAAAATGCACCATGCAATTCATCAAAAGTAAAGTCATCTAGAAAGCTAGGACTTACCTCATTTTCATCAGCCATGAAGCATACATTTGCAACTTCAGTCTTTTCTTCTTCTTCCGAACTTGTTGCTTCACTGTCACTCCATGTAGCCAACATAGCCTTCTTCTTTACTTTCTTAAAACCTTTCTTCAACAGTGGACATTCTGGTTTGATATGTCCAGGCTTCTTACATTCATAGCATATAAGAGGTTCACTCTTTTCTTTATCCTTGCTATGATCACCTTTAGTAAATATTTTTCTTTTTCCAAATCTTTTTTTCTCATAAATTTCTTGAACTTTCTAGAGATGAGAGCCATATCATCATCTTTTTCACTCTCACTAGTTTCATCTTCACTTTCCTCATTTTGAACATTACCTTTCAATGCCATGGTCCTTCTCTTCTTTGAATCGTCTTCATCAATGTGTTGACGTTGTTGTAGTTCATGAGTCATCAAAGATCCGACCAATTCTTCAAGTGATAGATTGTTGAGGTCTTTAGCTTCTTGTATAGCTGTGACTTTTGCTTCCCATGATCTAGGCAAAGATCTCAAAATTTTTCTCACAAGATCACTGTTAGCATAAGACTTACCCAAACTTTTTAAACCATTAATAATGTCGGTAAATCTAGTAAACATATCAGTGATATTTTCAGATGAATCCATTTTAAATAGTTCATACTTATGAACAAGCATATTAATTTTGGATTCCTTGACTTGGTTAGTACCCTCATGGGTAACTTCAAGTCTATTCCAAATCTCTTTAGCAGACATGCATGTAGATATACGATTAAACTCATTTGCATCAAGAGAACAATAAAGAACATTCATTGCTTTTGCATTTAATTGAGCTAATTTCTTATCTTGCTCATCCCATTCAGATTCAGGCTTTGCAATATCAATATTATCAATCTTAACAGTGGGTGTGTGAGGTCCATTAATTATGATTCCCCATAAATCATAATCAAGTGCTTGAATGAATATTTTCATTCGTGCTTTCCAATAAGTGTAATTTGTTCCATTGAACAAAGGTGGTCTATTAGTTGACTGTCCTTCGGTCAACATAGATCCCATTTGGATTACTACTGATCTTTAGCTCCAAGCTTATCAAAGCTATAGGAATCAAGAGCACGCTGCTCTGATACCACTTGTTGCCCAGATGTAGTAGCCCAAGAGGGGGGTGAATTGGGTATTTAAAAATTAATTCAATGGATGATATTGACTAACGCAGATATGTGCTTAATCAAATTTAATTTGCAGCGGTGTAGTGGAGTGCACGAAATAGAAAATACACAGATCAATCAATCACAAACACAGCAAGGTTTATAGTGGTTCGGTGCCAAACTCGGCTCCTACATCCACTCCCCAAAAACCTTTGGGAATTTCACTAATCGTATCACAACGATTACAACCCCTAGCCTTCCCCGGCTAGTCCTCTTGTTTTCACGGCACAAGGCAGCCAAATCCCCTAGCCTTCCCGGCTAGTCCTCTTGTTTAATGGCACAAGGAAGCCAATCCCCTAGCCTTCCCGGCTAGTCCTCGGCTAGGTAGTTTAATGGCACAAGGAAGCCAATCAAGAAACTAGGGTTATCTCTAACCCTAATACAAGATTTATCAAAAATAGACAGCTCCTAATTTGAGCAAATATTCAAAGATAAACTTTACAACTTTTTGAAGCAATACTTCAGCAGCAATGTTGATTTTCGAAGTAGCTGAAATTTGCACTGCTTCACCGGATCTGGACGACTTGAGCAAGGGTTGGAGGATGCAACTTCGCAGCACAATATCTTGCTCTTCAAGGATCCGAAAAATATCTTGCAATAAGCACTCTCTTTTGATTTCTTTCTTTTCTCTCTTTTGTGTTCTTGATATGTCAAAAGATGTAAGAATTTCGTCAAGGTTTTCTTCTGAACATCTCTATTTAAACCAATCAAAAAACTATCCGTTAGATTCATTGGTAAATAGAAGAAAAGAAAAACGGGAAGAAATAAAACCGTTTGAAATATTTTCCCAAATGATGAAAGCATTAAACCCATTGCTAATGAAGGATTCCTGTCCATAACAAAAAGAAAATGGTCAGCATTCATCAAAGTAGTAATGAGAGAGAGAGAGAGCATTAAATGAGAGAGAGAGGAGAAAGCTGAAATAAATTTCAGCAACTCCCAAAGGAAACGTGCGGCCAAATGGGAAAAGGAGGAAGCATAAGCTAGCTTTTCTCCCAAGCTAGCTAGCTTGTTTCCAAAATCCCACGGCAAGAAAATCAGCCAAAAACATGGAGGGATAGAGTAGCTAGCTAGCAAGCTAGCTCAATTCAAAGTCCACACGGCTGAGAAGAAACCAGGAGAAAAATAGTTAGCTTGTGAGCCATGGTTTCATGCTATAAAGAAAAGATAGTTAGCTATGGAGCTAACTAAGGCACAAACTAGTTAGCTCTTGAGCTAACTAGCCATATAAGAAAAATCCAACGGTTTCATAACCAGAGAAAGATTTAAAATAGTTAGCTTATGAGTTAGCTATGCAAAGGTGTATGAGGCCATGTAAAAAGATAGTTAGCTTGTGAGCTAACTCAATCAAAATTCATGCGGCTAGGATGAAAACACTTTAAAAATAGTTAACTCATAAGTTAGCTAAGCCTATTCATGACAAGAAATAGCTAACTCCCAAGCCATGAAAGCAATAAAGATAGTTAGCTTATAAGCTAACTCCCAAAGGGAATCATGAAAAGATGGTTAGCTTGTAAGCTAGCTTTCTCAAAAAAATGCTACGGGAGATGGTTTCATGAAAAGGCATTCTTGACAACCAGCTAACTCATAAGTTAGCTATCCATAAAGGTGTGAGGCCATGACAAAAAGATAGTTAGCTTGTGAGCTAACTCGTTTGAAATTCCATGCGGCTGATTTGAAATTCAGTGGAGGGAAGTTAGCTTATGAGCTAACTAAGTTAAAGGTTTATTCTATCATGCATAAAGGTAGTTAACTTGTGAGCTAACTAGGACATGAAATAGCTAATAACAAGCTAGCTAAGAGAGAAGTTTTCATGTTACGTACCTTGGAATGAAGGAAGGAAGTTAGCTTGCAAGCTAACTCCTACAAAGCATCAATCGGCCAAGCATGAAGCCATGAACAAATAAGTTAGCTTGTGAGCTAACCTCAAAGGAAAAGTGACCAGCCAGCAAGGAGAAGGAGTTAGCTTCCCAGCTAACTTATAAAAAAAACTCACGGCCAGCAAGAGGAGAGTTAGCTTCCAAACGGCTTGCATGGAGGGGAGGTTAGCTTCCCAGCTAACTTGTTTCCCAATCCATTCGGCCAGCATGAAAGTAGCTAACTCCTAAGTGGCTAGCAAGGAAGGGAAGTTAGCTTCCCAGCTAACTCATTTCCCAACAAATTCGGCCAGCACAAGGAGAATACTAAAATAGCTAACTAGCATGGAATGGAAGCTAGCTAGCAAAGCCATGCAATAAATTCAATAGATAGGCAAGTGAATTTTTATATTCTTCACAAGATAAAATAAACTTCATTGCATCATATGAAAAATTCTTGACAATTGTAAACATGAAGATACATGAAGATACTTGCAATATCATGAATTATCATAATTTATNCAAAGCCATGCAATAAATTCAATAGATAGGCAAGTGAATTTTTATATTCTTCACAAGATAAAATAAACTTCATTGCATCATATGAAAAATTCTTGACAATTGTAAACATGAAGATACATGAAGATACTTGCAATATCATGGATTATCATAATTTATTTAGGCTTTATATGTTTTGTAATCATCAAAATCAATTCAAGGGTCAACAATCTCCCCCTTTTTGATGATGACAAAAACTTACAAAACATTAAGCATAAATCATTCAGCATATATATATCATCATTCAAAATATAATCTCCCCTAAATATATTAATCTCCCCCTGAATATATGAAGTGATCTTCTCCCTAATTTTAATTTATGCATATTCTTCTCCCCCTTTTTGTCATTGATCAAAAAGAAGTTGCAGAATATGCAATAATTCAACAATTTATAATAGCACAATTTATGAAGAAAAGATACAATATATCAAGCAGAAATTATAATTCAGTCATTTATAGAAAACATATTACAATACAAGGTTCATATGATAGAGATTACAAACATGACATCAACCATAGATTAAACATTCATAGAAACATATTACATGACATGAAACATAGATTAAACATAGAATCATCAATCATCATCATCAGAAGATATGACTTTAGGTTGCTTGGAAGAGCCTTCAGGTCGAGTGGAGATCCGGGTACGTCATTAGGTTGAGAAGGCGGCGTCCAAAGATGAGAATGAGAGAATGAAGCTCCAGGGGCAGAAGCAGCAGCAAGACCAATCTGAATTTCCAGCAAATTGCTCATCTTCACGGTGGATGCATTCAGGTGGTCAAGAGCATTCGCGGCATCCTTCGTTGTGCTGTCATTGGTCCTCATCTGGTGTGTTACCCATTCAGCCTTGGTTACAACATCTTCAAACTGGGATTTCAATTGCTCAACGTCTTTCTTAATACAATCCACTGAAGTGTCGTTGTGAAAGAACACACGACTGTTGAGCACACCAACATCATGCACAAGTTGCTTCACAGTAGTTGTCATATGATTAAGAGTTTCAAACACAGAAGAAATATGGGGTACCAAGGTGAGGTCATTGTTGACGGAAGAGTTACTATCACTGGTACTCCTATTTGAAAGTGCAATGGAAAGATCATGAACAATTTGTTTGATTTGATCTTGACTAATCAAAACAGTAGGAAGGGGTGAGTTTTGATTTTGATTGGTAATGAGTGGAAGATTCTGGAATGTCCGGATGATCATTAAGAAACGGATGGTTTGACTCATTCATAGCAGCTAAGAAATTGATTAGGAGTTGATTGAAAAGATCGTAATTAAAGAAATTTGGAGGAGAACAAACTGGTGGAGACGTGTGAGACAAGAATTTGGCCCTTTATAGGGAGGATTCAAAAGAGCTAGCTTGTCAGGTGCCTGGATGGTTACCTGGTTAGTTAGCTTTCTTGAATAGTCCCATGAAAAAGGTCAAAAGGTAGGTGGCGTGGAATGAAGTGGACAAGCTTTCATGAAAAAGGAATGTGGGTAGTTAACTACCTAGCTAACTTACTCACTAGAAGACAAAAACATTAAGGTCATTCTAAGGAATTTTCATGAAAGATTTAATTGATTTAGATGGAATTAGATAATCAATACATTTCAATCAAGATGTCCAATCACAAACAAGTGTCACAAACATGATTACTTAATTAATTAGATGGATCAATCATTCCAAGTTCCATTCTTATTTCATAAAATTTTGATTCATCTAAAGGTTTAGTAAATATGTCTGCGAGTTGTTTTTCAGTGTTTACAAATTCCAATACAATGTTGCCATCATTAACATGATCTCTAATAAAATGATGTCGGATTTCTATATGTTTTGTTCTAGAGTGTTGAATAGGATTTTTAGTTAGACAAATTGCACTAGTGTTATCACATTTTATTGGTATTCCCTTTTGTTTGATACCATAATCCTCTAGTTGCTGCTTAATCCACAAAATTTGAGCACAGCAACTTCCAGCTGCAATGTATTCGGCCTCGGCCGTAGACAATGCTACTGAAGTTTGCTTCTTGCTAAACCATGAGATTAAGTTAACACCTAGGAATTGGCAAGTTCCACTAGTTGATTTTCTGTCTAGTTTACATCCAGCAAAGTCTGAATCGGTGTATCCTATTAAGTCAATGCTAGATTGTCTGTCATACCAAAGTCCTAAGTTTTTAGTTCCATTTAAATATTTAAATATTCTTTTAACAGCAAGCAAGTGTGATTCTTTAGGATTAGCTTGATATCTGGCACACATGCAAACACTAAACAAGATATCAGGTCTACTGGCAGTTAAGTATAACAAAGATCCTATCATTCCTCTATAAAGTTTTAGATCTACAGATTTTTCAGAATTACAAGCATCAATTCTACAAGATGAGCTCATAGGGGTACCGATACTTTTAGATGTCTCCATGCCAAACTTTTTGATCATCTCTTGATGTACTTGGATTGGCTTATGAAGATCCCGTCATTGCTTTGCTTGACTTGGAGTCCGAGAAAATAATTCAGTTCTCCCATCATACTCATCTCGAATTCTCCCTGCATAAGCTCAGCAAAATCTTTGCATAACGAGTCATTAGTGGCACCAAATATGATATCATCTACATAGATTTGAATAATTAAAATATCATCATTTTGTCTTTTAATAAATAAGGTTGTATCAACATTTCCTCGAATGAATTTATTACTAATCAAGAACTTGCTTAATCTTTCATACCAAGCCCGGGGAGCTTGCTTCAAACCATACAAAGCTTTGTTTAATTTAAATACGTGGTTTGGAAACAAGTGATTTTCAAAACCGGGTGGTTGTTCCACAAATACTTGTTCAGCAATATATCCATTTAAGAAAGCGCTTTTAACATCCATTTGATATAATTTAAAATTCATAAAGCAAGCAACAGCAAGAAGTAATCTGATAGCTTCTAATCTAGCAACAGGGGCATATGTTTCATCAAAATCAATTCCTTCTTCTTGATTATAACCCTTAGCTACTAGTCTTGCTTTATTTCTTATTATGTTACCATGTTCATCTAACTTATTTCTGAAAACCCATTTTGTTCCAATAATTTGATAATCATTAGGTCTTTCAATAAGTGTCCAAACATTATTTCTTTCAAATTGATTAAGTTCTTCATGCATTGCATTTAACCAATCAATATCATTCTTAGCTTCATCATAACATTTAGGTTCAATTTTAGAAACAAATGCTAAGTTATTATATGTATCTCTAAATGTCGATCTTGTCCTAATTCCATGAGATATTTCACCAATAATTTGATCTTTAGGGTGACTGTGAACATACCTCCATCCTCTTTCTAAGTCATCATTACCTTGTGAGGCTTCAGGTGGATTAGGATTGCTTTCTTCATTTACCTCTTGTGTATCTGATTCATCTTTGTCCTTCAAGGTGATGTCTTTGAGTTGATCTTCAATTTCATCTGCATCAACTATACCTTTTCTCTTCCTTAAGGGAAGATCATTAGTTTCATCAAATATAACATGAATAGATTCTTCAACTACCAATGTCTTTTTGTTAAAAACTCTAAAAGCTCTACTATGCAATGAATAACCAAGAAAAATCCTTCGTCAGATTTCGCATCAAATTTATCAAGATTTATTTTTCCGTTATTCAAAACAAAGCAGCGACATCCAAAGACATGAAAATAACCGATATTAGGTTTTCTACCTTTCCAAAGTTCATAAGGAGTCTTTTTCAAAACAGGTCTAATTAATGCACGATTTAAAACATAACATGCAGTGTTAATTGCTTCAGCCCAAAAATATTTTGGGAGATTGCTTTCACACAACATGGTACGAGCCATTTCTTCTAAAGTTCTGTTTTTCCTTTCTACTACTCCATTTTGTTGAGGTGTTCTGGGTGCAGAAAAATTATGTTCAATTCCATTTTCATTACAAAAATTTCAAAATATTGATTTTCAAATTCTTTTCCATGATCACTTCGTATCGATAAAACAGAAGAATTCTTTTCATTTGTAATTCTTTTAAATAATTTTTGAAATGATGGAAATGCTTCATCTTTACTGGCTAAGAATAAAACCCATGTAAAACGAGAGAAATCATCAATTATGACAAAACCATATCTTTTTCCTCCTAGACTAGTTGTTCTTGTAGGACCGAATAAATCCATGTGCAAGAGTTCTAAAGGTCTAGTGGTTGAAATCACATTTTTCGATTTAAAAGATACTCGAGTTTGTTTTCCAAATTGACAAGCATCACAGATTTTATCTTTTTCAAAAGAGAGTTTTGGCAAACCATTTACTAAATCCTTTTTGATTAGTTTAGATAATAGATCCATGCTTGCATGAGCTAGCCTACGATGCCATAACCAACTATTATCAGTTTTATTATTCATAGCAACTAGGCAATCAACATTTCTATCATTCAAATCATTTAAATCAACAATGTAGATATTACCATGCCTATGACCAACAAATTTCAGATTATCATTAGTAGGATTTTTAACAATGCATAAAGATGATTCAAATGTAACTTTAAATCCTTTATCACATAATTGACTGATACTTAGTAAATTATGCTTTAAACCTTTCACAAGTAAGACATTGTCAATAAAAGTATGAGGTGTGATACCTATTTTTCCAATGCCAATAATTTTTCCTTGGCCATTATCACCAAAAGTAACAACACCTCCATCTTTTGCCTCTAAAGTGATGAATTGAGATCATCACCCGTCATGTGTCTTGAACACCCGCTATCCAAGTACCATTGTCTTTTAGTTGCTCGGGTTGCAAGACACACCTGCATACACAATTTTAAGTTTTGCTCTTAGGTACCCAAGCTTTCTTGGGTCCTTTCGGGTTAGTTAAAATAGTTCCTTTTGGAACCCATATTTGTTTAACTTTGTGTGTGTGACAAGTATATGCTTTGTGTCCAAATTTACCACATTTAAAGCAAGTAATTCTAGTTGAATCATCAGCATGCACATAAATATTTTTCAAAAATTTTTGTCTTATAGTAGGATTGTATCCAAGACCAGCTCTATTGTAAACAGCCCTTTGACTATTTAATATCATTTCTAACTTTTCTGAACTCAAAGTAAATTTATCAATAATAGGTTTTAATTTACTAACTTCATTTTTCAAATCTTGGTTTTCCTTTAGTAAAGAATCATTGTTATTTGAAATTCTTTCTTTTTCAAGAGTAAGTTCCTTAATTTCATTTCTCAAATCTTTATTCTTTGAACTTAATTTAGCAAAATCATCTACAAGTTCATAAAATGCACCATGCAATTCATCAAAAGTAAAGTCATCTAGAAAGCTAGGACTTACCTCATTTTCATCAGCCATGAAGCATACATTTGCAACTTCAGTCTTTTCTTCTTCTTCCGAACTTGTTGCTTCACTGTCACTCCATGTAGCCAACATAGCCTTCTTCTTTACTTTCTTAAAACCTTTCTTCAACAGTGGACATTCTGGTTTGATATGTCCAGGCTTCTTACATTCATAGCATATAAGAGGTTCACTCTTTTCTTTATCCTTGCTATGATCACCTTTAGTAAATATTTTTCTTTTTCCAAATCTTTTTCTTTTCATAAATTTCTTGAACTTTCTAGAGATGAGAGCCATATCATCATCTTTTTCACTTTCACTAGTTTCATCTTCACTTTCCTCACTTTGAACATTACCTTTTAATGCCATGGTCCTTCTCTTCTTTGAATCGTCTTCATCAATGTGTTGACGTTGTTGTAGTTCATGAGTCATCAAAGATCCGACCAATTCTTCAAGTGATAGATTGTTGAGGTCTTTTGCTTCTTGTATAGCTGTCACCTTTGCTTCCCATGATCTAGGCAAAGATCTCAAAATTTTTCTTACAAGATCACTGTTAGCATAAGACTTACCCAAACTTTTTAAACCATTAATAATGTCGGTAAATCTAGTGAACATATCAGTGATATTTTCAGATGAATCCATTTTAAATAGTTCATACTTATGAACAAGCATATTAATTTTGGATTCCTTGACTTGGTTAGTACCCTCATGGGTAACTTCAAGTCTATTCCAAATCTCTTTAGCAGACATGCATGTAGATATACGATTAAACTCATTTGCATCAAGAGAACAATAAAGAACATTCATTGCTTTTGCATTTAATTGAGCTAATTTCTTATCTAGCTCATCCCATTCAGATTCAGGCTTTGCAATATCAATATTATCAATCTTAACAGTGGGTGTGTGAGGTCCATTAATTATGATTCCCCATAAATCATAATCAAGTGCTTGAATGAATATTTTCATTCGTGCTTTCCAATAAGTGTAATTTGTTCCATTGAACAAAGGTGGTCTATTAGTTGACTGTCCTTCGGTCAACATAGATCCCATTTGGATTACTACTGATCTTTAGCTCCAAGCTTATCAAAGCTATAGGAATCAAGAGCACGCTGCTCTGATACCACTTGTTGCCCAGACGTAGTAGCCCAAGAGGGGGGTGAATTGGGTATTTAAAATTATTAATTCAATGGATGATATTGACTAACGCAGATATGTGCTTAATCAGAATTTAATTCGCAGCGGTGTAGTGGAGTGCACGAAATAGAAAATACACAGATCAATCAATCACAAACACAGCAAGGTTTATAGTGGTTCGGTGCCAAACTCGGCTCCTACATCCACTCCCCAAAAACCTTTGGGAATTTCACTAATCGTATCACAACGATTACAACCCCTAGCCTTCCCCGGCTAGTCCTCTTGTTTTCACGGCACAAGGCAGCCAAATCCCCTAGCCTTCCCGGCTAGTCCTCTTGTTTAACTGGTACAAGGAAACCAATCCCCTAGCCTTCCCGGCTAGTCCTCTTGTTTAATGGCACAAGGAAGCCAATCAAGAAACTAGGGTTATCTCTAACCCTAATACAAGATTTATCAAAAATAGACAGCTCCTAATTTGAGCAAATATTCAAAGATAAACTTTACAACTTTTTGAAGCAATACTTCAGCAGCAATGTTGATTTTCGAAGTAGCTGAAATTTGCACTCGCTTCACCGGATCTGGACGACTTGAGCAAGGGTTGGAGGATGCAACTTCGCAGCACAATATCTTGCTCTTCAAGGATCCGAAAAATATCTTGCAATAAGCACTCTCTTTTGATTTCTTTTCTCTCTTTTGTGTTTTGATATGTCAAAAGATATAGAATTTCGTCAAGGATTTCTTCTGAACATCCCTATTTAAACCATTCAAAAAACTATCCGTTAGATTCATTGGTAAAATAGAGGAAAGGAAAAACGGGAAGAAATAAAACCGTTTGAAATATTTTCCCAAATGATGAAAGCATTAAATCCATTGCTAATGAAGGATTCCTGTCCATAACAAAAAGAAAATGGTCAGCATTCATCAAAGTAGTAAAGAGAGAGAGAGAGCATTAAATGAGAGAGAGGAGAAAGCTGAAATAAATTTCAGCAACTCCCAAAAGAGAAACGTGCGGCCATAATGGGAAAAGGAGGAAGCAATAAGCTAGCTTTTCTCCCAAGCTAGCTAGCTTGTTTCCAAAATCCCACGGCAAGAAGAAATCGGCCAAAACCATGGAGGGAAGAGTAGCTAGCTAGCAAGCTAGCTCAATTCAAAGTCCACACGGCTGAGAAGAAACCAGGAGAAAAATAGTTAGCTTGTTAGCCTTGGTTTCATGCTATAAAGAAAAGATAGTTAGCTATGGAGCTAACTAAGGCACAAACTAGTTAGCTCTTGAGCTAACTAGCCATGTAAGAAAGCATCCAACGGTTTCATAACCAGAAAGATTTAAAAAGTTAGCTTATGAGTTGGCTAAAAAGGTGTATGAGGCCATGTAAAAAATAGTTAGCTTGTGAGCTAACTAAAAATTCATGCGGCTAGGATGAAAACACTTTAAAAATAGTTAACTCATAAGTTAGCTAAGCCTATTCATGTCAAGAAATAGCTAACTCCCAAGCCATGAAAGCAATAAAGATAGTTAGCTTATAAGCTAACTCCCAAAGGGAATCATGAAAAGATGGTTAGCTTGTAAGCTAGCTTTCTCAAAAAAAATGCTACGGGAGATGGTTTCATGAAAAAGCATTCTTGACAACTAGCTAACTCATAAGTTAGCTATCCATAAAGGTGTGAGGCCATGACAAAAAGATAGTTAGCTTGTGAGCTAACTCTATTTTAAATTCATGCGGCTGATTTGAAATTCAGTGGAGGGAAGTTAGCTTATGAGCTAACTAAGATAAAGGTTTATTCTATCATGCATAAAGGTAGTTGACTTGTGAGCTAACTGGGACATGAAAAAGCTAATACCAAGCTAGCTAAGAAGAGAGTTTTCATGTTACGTACCTTGGAATGAAGGAAGGAAGTTAGCTTGCAAGCTAACTCCTACAAAGCACCAAACGGCCAAGCATGAAGGCATGAACAAACAAGTTAGCTTGTGAGCTAACCTCAAGGGAAAAGTGACCAGCCATGCAAGGGGAAAGAGTTAGCTTCCCAGCTAACTTATAAAATAAAACTCACGGCCAGCAAGAAGAGAGTTAGCTTCCAAACGGCTTGCATGGAGGGGAGGTTAGCTTCCCAGCTAGCTTGTTTCCCAATTCATTCGGCCAGCATGAAAGTAGCTAACTCCTAAGTGGCTAGCAAGGAAGGGAAGTTAGCTTCCCAGCTAACTCATTTCCCAACAAATTCGGCCAGCACAAGGAGTATACTAAAATAGCTAACTAGCATGGAATGGAAGCTAGCTAGCAAAGCCATGCAATAAATTCAATAGATAGGCAAGTGAATTTTTATATTCTTCACAAGATAAAATAAACTTCATTGCATCATATGAAAAATTCTTGACAATTGTAAACATGAAGATACATGAAGATACTTGCAATATCATGGATTATCATAATTTATTTAGGCTTGATATGTTTTGTAATCATCAAAATCAATTCAAGGGTCAACACAGACAAATACGCCAGGGTCGAAGAGTCACGGAGAGTCGCTCGCGCCGAGCTGGCGAAGAAGAAAGAGCCCAGAGGTCATGACAGACATCGACCCGTCCGCTGGCCAAGTCCACCTCGTTGCCAAAGAGCTCCCCCACCGCCACCAAGAAATCACTCCTGGAGCCCGCCCAGGCGGTTCGACCGCTACACTCCGCTAACTGTGCCTTGGGCGCAGATCCTCATGGAGATAGAACGCCAGCTCCCCCGGCCAGCTCCTCTCCGAGGAAACCCGACCCAGAGGGACCCCACCAAATACTGCCGCTACCACCGGGAGCACGGCCATGACACTGAGGAATGCTGGCAGCTGAAAAATGAGATTGAGAGGCAGATTCAACGGGGCCGATTGAACCAATTCAGGAGGGCACCCGAGCCAAGACAAGGGGGGATTGCCAGCCCGAACTTCAACAACTTCCCCCTCCATCGAATCTGCCTGTAATCGGCCACATCAATGTGATCGAGGAGGCCGGCGGCTCGAGCTCCAGAAATGATGACGAAGGATCGACGCCAAAGAAAGCGTGGACGAACGAGCTCTCCTTCTCCGACGACGATCTCCGAGGGATACAGTTCCCCCATGACGATGCATTAGTTGTATCCCTCAATTTAAATGACTATGATGTAAGCCGGATCCTCGTTGACAGTGGAAGTTCTGTGAACGTTTTGTACCTCGATGTGTTTGCCAAGATGAGACTGCTCATGGAAAACCTTCGAGCCGTGGACTCCACCCTGATGGGGTTCACAGGCGACGTCATCATCCCGAAAGGGGTCGTAACCTTAACGGTTCGCACGGGAACCTGGCCCCTTGTGGCCACTGTTCACACGGACTTCCTAGTAACTAAACTCAGGTCACCCTACAACGCAATATTTGGAAGACCCGGCCTGATGTCTCTCAAGGTAGTCGTCTCCATTCCACACCTATCTATGAAATTCCCCAGGCAGGGAGTTGGAGTTGTCCGAGGAAGCCAAACATGTCTCGACAATGCTTTGTTACCAGCCTTTAGTCTAGAATGCCGGAGGTTGACGGGCTGAACGCTCGGGAGGAATTTGCCGAACAGCGAGGAGAACCAGCCGAGGAACTGGAAGAAGTGCTGTTGGATGAGGCCCATCCCGACCGAACCATAAAGATTGGGTCGCTACTAAAGGGCGAACCTCGGTGCAAGTTGATCGAATTTCTCTGAAGCAATGCCGACGTCTTTGCCTGGTCCGCTCTGACATGCTGGGGATCAGCCCCGAGGTTCTTGTCCACCACCTTAACGTGGATGAGATGTACCAACCCGTCAAGCAAAAGAAGAGGAGCTTTGCCCAGAGCGGCAGAAAGCTATTGAAGAGGAGGTTGATAAACTCATCAAGGCGAACTTTGTCTGGAAGGTAAATTACTCAAACTGGCTATCGAATGTCATCATGGTGAAAAAGTCAAATGGCAAGTGGCGGATTTGCATCGACTTCACCGACCTCAATAAAGCCTGTCCGAAGGATAGCTTCCCTCTCCCCGGATCGATCAGCTTGTGGACGCCACCTCGGGTCATCAAATGCTGACATTCATGGATGCTTACTCCGGCTACAACCAGATTCGGATGGCCCCTGAAGATGAAGAAAAGACCGCCTTCATAACCGACCGAGGTACTTACTGTTACCGTGTCATGCCTTTTGGTCTTAAAAATGCAGGAGCCACCTACCAAAGGCTGGTCAACAAAGTATTCAAGGACCAAATCGGTCGGAACATGGAGGTATATGTCGACGACATGCTGGTCAAAAGCAAAGAAGCATCACAGCACGTCAAGGACATCTTGGAGAGCTTTTCGACACTCCGCAAGTACCAGATGAAGCTCAATCCAACTAAGTGCGCTATCGGCGTTAACTCCGGGAAATTCCTCGGCTTCATGGTCTCCCAGCGGGGCATCGAAGCTAATCCCTAGAAGATCCAAGCTCTTCAACAGATGGCGCCTTCGGCATCTATTAAAGAAGTCCAGCGCCTAACCGGGAGGATAGCGGCTCTCAACCGCTTCGTGGCGCGCTCAGCCGAAAGATGCCTCCCCTTCTTCAAAACTCTCCGGTCGGCTAAGAACTTCCAGTGGACCCCCGAGTGTCAAGAATCATTCCAAGATCTCAAGAAATACCTCAGCTTGCCCCCACTCCTCAGCAGTCCAAGTCCTGGCGAGACACTATTCCTATATCTGGCTATTTCAGAAGGTGTCATTTGCTCGGTGCTGGTCAGGGAAGAAAATATGATCCAGAAGCCTATTTACTATGTCAGCAGGCTACTCCACGACGCGGAGACAAGATATAGCCGAATTGAAAAAATGGTGTTGGCCCTGATCACCTCAGTTTGGAAGCTGCAGTCGTACTTCTAGGCGCATTCTGTGATAGTCCTGACTGACCAACCCATTAAGGCGGTGGTCCACCGCCCGGAGACATCAGGGAGAATGACCAAGTGGGCCGTCGAGCTGAGCGAGCATGATATCCACTTTCAGCCTCGCCCGGCATCAAAGCTCAGTGTTAGCCGATTTCCTCCTCGAGTGTACTATCCCAGAGGATGGCTTCAACCCCGTCTCCCCGAGGAACCAAAAACTGGCGCCCGGTGGCTCCTCCATGTCGACGGGTCATCTAACACTCATCGCTCCGATGCGGGCTTGGTCCTTACCAGCCTGGAGGGGGCGACCTTTGAGTATGGTGTCCGCTTCTCCTTCCCAGCCTCCAACAACGAAGCCGAGTATGAAGCCTTGCTGGCCGGTCTTCGAGTCGCCCGCAGCCTTAAGGTGGAGAAACTCAATGCCTTCACCGACTCCCAGCTAGTGGCAGGTCATGTACGAGGGGAGTTCGAAGCTCGGGAACCCAACATGATCCGATATCTCCACGAGGTTCGGAGCCTACTCTCCATTTTCTTGAGTTTGAGATTATTCAGATTCCTAGATCTGAGAATGCCCGTGCCGACCTGCTATCTCGGCTGGCAACTACGGAGTCAATGGATGCCAAACAGAAGTTCCACCTGGAGACCTTGGAGAGGCCCAGTATCGCAGAAGCCGACCGAGTAATGCAAGTTGAGGCCGAGCCATCATGGTTCGACCCCATTCTGAGCTACCTCAAAGAAGGGTCACTTCCGTCCGACCGAAAGAAGCCAGAAGACTGAAACTGTAGGCCACCCATTATGTGCTGATCGATGACCAGCTCTACAAACGGTCCTTTTCCATGCCCTTGCTCAGATGTCTTCGCCCGACTGAAGCAGATTATGCCCTCTGCGAAGTGCATGAGGGGATTTGCGGCAACCATTTGGGAAGCCGGTCCCTATGTCACAAGGTACTACGTCAAGGCTACTATTGGCCGACCATGCAGAAGGATGCAGACGACCTTGTCCGAGCTTGCGACCCATGCCAGAGGCACTCGAGCATTCAGAGGCTCCCCTCCGCCAGCTGGTTCCTATATCCTCCGCTTGACCCTTTGCCAAATGGGGGATGGACATCCTCGGCCCGTTCCCGCTTGCCACGGGACAACGGAAATTCCTATTTGTTGCCATCGATTATTTCACTAAATGGGTCGAGGCAGAGGCAGTTGCACAAATAACCGAAGCACGGGCCAGGGATTTCGTATGGAGGTCCATCATCTGCCGTTTCGGTCTTCCGCACTCTATAATCACTGACAACGACAGACAATTCGACAACCCAAAGTTTCGCCAGTTCTGTGAAGAACACGAGATCCGTCACCACCTTACATCGGTCGGACATCCGCAAGCCAATGGGGCAGCTGAAGTGACCAACAGCACTATGCTTCAAGGGATCAAAGCTCGGCTCTCCAGGGCCCAAGGCAGGTGGGCAGACGAGTTGCACCATGTCCTGTGGGCCTACTGCACCACCCCAAGAGTACCCACAGGCGAAACCCCATTCCGGATGGCCTTTGGCACAGAGGCCGTTATCCCGGTGGAGATAGGCCTCCCTTCTCTATGGATGGAAAGCTACTCGGAAGAAGCCAACGATGAGCAGCTCCATACCAACCTCGACCTGATAGAGGAGGTTAGAGAGAAAGCTCAGATTAGAGTGGCCGCCTATCAGCAAAGGGTGGCCCACTACCATGCCTCCAGAGTCAAAGGGAAAGCTTTCTTGCCTGGCGATCTTGTTCTCCGAAAGCGTCTGTCTCCAAACCGCTGGAGCAAGGAAAGCTGACACCAAACTGGGAAGGCCCCTACCAAGTAGCGGAGATTGTTGGACCGGGGACCTACAAGCTGCAAGATCTAAGCGGTAAATCCATCCCTCGAACGTGGAGTTCAGACAATCTCTGTAAGTATTATCAGTAGGGTATGCCCTTTATAGGCTCACCTAATTACACTTTTAGTCGGCACATGTTTCATAATTAACAATATGAATCAACACACATTATGTCGCCAAAAATTTTGAAAAGAAACAGATGCTGCTTACCAATTCTCGGCACGACCGAGTTACTTGTTTAAACAGAAAATCTTCAAACCTCAGCAGGACCGAGCAACAAAATCTCTGAACCTCAGCAGGGCCGAGCAACAAAATCTCCGAACCTCGACAGGGCCGAGCAACAAAATCTCCGAACCTCGGTAGGGCCGAGCAACAAAATCTCTGAACCTCGGCAGGGCCGAGCAACTAATCTCCGAACCTCGGCTGGGTCGAGTAACAAATCTCCGAACCTCGGCAGGGCCGAGCAACAAAATCACCAAATCTCGGCCAAAGCCGAAGAACGACCTTAACTATTGAATTCCTCGAGCCAACCGAGCGATGTTCCTGCGCTCTGGTCTCGCCCGATGCTCGAATCCTCGGCCAAAAGAGCAAAGTTTTCGCGCTTTAGCTACGCCCCTAGACGTCGTAGTGACCTCTTGGATACCCCAAAATAAAAACCTCCTGATACTCCGACAGAAGTAAAGGATCTCCTTCCAAGGACCGCCTTGGTCCGCCACTGGTCCAAACAGAGACCAACGACCCCCAAAAAAAAATTTTAGTTCGGATTCGGGCAGCTTACAAGCCCCGACCAACCTAAACATCCTTCTAAACTATGTTCAGATTCGGGTGGCTTACGTGCCCTAACTAAACCCGACCGTGGTCTCCTAAAACTTAGCTCGAACTTGGGCGGCTGACAAATCCCGATCAACATTGACAAATGTTTTGGAAACGATAAGATGCATCATATGCAAAATCTTCATGTTCATTGATTAAAAAAGAAGAAAAACAACAACGGTGAAAAAGAAAAAGTAAAAAGAGCCCTCACTGAGGCTCACTATCTCCCCGGGAGTTGACAAGTCCTCCAAGCGCTGGGACAGTTCGGCAACTCGTCGGTGGAGGGATGCTATCTCCTCCCTCTGCCGGTCCACCACCCGGTGAAGGGCCACGGTCTCCCTCGTAGAGACAGCAAGATATTCCTCGACAACCTTCTCAAGCCGTTCGTGGCTTGCGAAGGCTGATGCCAAGGCCTGGCCATCAACCGTAATGGTGGGACGACTCCCCTTTGAACGCCTGAGACCATTGATCACCACGCCTAGTCTGTCAGGTGATTGCTCTCCACCTTGAAAAGCCATGTTGAAAGTTGTTTAAAGACTGAACTGAAAAGATGGTAAGCGCTAGCACCCCCCTCGTCTGTATTTATACTCCTCCGGCGAGTATCTCGATCAGTCGGGCTATAAATACTGACCCGTGAGAATTCGCCGCGTGTTGCCGCTTTAACTAGCGCCTACAGAATCCGAAGGGCCACGCCCCATCCCGAGCAAGATCGGTAAATGTCGATGGACTGTTCGGAAACCCCCCTCCTTCTCTATAAACAGGGTACCTTCTGATCTGCCGGCCCCTCCCAATAAATGCCCTCAACACTTCCCCAAGCTCTCTTAAATCGGTCACCCTTTGGAAACGTGAAGAAGAAAGGGCGCCAGCACCTGACGATAATTCATTCCCTCGGGAGTGGTTAAATCATAAATGGAGGGCGTTACCATACATCGCCCGTTCTGCCTTGACACTCCTCACCAAACCTCACAGGGGCCTAGTATCATGACTCACGGTGACGACTAAGTCATCTCTCTAAGCTCTAAATCTTCGAACCTTGGCAGGGCCAAGTGGCTAATCTCCGAACCTCGGCAGGGCCGAGCAACAAAATCTCCAAACCTTGGCAGGACCAAGCGACCGTTCTTTGAACCTCGGCAGGGCCGGGCCTCAAATATTCGAACCCCAATAAGATCGAGTCATGAATCTTCGAGCTTCGGCCAGAGTCAAGGGACATGTTCTACCACCAAACAGTTCTAAATATCCGTCTAGACCCGGGCAGCTTACAAGCCCCGATCGACTCAGATAGCACGGGATCCTCGTCAAAAAAACGAAACGAGATGTCCTTATGCCTCAGCCAACAACAACAACTCTTGGCGCAAAAGAAACAAGAATTGGGAAAAGAACAAAACTTCCATTATTTCATTGACATCGAAGCCGATTACAACCGCCTGAGAGGCATTATAAGAGCATCAAAATGCGTAAAATAAAGATGAGTACAAAACTCGGGCCAACTGCTCCAAAGCAGACTGGGGCGACTATGGCTCTCTGGCGCCCGGACCGACAAATCATACAAACCACAAAAAAGTCGGCTCGCCTGGACAGTTGATGAAGTTGACCTTCCACGGCCCCTCCAGATGAACTAGGAGGTCCAAAAGTGTTGGCCCAGATGACAACCCAAGAGGGGGGGCGGGTGAATTGGGTTCTTTAAAAATTAGCCTTTTTTTTAAAAAAAAGTTTGCTTAATAAGAATGAAGGCAATAGCAATGCAAATACAAAGTGCAGTGAATAAAATAGAGATAGAGAAAGTGTCAATGGAAGCACGGCAAACACAAAGATTTTAAGTGGTTCGGTGTATCCAACACCTACGTCCACTCCCAAGATTCACTTGGGTCCACACTATAATCTTCCTTGATTACAGTCGAGTTGTTTTACAAGCTCACAACTCTAACTTGTTATTTTCCCGGGATCACAATGAACCCAGCTGATTTTCAAGGGCTCACCAGCACAAAAACCCCTAACACAAGCTTAACCAAGCTTGAACCGAGGTAAGACTACATCCTCTAGTTCAATCCCCCAGATTGAACTAGGCACAAATAATAGAAATGATGTTTTTCAATTACAAAGCTCCTTAATGAGCAGATAAACAAATATAAGAATAAAGTTTAGAAGAGTCTGATTTGCAGTTGGTTGGCTTTGAGCTTTTCTTCTTTTCCTCTTTTCCTCAACTCCTTTGAAGTGTAGAATCGGGCCTCAGCTCGGATTCTTCACGGAATGTATGTTGGAGTTGATTTGAGCTTTTCCTCTTTTCTTTGAGTGTTGAAAATCACTTGAGATGCTCTTGAATAGCTCTTGGATTTTCTTCTGAAGCTTCCTTGGATTGTTGAGCTTGAACACAGAAGGAGCTTCCTTTGATTTCACACTCTTTCTTTCACTCTATTTTGAATCACGGATTTTTTCAAATGAAGCTCTGTTTTTCCGATTTTTCTTTTCTTTTCTCTTGAAATGAATATCTCTCAGTTTGTATATCTTTGATTTGAAAACAGCTTCTCTATTTATAAATTCTGCAAAAATATAGCCGTTAGAAACAAAGAAAAATAGCCGTTAATTAAAAATCTTACCGTTGACGCTGAGTTGGCATTCGGAAAAATCTCGCCCAGATTTGCTGGAGTCGACTCATGCTTTCCGCGAGTCGGCTCGAGGTCGTGATACCAAAAATAGAAATACTCAGAAAGTTATAGGGTCGACTCATCAAAAGTAAAGTGTCGACTCCTGACAGTCGGGGGTCGACTCATGAAAAGTTGGGGGTCGACTCGCGAAGTGCTCAGAAAAACACACCTCTGGTGTCTGAGCAGAGTCGACTCGCACAGTCATGGAGTCGACTCGACAGAATCGGGGGTCGACTCGAGAAATTGCATGGGTCGACTCGAGACAGACAGTCATTTCTGTACTCTGAGTGGAGTCGACTCTGAAACTCAAGAGTCGGCTCCGGAACGTATCAAAAATTAGAAAGTTTTCTGATCGACTTTAAATTCGTTCCAGATTCATTTTAAATCATTATTTTGACTTGAATATAATAAAATTGACATTAGGAATCAATTCAAGAAATGTTCCAAAAACTCATTGATTAAATATGAAGTATTGAATTTCTTTTTGAAAGCTTAAACATTGAACATGAAGTTACTTTCAATTTGATTAAAGTTATACTTTAACATTCTCATTCATTGTTCTAAATAAATTCATTGCTCATGTAAATAAACTCATTACATCTTTTAATGTACACATGGCTTTTGGTAATCATCAAAATCAAGGGCAACAAATTCTCAACAATCTCCCAACAATCTCCCCCTTTTTGATGATGACAAAAACATTGAGTTTATGCATGATTGATTCATGAATTTATTTTGATTTCATAGTTAGGCTTAGGCTCCCCCTGAATGAGGTAGCTCCCCCTATAAAACTCAAATAAATATCTCATTCATTCAATTATTTATCTCATTGATTAATTAATTTCTCCCATATTCATATGCAGTTATAAAACTATAAAACTCTCCCCCTTTTTTGTTATCAACAAAAAGTAGAGAAGCATTAAACATTGTCATTTATTCATTCATTCAAGATATGATTTACCAAAATCATTCATTCATTGATAATAGGAAGAAATACATGAGTATTCAAAATAGACAATTCATTACATCAAAGTGTCAAAATGTAAAACATAACATTGACTTCAATACATTGCAAGGACTGAGTATCTAATACATTAAAAGTGAGTCCTAACAATCCTAGTTAAATGATCTATTATATTTTTCATTCCATCTGTTTGTATCTTCACATATTCCTTCAGTCTCTCATCAACAAAGTGCAAGCAGTCAAAATTTTATCTTGGAGTTCGGCATTGCATTTGCATATGTTTCGCCATCTCCGCAGACATCTTTAAGTTCTTCAAATATGTTCTTTAGATCTCCACTTAAAGATTCTGAAGAAGTGCTGAGAGTAGATTCTATTTTGGTGATCGGTCATCCAAAGAGTAAAGAGTTTCCTTGAGATTCATAAACTTGTTTTCAAACTCTGATTTTAACTTTTCTGACTGATCATCAAGAAGGCCTTTAAGTTGCCTTAACTGAAGTTCTGTGAAGCCAACAGATGAAGATGATGCTTGATCAAACAACGAGCAGGATAGGAGCAGGAGCAGGAATAGGAGGGCTCGGAGGTGCAGGCGAAGAGTGTCTAACCGATGGTCCCGGTGCCTCAGCATCCGCTGCTCTTTCTTCCATCAAACCTTTCCTTTCCCATCTTCCGTTCTTCTTAACAAATCCCATCCTATGTATAGTGGCCAAACTGTAAAAATCTGTGTGTCTCAAGTTCCTCATAGGCTCACTATTTGAAATGACAATCCCTTGGCTCTGAAAAATTTAGTGAGGATCATGCCATAGGGCAAGCTTGATTTTCTCTTACCTCCACAGTCGGCAATATACCATAAAATCATACTAGGAAGGTTAATGGGTTTACCGTTACAATTGCATCCATTACAAAAATATCCCTTTCTGACACATAATCGAATCTCCCAATTTTGGGGAAAAGGATTCTACTACAGATGTTGTGGAGCAGTCTCAGTTCTAAGGATAACTGATTGGCAAAAACTTCCTCAAAACCGACAACCTCCCGGTTAAGCAGTCTAGACAGTGCTGGGCTTCTGTCATCCGAAGAAAATGTAGAAGTTCCTGACATGGGTAGATCCAACAATCTTGAAAGCAGCTCTACAGTCACTGAAATTCGGTTTCCTCTAACAATGCTTATAAGACCATTATCTCCTCTAGATAGATTCTTATAAAATTCCTTGACAAGGGCAGGATATGTAGGGCAATCTAAGGAGCAGATCTTTTCCCAACCCATCTCTATCAACTGTCTTCCCAAAAAAATCCCTCAGCCTCAAACAATTCAAAATCTACTTTCCTCCCCGTAGTTATAATTCTATCGGCGAGTCTATCTACCTGAGAAGGAGCTGTAGATGGAGAAGCATTTGGAGTTGAGGAAGATGAGGTTGAATCCGAGCTAGGTGAAGGCTCACGAACAGGACGCCTCACCGTCTTCCTCACAGCCCTCTTCCTCTTACTCCGGCCGCACCAAGGTTCGATCCTCGAGTTTTAGGGGCCATTGATCTCTTGGAAGGGTTAATCAGGATTTTTGGGAATTTGGAAGGTCAGGAGATATTTTGGAGAGAGTATTTGGAGAGATTGAGATGATAGAAATGAACGGCGAGTCGACTCTGCCCTAGATAAATCGACCTGGGACCACTTCGAGTCGGCTCCCGCAAAGCGAGGGGTCGACTCCGGACAGTCACAGAAAACCATCCCGAAGTGGAGTCGACTTGCGCCGAGAAGGGGTCGACTCTAGAGTTTCAGTAGAAACCTAGAGTCGACTCCGATACTCACCGAGTCGGCTCCGAGACCATTTCAGAGCAAAAACATGAAATTTCTGAAATGTGTCCGGAAATTGATCATAAAAATTGATAAAATAATCATTGGATTTGAATAGATCAATTAGATGTGAATTCTAGATAAGATTTCCTTAAAGATCAAGGATTTGAAAGAATTTTAGATAAAATTTCCTTAGGGGTTTCAAATTCATTCTAATGGATCACAAATCCCTAACTCTCCTCTAAGATAACAGAATCTTTCTTCACTTAAGGGTTTTGTAAATATATCTGCTAATTGTTCTTCAGTATTAACATAATCAAGACAAATTTCATTATTACATGTTCTCTTATAAAGTGATATCTAATTTCAATGTGTTTGTTCTTGAATGTTGAATTGGATTTTTAGTTAGATTGATTGCACTTGTATTATCACATCTTATAGGTGTCTTATCAAGTGTGATACCATAGTCTTCAAGTTGTCGCTTAATCCATAGGATTTGAGCACAGCAACTTCCAGCTGCAACATATTCTGCTTCAGCAGTTGATAATGCAACCGAATTTTGCTTTTTGCTAAACCATGAGATTAAGTTACTTCCTAAAATTGGCATGCACCACTTGTGCTTTTTCTATCTAACTTACATCCAGCATAATCAGAATCAGAATAAGCAATCAGATTAATGTTGAGTCTCTAGAATACCATAAACCTACATTTTTTGTTCCACTTAAGTATCTTAGTATTCTTTTAACAGCAATTAAATGTGATTCTTTAGGTTCAGACTGAAATCTAGCACATAAGCAAACAGCAAACATTATATCTGGTCTACTTGCAGTTAAGTAAAGTAGGGATCCGATTATACCTCGATAATATTTTTGATCAACCTTCTTACCTTCTTCATCTTTGTCCAGCTTGCATGAAGGACTCATTGGTGTTCCGAGGGGTTTGATTGATTCCATACCAAACTTCTTTAGAATTTCTCTTGTGTACTTTGTTTGGTTGATAAAGATTCCCTCTTTGCTTTGTTTGATTTGGAGTCCAAGGAAGAAGTTGAGTTCTCCCATCATGCTCATTTCAAATTCTCCCTGCATTAACTTAGCAAACTCTTGACATAGAAGATTGTTAGTAGCACCAAATAAATGTCATCAACATAATTTGAACTACTAATAAATCTTTATCTTTTCTTTTCAAAAACAATGTTTTATCAACATTTCCTCTTGTAAAATCATTTTCAATTAAAAATTTACTTAATCTATCATACCAAGCTCTAGGTGCTTGTTTCAAACCATATAATGCTTTGTGCAATTTAAAAACGTGATTTGAAAATTCATGATCTTCAAAACCTGGTGGTTGTTCTACATATACTTCTTCATTTATAAATCCATTTAAAAATGCACTTTTGACATCCATTTGAAATAATTAAAATTCATATGACATGCAAATGCAAGTAATAGTCTAATGGCTTCTAATCTAGCTACAGGTGCAAAGGTTTCATCAAAATCAATACCTTCTTCTTGATTATATCCTTTTGCAACTAATCTAGCTTTGTTTCTAATTACTATGCCATTTTCATCTAGTTTATTTCTAAAACCCATTTTGATCCTATAACAGAATGATTTTTAGGTCTTTCACTAAGTCCATACATTATTTCTAGTGAATTGATTTAATTCTTCTTGCATTGCTAACATCCAATTATTATCTTTTTCAGCTTCTTCAATAGTTTTAGGTTCAATTTGAGATACAAATGCAAGATGATTACTAATATTTCTCATAGATGATCTAGTTCTTATTCCTTGAGATGGATCACCTATAATCAATTCCTTGGGATGACTATAAGCATATCTCCAATCTCTAGGTAGATCTACATCATTATGATTAGTATTATATCATCATCCTTAGGTGAATCATTATCTTTAGCTTCTTGTTCATGATCTGAAGATACATCAATATTTAAGTTTTTCAAGATTTTTTCAATTAAGTTTGTATCTTCCTCATCATCAATTTTTGGAACTTGATGCTAAAGATTCATCAAAAACTACATGAATGGATTCTTCAACAATTAAAGTTTTCTTATTAAATACTCTATATGCTTTACTAGTTGTTGAATATCCTAAGAATATTCCTTCATCAGATTTGCATCAAATTTGCCTAAATTATTTTTACCATTATTATGAACAAAACATTTACAACCAAATGCATGAAAATATTTAATGTTGGGTTTTCTATCATGCCATAATTCATAAGGTGTTTTCTTTAAAATAGGTCTTATTAAGGCTCTATTTAGGATGTAACATGCTGTGTTAATAGCTTCCGCCCAAAAGTATTTCGGGAGTTTACTTTCACATAGCATGGTACGGGCCATGTCTTCTAGAGTCCTATTTTTCCTTTCAACTACTCCATTTTGTTGTGGGGTCCTAGGTGCAGAAAAGTTATGATTAATACCATTTTCATTGCAAAAACTTTCAAATAAGTGATTTTCAAATTCAGTTCCATGATCACTTCTTAGAGACACTATGGTAGTGTTTTTCTCATTTGTTACTTTCTTGAAGAATTTCATGAATATCGAGAAAGTCTCATCTTTGTGAGCTAAAAACATTACCCAAGTGAATCTAGAGTAATCATCTACTATCACAAGACCATATTTCTTTCCTCCTAGACTTGTGGTTCTAGTTGGTCCAAAAAGGTCCATGTGAAGTAGCTCTAATGGCCTAGAAGTTGAAACAATATTTTTAGATTTAAAAGAACTTCTTGTTTGTTTTCCAAACTGACATGCATCACATATTTTGTTATTTTCAAAATCTAATTTAGGTAAACCTTTTACTAAATCCATTCTAATTAGTTTTGAAATCAGGTGTGTGCTTGCGTGACCTAATCTTCGATGCCACAACCAACCAATCTCATTCATATTAGCATTATTAGCAACTAAGCAATGATTATTAGTAGACAATTGTCTAAATCAATCAAGTATACATTGCCATTTCTATTTCCAATAAAAACAATGCTATTATCAATGGGATTAGCTACTGTGCATAAAGAAGATTCAAATGAAACTTTAAAACCTTTGTCACATAATTGCTTATACTAATTAAGTTATGCTTTAAACCATCAACATAAAGTACATTTTCAATATATATGGAGGGAGTTATTTGAATGTTACCAAACCCAAGATTTGGCCTTTGCCATTGTCCCAAATGTAACAATCCTTTCTTTTTCTTCAAGAGTGATGAATTCTTCTTTGTCACCCATGTCATGTCTTGAGCAAACTATCAAGATACCACTTTCTCTTTGATCTCTTGGCATCAAGACAAATTTCCTCATCATTGTCGTCCGCCATGAAACATACGTTTGCGACTTCCTTTTGTTCTTCTTCTTCGGAAGAAGATTCCTCGCTGTCACTCCAGTCGCCACATAAGCCTTCTTTTTCTTTTTGTAGGCTTTCTTCAATTTTGGACATTCATTCCTAAAGTGCCCCGGTTTATTACACTCATAGCAAGTCAAGGGGTCTTTCTCTTTTTCTTTGTCCTTGTCCTTGTTTTTATCCTTTTCTCCTTCCCACTTTGCTCCAAATTTTTTCTTGTGGAAGGGTTTCTTTCTCCTCATGAATCTTTTAAATTTCTTTGCTAAGAGAGCAGTCTCTTCATCATCATCATCATCATCACTGCTGCTCTCTTCTTCTTTTGCAGCTTTGAGGGCAATCACTTTCTTTTTCTTTGTGTCCTCCTCTACATGCTGCTTCATAGTCAGCTCATGGGTCATAAGAGATCCTAGAAGCTCCTCTAAGGGTAAAGTGTTGAGGTCCTTGCTTCTTGGATTGCTGTCATTTTTGCTTCCCATGATCTTGGTAATGACCTAAGAATTTTTCGAACAAGTTCAGAGTTAGTATATGTCTTACCAAGACTTTTCAAACCATTACAATATCTGTAAATCTTGTGTACATGCATGCAATGGTTTCAGATTGTTCCATGCTAAATAATTCATATTTATGAACAAGAATATTAATTTTAGATTCTTTTACTTGATTGGTACCCTCATGGGTAACCTCTAATCTATCCCAAATCTCCTTTGCGGAATTACATGTGGAGATTCTATTAAATTCATTTGCATCTAAGGAGCAATATAAACATTCATGGCTTTAGCATTAAGCTGTGCCATTTTCCTATCATTATCATTCCAGTCCCTTTCGGGCTTAGGAACAATAGTGCCATCAATAACATGTGTGGGTGTACTAGGTCCATTAATTATAACACCCCATAGTCATAGTCAGAAGCTTGAATGAATATCCTCATTCTAGCTTTCCAATATGAATAATTTGAACCATTAAACAGTGGAGGTCTATTCGTAGAATGACCTTCAGCAAATGATCCAACTTGAGCTGCCATTTGGATCTTTAGCTCTTGATCGTGTGATCAAAATCTAATGAGCACTAGCTCTGATACCAATTGTTGGCCCAGATGACAACCCAAGAGGGGGGGTGAATTGGGTTCTTTAAAAATTAGCCTTTTAAAATAGTTTGCTTAATAAGAATTAAGGCAATGCAATAAATAAAGTGCAGTGAATAAAATAGAGATAGAGAAAGAGTCAATGGAAGCACGGCAAACACAAAGATTTTATAGTGGTTCGGTGTATCCAACACCTACGTCCACTCCCAAGATTCACTTGGGTCCACACTATAATCTTCCTTGATTACAGCCGAGTTGTTTTACAAGCTCACAACTCAAACTTGTTGTTTTCCCGGGATCACAACGAACCCAGCTGGTTTTTGGGCTCACCAGCACAAAAACCCTAACACAAGCTTAACCAAGCTTGAACCGAGGTAAGACTACCTCCACTAGTTCAATCCCCCAGATTGAACTAGGCACAAACAATAGAAATATTGTTTTTCAATTACAAAGCTCCTTAATGAGCAAATAATCAAATATAAGAATAAAGGTTTAGAAAAGCCTGATTTGAAGTTGGTTGATTTGAGCTTTTCTTCTTTTCTTCTTTTCC
Organism: Calamus simplicifolius; assembly: GCA_900491605.1. NCBI lineage: Eukaryota > Viridiplantae > Streptophyta > Magnoliopsida > Arecales > Arecaceae > Calamus > Calamus simplicifolius. Next base: position 1,230,686 of record UESW01003862.1, read on the forward strand.
TCAACTCCTTTGAAGTGTAGAATCGGGCCTCAGCTCGGATTCTTCACGGAATGTATGTTGGAGTTGATTTGAGCTTTTTCTCTTTTCTTTGAGTGTTGAAAATCACTTGAGATGCTCTTGAATAGCTCTTGGATTTTCTTCTGAAGCTTCCTTGGATTGTTGATCTTGAACACAGAAGGAGCTTCCTTTGATTTCACACTCTTTCTTTCACTTTATTTTGAATCACGGATTTTTTCAAATGAAGCTCTGTTTTTCCGATTTTTCTTTTCTTTTCTCTTGAAATGAATATCTCTCAGTTTGTATATCTTTGATTTGAAAACGGCTTCTCTATTTATAGATTCTGCAAAAATATAGCCGTTAGAAACAAAGAAAAATAGCCGTTAATTAAAATCTTACCGTTGACGCTGAGTTGGTATTCGAAAAAATCTCGCCCAGATTTGCTGGAGTCGACTTATGCTTTCCGCGAGTCGGCTTGAGGTCGTGATACCAAAAGTAGAAATACTCAGAAAGTATAGGGTCGACTCATCAAAAGTAAAGTGTCGACTCCTGACAGCCGGGGGTCGACTCATGAAAAGTTAGGGGTCGACTCGCGAAGTGCTCAGAAAAACACACCTCTGGTGTCTGAGCGGAGTCGACTCGCACAGTCATGGAGTCGGCTCGACAGAATCGGGGGTTGACTCGAGAAATTGCATGGGTCGACTCGAGACAGACAGTCATTTCTGTACTCTGAGTGGAGTCGACTCTGAAACTCAAGAGTCGACTCCGGAACGTATCAAAAATTAGAAAGTTTTCTGATCGACTTTAAATTCATTCCATATTCATTTTAAATCATTATTTTGACTTGAATATAATAATATTGACATTAGGAATCAATTCAAGAAATGTTCCAAAAACTCATTGATTAAAATATGAAGTATTGAATTTCTTTTTGAAAGCTTAAACATTGAACATGAAGTTACTTTCAATTTGATTAAAGTTATACTTTAACATTCTCATTCATTGTTCTAAATAAATTCATTGCTCATGTAAATAAACTCATTACATCTTTTAATGTACACATGACTTTTGGTAATCATCAAAATCAAGGGCAACAAATTCTCAACAATCTCCCAACAAAAAGGAGGCATGACCCATGGATGCTGATTCTGAGGACCCGGGTAGACCAGACAGCTCCCCTAGGGTGGGATGCTGGATCGCAGACCGCTGCCCGACTGAGAGAACTCGGAGACCATCAGTCCCGAGTTGCTCCCATGTTCTCCTCCCCGCGGAAAGGATTCCCCTCAGAGAAGGGACGAGAATCCAGACCGATAGAGGAGGGAAGCTCCGTGCGTGCTATGGGGGTGTTGATACACTTCCTGCCCTGCGCCCCCCTATAGCAAGCCACAAAGGACACACAGGAAGCGCATATGTGCGCTCTCCGTGTGATCTCTGCGGTCCTCCTGTGCGCTCTCCATATGATCTCCGGGAATCATCCCCTGAGGGCGAGCCACTCTCCAACGGCTCCTTCATCACCCCAACTATCCGGGGGAAAATGGCTTACGAAAAGAAAACTCGGTCCTTCCATTCGAGGCACCATAGAGATGGGCATTGTGGAAACTCTCACAGGGAAGGAAACTTTGGGGATGGCCTAACACGACCCCTCTTTCCCCCTTTTTATAGGCAGAAACGAACCGAGAGTAGCTATCAAAGCAGGAAGCCCCGAGATTCAAAACACCTAACCCATGCCACCACGTGACCTCCCGGGATGAAAGCAGCGCCCCATTGCACGCCAAGCCCGTCGCCTGAGCCATGACATACGCAAAGATCTCCTTTGATCCTGGATCATGACTACTAAACGCAGAAAATCGCCCGCCGATCCTACGGAAGCTGGCAGATCCGGGAGATCATCCTACAAAAATGACATCCTCCAATGGCGGGCAAATGCTCGCGTCACACGCCGAAACAACCCGCGTGGGAAAAGACCAATGCAATAAAAGCTTCTCGGAAGGCTCTAGAGCAGCTTTCTACTGACGTTAAAGCCATATCATCCATTTCGGCAAGACGAAAATTGACTCGCCTGAGAAAAGATAGAACGCTGACAATGCAATAAAGGGGGCACGGACGCCGAGCATTCCTCGGTAATAACCCCCCAGTCTGATTGCGTGTGAGGACTAGGCATCACCTAATGCCCCCTTTCTGGGCCAAAACTATTTCTATGCTTCGAAACTAACCGAAGTATCTGCTACTAGCCAAGTTATTTCGTTCTTCGGCCCTAGCCGAACCACTTCGTCCCTCAGTCCTAGCCGAGCTATTTCGTTCTTCAGCCCTAGCTGAACCACTTCGTCCCTCGGCCCTAGCCGAGCTATCTCGTTCTTCGGCCCTAGCTGAACCACTTCGTCCCTCGGCCCTAGCCGAGCTATCTCGTTCTTCGGCCCTAGCCGAACTACTTCGTCCCTCGGCCCTTAAAAGGCTATCTCATCCTTCGAGCTTGGTTGAATCACCGTGTCATTCGGCCTGAGTCGAGTTAAATCGTCTCTCAACTTCCTTTTGTACCGGGCTATGTTACCGTTCGACCTTCCTCGTCGAGACGATCCCTATGCCTTGGCCTCTACAAGGATGTTCCTCCAAAATTCGAGATAAGAAATCATCCAGGGAAGACAAACAAATGAAAAACGATCAACCCATTTATTGATTTCTAGTCGAACTACGTGACAAAAGTAATAAAGAACACATGTAGTCCCCCAAGGGGTCAAGACTTGGGGTCAATCCCAGCATCTCCTGCGGCCGCATCGGCAGGGGCATTGCTTGTCCTCCCCTTCTTGAAGGAGTCATGGCGGGGTGCGTCGGTAGTCGCGTCCGCGCCAAGGATAGCTTCGAGGTCGACATCCGATATTTCTCCATACTCTTCCTCCTCGGCCCCCGGGGTGTATGCTTCGTAATGTTCGACTGCCAAGCATGACAGGTCTAGGTCAGGGTAAGCCTGGGCAACCTTAGCCCGCACCTCGTCTTCCCCTAGCTGAAAGGCATCGGCGCAGGCCACCCTACGTTCGTCCGCAAATTCGATGGACTTCTTGTACTCCTCCACCACCGAAGAGGCCCGCACATTTGCCTCGGCTAATTGCTTCTCCAGTTCGGAGATCCTTCGATGCCTTAAGGCCGCCTCCTCTCCAAACGCCGCTAACCGCCCCTGGAATTCCTGCCTCATCTTGTGCGTCTGTAGGCAAAAACTGAGTAAATCAAAAATCAAAAGATCAAAACGAGTGAAGCTAATAGCGCCATACCTGCTCCTCCCGTTGGGCTAGCTCACCCTCCAGCACATGGACCCTGTTGAGAGCCCTGGACTTGGCCGACTGATTCTGTCGAAGGCTCTCTTTAGCTCATATACTCGGGTCTGGGTATCTCTGATCTCTTGATGGGCAAAGTCGACCTCATCAGATAGTCGGGCAGCCCGTTCATCCAACCACTTCAGCCGATCCTTTGTATCAGCGAGCTCTTTATTTAGGCGGGTGAGGTGGTCCTGCTGCCACCGGCATTTGTGCTCTTCCTCCTCCAGCCTTTTTCCCCAGCTGGCTTTATCTTCGGCGTGGCTAGCCTTTAGCTGGTCCCACCTTTTATCAAAGAATAAATGCATGGTTTTAACCTTTCTCTCGTGCTCCACCCTGGCCTGAGAAAGCTCCTGGCTAGCCTTCTCGGATTGCTCGCGGAAGCCTTGGAGCTCACCAATCTGTATGATGAGTTGAGAGGCTCTTTCCCTCTCAACCGCAAGAATTCTGTTGGTCTCCCCAAGCTCCCGCTGGAGCTCACCAACCTATGCAGCAAGTCGAGGGGCTCTCTCCCTCTCAGCTGCAAGAATCCTGCGAGCCTCCCCAAGCTCCCTTTGCAGGACTACCAGGGCTCGAGAGAGTTTGTCAGTCGAATCCGCCCTCTCCTTGAAGTGATCAGCCTCGTAGCGGGCCCGAGCCCAATCTCCAACAGCTAGATGCAAGCGCCATTTCAGCACCCTCATGATCAGGGCGCTCTGCGAAAAAAGGATGACACGCATAAAAGACAGTCGAACTAACTGACTAAAAACCCGATTTCGGTGCGATAACTTACCCGAGACGCGTAGTCTATGGCGATCCTTGTAAGAGCAAGGTCATCAATCTCGGGGAGAAGGAAAGCCTCATTTGGCACCCCAGCACGATGGAAGGCCATCTCGACAAGGTCTTCTGGATGACCCTCTCCTATTGAAGAACTCTCCTCTCCTTGGAACGCGGACCACATCAGAGCGGAGAACCTGGCGCTCACTTCCGGGTTGCGTGAGTGAAAGTCCGCTCCCAGGGAGCCATCCAGAACTCCCGCGACCCATGAGCTTCTTGATAGGTCAGCTTCCGCCGCCAGGGCCCTCGCTTGCGAAACCTCGGACGTTTCGACCCCGGCAAGGAGGGCTCCGGCCGAAGCATCTCCTTCACTCGCCGGCTCCCCTCCTTCTCCTTCCTCCTCTTCTTCTTCTCCTGCTTCTGCTCCCTCAGAAATCCCCCTGCCCACAACGGGCCCTTCAGGAACTCCTGCTCCCCCGGAGCCTCATGTCCCTCGGCTGGAGGCCCTTCACCGGAAAGCCCCCCGCGGACTTCGGCCGTCAGTTCAGCAAGCTCAGCCATCTCCTCGTCGCCCGTTGGCTCTCCTACCGGCGACCCAGGCCGAATCTCAGTAGCCGCGACCTCTTCCCCTGCCTCGATGGAAGCGGAGGTCGTTCCCACCTCCTTCTGTAACCTTGCCGAACCACTGGCCTCTAATGGGGGGGACTGGACCGCCTCGTTTGCGGGGCCCCCGAGCCATCCGGCGTTTCCCCTTCGCCGTCATCGGACAAAATGACAACAGGGAGGGAGGAAACCTCAGCAGCCTCCTCTGAAACCCCTGCGGCTTCCTGGTCTTCACCCCTGGACAGACCCTCCTCCGGCGCCAAAATATCGCGCCCCGCCGGAGCTTCAGTGGTTTCGGCCTGCGGCGGCGAGGAGCGCCGACTATCACTGTCTTCCCTGACCTCCCTAGAGCGGGAGCTTGAGGGGCGAGACCTCTTCTCGGACCGATGCTTGCTGCTGGAGCCAGATCTCCTGCGGCGCTTCCCCAGCTCCTTCATCATCTGATCCGCGAGCGCCGACCTTTCGGCTGTAGCGGTAATATGATTCGCCCGTTAGTTCACACAGAAATCAAAGTTGGAGCCACACTAAATTATCAACTATGGGGTAATATTCACCGCGAGGATCGACGGGGCTTAATCCGGCCGCAAAGAGAGCGTCCTCCGATAGGAGAACTCTAGCTGGGAGCGCCTGGCTGCCGCGCAGTACAATCAGATCCCTCTTCTCCGAATCAGTTAACTCCGGGTGCGCTTCTGGATCCTTCACGTACTGCCCCCATACTCGAGGGAAGTCCACACCAATGTTCCCCCGACTATGAAGAACCGCGACTTCCACTCCTTTATCGACGATGGGTTGTCCGATATCATCTTGAAGGATCTCCGGGGACCGATGTAAGGCCACTCCGAGGTCCTCCCGGAGACCAGATTGAAGCATACCCTGAACAGCGAAAGGGTCGCTGTCACCCCGAGATGTTTGCACAATGAGACGAACCCGATGAGATTGCGCCAACTATTGGGGGCCACCATGGTGAAGCATATATTATAGAACTTCATCACCTTCCGCACTAACGGATGAAGGGGGAACCGGAGACCTGCCATCAGACATTCCTCATAACAGAAAGCCCCATCCCCTAATCCGGATGTCACCCTATCCTCAGCCGCCGGGGGCAACAAGACGACATCCTGGGGGATCTTGTACAAGCGGCACATCCGTTCCAAATCTGCCGAGGTCATCTCTGAAGCTTGGTCGCTTGGGCTCACCATATCTTCAATCACAAGAGATGCTAAACAAAATCGCAGCGAGAGCAGGAAGACGAAGTTCCTTAAGGAAGAACGGAAGGGGTACTATAAATAAAAATAGCGCCGCCACGACTCCATTTCTCCAATCGAAACCACCTCAGGATGAGGACGAGGAGTCCCAACATAGGCGTCCGGAACTATCGCTACGGGCGCCGTAAAAATCGAGATTTCCCACGCGGCGCTTCCCCAGCCATTGCCTTCGCCCCTAAGGAATGACGGATCCGCCTCGGAAAGGCAAGATGACCCCACGATATTAATTAGGGCATCATCGCGCAGGCAATCAAATACGCATCCCCAAATGCAAATCGTGCCACCTAAGCCTATACTCCCTACGCCCGAACCTACGCTTCGAACTAGAGAGTGGGGGGCATGTGCTGAGGGGTAGAATCGTTATTGCATTGATAATCGTGCGAAGGGGCTAGGGTCAGCCACATCCCTCCGCTCGCTACGGTATGCACCCGAGGAACAAGCTAAACTAATATGGTCCATCAGACCATGCGACCTCTAACTCGTTCTTTTGGGTTTTCATAGCCTGACCTTTCCGAACTACTCATAGCTCGGCTCCCCCGAGCTCCCCATGGCTCGGCTTCCCCGAACCTCCCATGGTTCGGCTTTCCCCGAGCCCCCATGGTTCGACTTCCTCCGGGCTTCCATAGCTCGGCTTCCCCGAGCCTCCCATGGTTCGGCTTTCCCCGAGCCTCCCATTGTTCGGCTTCCTCCGGGCTTTCATAGCTCGGCTTCCCTGAGCCTCCCATGGTTCGGCTTTTCCTGAGCTTCCCATAGCTCGGCTCCCTCCGGGCTTCCATAGCTCGGCTTCCACGAGCCTCCCATGGTTTGGCTTTCCCCGAGCTTCCCATAGCTCGGCTCCCTCCGGGCTTCCATAGCTCGGCTTCCCCGAGCCTCCCATGGCTCGTTTTCCCCGAGCTCCCCACAGCTTGTTTTCCCCCGAACCACCTATAGCTTGACCTCCTTGAGTGATCCATGATCCGATACTCACCTCCGCGGAACCTGACGCGGGAGAGCCTAGACCCATCGTAATGGAATCCCAGGCAAAGAATTATGTTGAAGAGTGGCCTAGGACCTAATATAGCTACCTGGGACCTACGCATCTATCAGACCTCAGGCCATCAAAGAGCTCTCCTAGCCGTCGATACCTTAACGAACAAGATACGGATCCCACCGGCCCCACAACGGCCTGATTCGATTCATCCCCGTATCCTAACAACCTTCGAACCTTCCAGAAGGTGCTCAAGATCCAGGTGATCGCCTATAAATACGATACCCCCAGATTCTCTCAGGTATGCGCTCACTGCCCCTGGCTCACTCTCACTCTCTCACTCTCCCTCACTGCTTGTCGGCGCTCCCCTAGAGCTCCCGATCGGCCGCCTCTGGAGAGACTCCCCGGAGAGATCCTTCTCTCCATTTTCTGTTGATCTCCGATCCCCACTGACTTGAGCGCCGGAGGGTCTTCCACGGAGGGCCACCCCCAATTCCTCTCGCGCGAGAACTTTTGTGCAGGTCCGCCCAGGAGGAAGCCCAGACCAGGAGACCGACCGCGCCCGAGTCGGAGGACAGATCCAGGCGGCAACAATTATGTTAACCAAAAATTAGGTTTTTAGTAATAAATAGTCCAAAATTACTTTAAACCAATTCTTTAGATAAGGTGGCTATGGAGTGATGCTGCCATTTTTTTACGCTAATCAAAGTTTAGCCCATAAATTTTAATTTTTGATTTAATTATTCATGGCTTGTGTCATCATCAGATTTGTTTGTCTTGCTTTCTAAAATAGCTAGCCACTTGCCTCTTTTCTACATGCTGTGTTAGATTAATGTTTTTTTCATCAATAATAAATCAGAAATTAAACATCAATTTGGCATGCCAATGCAAGCTTAACCATAGTCAAATTATGATGCCCCTTCCAATAGTCCCACATTGAGAAATTTGAAATTGATTGAGTAGTTTATAACCGGTTAAGCAAGAAGGATAAAGTACCAATTGGATCCCTTGTTGGGCTGTGGTGGCCAAAGTTGGTGTGGACCTTGTCTGTCTTACTTTCTTCTAACGAAACGGACCCGTGGGCCCGAGTCGTTACAATATGGTATCAGAGCCTCGCACCAGTCGGAAGTGCAGGAGCTAAGTGCCACACAGGACAAAGTGCTACATCCATGGGGATGGGAGCCACCTCTTGAATCTATGGGGGCCACCTCTAGAATCCTGCCTGCCTGGTAGTGATCAATTACCCCTGGCGACGAGAACGTCGCCTCTGTTAAGGGGGGTAGATTGTGATGCCCCTCCCAATAGTTTCACATTGGAAAATTTGGAATTGATTAAGTGGTTTATAACCGGTTAAGCAAGAAGGACAAAGCACCAATTGGATCTCTTGTTGAGCTGTGATGACCAAAATTGGTGTGAACCTTGTCCGTCTTACTTTCTTGTAACGAAACAAGCCCGTGGGCCTGGGTCGTTACACAAATCATACATCAAGCACTACACAGTATGAGAAGCATAGACATGGGCATCGATGCAATGTAATAGTCTATCTTGGCGTTGCTAGATCAAAACTTTTGCTCGTAACCACTGCAAGCGCTGGATTTTCCTCCTCGTTTGTAAGTACCTGATAGAAATAATCAAGAAGATTATAACGATAGGTTGTCACTGGAGCAATAGCAGGATACCATGGTAGCAACGCCATGCTTTAGCTAGCGCCTAATATGCAATGTTTTAAAAATTAGATTGAATAATAAATTGGCTTGACGTTGTAGGTCAACTAATTCGATCAAATAAATCGGTTTGATCAGATCAAACAATATTATAATTTTAATTTAATAATAATATAATAATAAAAACATATAAATATTATTTCAAATGAAAAATTAAAAGAATTTAAAAATTGGATTGGATCCGTTCAAATTCCGATCAATTCAATAAATTCTTTTAATTTTCATTGAATTATATAAAAGTTAATTTTAATAATAAAATTGGACTGAACTGATGATCAATTTTCAATTGAATCAGTTTAATCAGATGATCCGATTCGATCTGATTTAAATTGATCAACAATTCAATCTGATGATTAGATCCGATTTTTAAAACACTGCTAATATGACACACAACGTTTAATTAAGAATCAAGTACGCTGCTTGCCGCAACTTGCATGGACAAAGGTTATGCTGGTAGACCGTTTGAGTCCTTGCATCCATCAGACACATACCATGGATGAAGTATAATATTACTACACCTGGACGGTTTAGAAATTGTACATGTTTCACATATCTCTTAACCTTGGGATAAGCCAGAATTAATTGGGCCTTCTAGCTTTGTGCCAAATAGGCTCGGCCCGGTCTAATAGCATCCCAAATGCCAACCATTTACCTAAAAGGAAAAGTTTTTGTACACTGTTCTTGACACAGGATGATCAGCACTGGATGCGATAATTCGCTTGTGTACGGGCTCATGCCATGAGGCTCGCCCATGAATCCTATATTACTAACATGTAGGCTTATGCATGGATGAATCATCATGCTCAATGCAACAAAGACTTTTCCTTATCCGAAGACGCCATCTGTGTTCCCTCTGGAGGATTCAGGAACTGATCCAGGTCTGAAACACGCTCAACAAACGGTGATAGCAATGGCAGCAGTGGGAATGGTTAGATGAAAAGCATAAAGATGGATGAAATGCATCGCAAATAACTAAAATAAAGTTTTTGTTACCTTCAAGACTAAATCAGGCACAAAAGGACGGATATTATACCAAGGCATGACAATGATTAACGTGGAACAGCTGGTTCGCGTAATTAGGCAGCCCAGGACTTCCATCTTCCTTTGTTTTTCTTTCTTTTTGTCCTAAGATTCTCTCTCCTCAGGTTATGAAACCTTTTTAATTATATCTGTCCATTATTTTAGTGCTCCAATTTATGTAATTAATAGAAGTTTTTTTGCCCATGAACGGCCAACCTTCTTTCGAACGTTGCCAGGAGTCGCTTCTAAGCTTCGTTTTGATCCATCAAATACGGGCGGCAGTGTAACTAAGATGTTGACCTCATTAAAATTCAGATACGGTACGATTAGACCTCATGATGGCTGTTAGCTAGATATATTATTGGGTAGGGAAGACAAACTTTTATTTTTTTCTATTAACCATGGGGAAGGAGTTGGCCTCGGCCAAAGGAAAAGGACAGTCTATAAGCCTTCATTGGATCGGTTGGTGCGGTTGTTGAAGACACGAACATGGGATGCAAAATTTAGTCGCATGCCCATCAATAATGGTCCAATGACATAGGTCAAGCGCATGGATCTACTACTGCTCTCTTTTTTTTTAAGTATATATATAATTATATAACTTTTCATCCACGTCATCCATACATAGAATGCATGCAACTAAGCGGGAAAAGACAAACCAATAAAATATTTATTGTACGTCAGTATCCACGCGAGTCTCTACAGACCGCAACCATTCAATACGGGTGCAAAAGTTGCCAGCCAACTCCGTCATCCAAAAGCCAAGAGTGGTCACCACCAGCATAGATCCATTACAGAGGTCAAAGATGGTGATGAGTTAAGATAAATTAAGATAAAGTTTTAATCAAGTTGAATATATTTTAATTATCAATTAAAGGATTAGCAAAATATTAACCAAAAAAAAAAAAAAATCATTGGAGAAGCCCTCAATCAAACTGATTCACTCACTATCATCCTCTATGAGATCAAAGGTGACAACCAATGCAACCATGCGTCTAGATGCATTAAAACAAAGTGATAAGTCCTTTTTTTTTTTTTTTTCTTACAATTTCTTTCTATAAATCAAATGAAATACTGCTGATGAGGATATATCACTTTAATGACACATCGCAAAAAAAAAAAAAAAAATCTATACTTTCAAGAACTCACAAGATTTTATAACAAGTGCAAACGCAAAATAATTTTCTGGAATTATTTTTCTTGTTGAATTTTCGAAAATAAAAGGAAATAAAAATAATGCGAAACGTTTGGTGAGAAGCGCCTGTGACATCCTTACCAAAAACCATTTGCTACCATATTAGACTGCTAATTTAATGAGAATAGCCGGTCCACCGCTCTATAGATAGGAAACAGGTGGGAAGAGCCGAACGACCCTCGCCCCGGGGCCTGCCCTCTGTTATCAAGTTGGAACCTCCGAGAATTGAACAGGGCTGAAGGGAGACGTACGGATGAAGGAGCCGCAAGGAAGAGCAGAGGAAGGGGAGAAGGAGGGAGAAGGAGAGGGAGCTGTGCCCGTATGGGACTGTGGGAGCCCTCTCTACGACTCCTTTGAGCTGGCTTCTCTCTGCCACCTCCTCGACCGCCACCAGATGGCCCTGCCCTTCTCCAGGGAGTCGTCGGCGCCCAGGCACAGCGGAAGGGTCTGCGACGAGCTCGACGAGATGCCGAGGGAGAAGAGCACGGCGGTGGGGGTGGGGTCGAGGGGGAAGGAGGAAAAGGCAACGAAGAGGACCAAGGCGCGGCGGCTGCGTGCCCTCTTCAACTTCAGGGCCATCGCTTTCTGCTCAAGGACATGAAGTGCGATTCCATGCCATCTCCCTTTCTTTAATTTGGTTCTCTATTGCACCCTCGATCCTCTGTGAATATGACGATATATGTACTGAAATTAAAATGGAACTTGCATTCATTTCTTATAAATGAATTGCATTCAAGAATATATTCTCCAGGCCATAATTGAATCCATATTGGATGCGAGGAGATTATAATTTGCTGGGATGCAGCTGTAAGAGTCCTCTCCATTCTCTACGACGAGAAATTTGGTTCTCTTCATCGATCTGAGTAATTCTGTATTTTCCTGCACAGCAATAATTTTGGAACTTCTTTTTCTATTTTTAGGAGAGATGCCGCCGTTTGCCCTTCCCGAATACCGGCTTTTTTTTTATTTTACTACTAACCTCGTGCAAGTTAGCCTGAAAATATTAGAGTACAAAATTTGCTTAACAGCTAAGGGATAGAAATCATCCTGATTTCATATCCAAAATCCTATATGATGAGCCACAACCGCCACCCAATCTACCGCAGAATTAGCTTGGATGTGGACTCTATGAGAACCCTATAGAGCAATCCGAATATCTCAGAGAAGAGGATTAGTGGGGATATGATTGCAGTATTCCGTCCGAAGCCACCAGATGACAGATAGAGAATCCGCTCAATAAAAAGGCTGTGAGCATGAAGCCTCCGAACAACATGGGAGATATCAGTCCATGCTGCATAAAGCTCAGCCATAGGAACAGAAGAATCTAAGGAACCAAAACCGTCCGTCGACAGCAAGGCTCCATCGGTCCCACAAATAATGAAAGTAGACCCAGCAAGTCTTTCTCGTACACTTCCATCAAAGTTGATTTTTATAAACCCTGAAGGGGGCTCTCAAGAGATGAAAACGGTGCGACGATTCGCTGCCGAAGCAGCAGGGGATCCCTAGCGGCCAGCGATATAAAAATCAGAACAAGTAAGAAGAAGTGCACTTTCAGCAAATAGATATGATGTTCCGCTCTAGTCTTTGAGAAGAAATAGTATCATTAGTAAAAATAAGCAGGTTCTACGATAGCCAGATCTGATAGTAAAAATAGTGACTTTCACCGTGCTAGCAATATATTGGAAAACTAGACATAATTAACTATATTAAGAATATATAAATTTATTTGTGATTTTTAACAAAATTTTTATATAACCTTTTAATTAAGTATATAACTTTTTTAAATGGTCATCCACGATGATTTAATAGATTATTCTATTTGTCACGATGAATAAAAAAATAATAATACTATGCGATGTTATGCAGTGCTGAAATGATAGTAATAAGAGGTAAAAAATACAGTGAAAGAAAAGCACATTAATATTAAGAGTAGAAAATAAAAAGTAGAAGAAAGTTTTTTCTATATTCTTTTATTTTTCATTATAATGTTCTTTTACACCTGTCATACAAATTAATATAATATATTAAGTAATGTTGATAGCCATTGCTTAATTAAATAAACTTTATGGGTTAATATATCCAATTAAGAAAGAAAAAAAAATGTAGATCCAAATGAAAATCTTAAATAAGCTCATGCATTTATGGAGTATTTATTTCAAAATATTACGTATTAATGCTGTACATGTTCAAAGATATGGCACATAAATGCATTATGAAAATTTCGCTAATGTTGGCACAAGGTTACCGTGCATGCAAGTATTTAGTAAAAAAGAAAAGAGCAAGAGCAAGATGCTTGGTGCATCGCAGCAATCATGAATGATAATACGGATTATCTAATAGATTATCACTTGATAAATTATCAATAATGTTGATTATTGTCTTTGATACACACAGGTAATGCAATAGTAATATTAATTATGTGATTGGTCGACAAACAGATTACTAGTCATATAATATTAAATTTCTAAAATACCCTTAAATTCAATTTATTAAAAATTTATATATTATTATATATTTAATTTAAAAAATTATATTTATAAATGATAATGTTTAAAAAAATTATATTTATAAATGATATTTGAAACGATCAGAAGGCTACCAATCGAAAGAAATTTTTGAGACGTCCCATGGGTCCGCAGGAAAGGATGTGACTTGGGATCTTCGATGAAGGTTCCAACGAGAGCAAGACCGGTAAAGAAGGATGCGAGTAGAGAGCGATCAAAAGAAAAAAAAATAATTTTATTAAAAATAATTTATCTAAAATGAATAACCATTTTTTTGAGATAATCTAAATTATCTTATTAAAAATAATTCAAATTACTATTACAAAATAAATTTTATTTAAAATATATATTAAATATAATTATTTAATATTTTTTAAATTATTAATAATTTAAATATAATACTTGCTATCAACGTCGATACTTTGTGACCTTGTATGAATGCCCCTTTCTTTTAATGGTCAACGTTCCAACTTCACAGTAATAAACTAACATCAATGTCCGGGTCCAGGGTCTTGTTTTGCTCTCATCGCTTGTCTAAAATAAAAAAAAGCTGGACCAGCTGTACGAACAGCATGAAAGTGCTGTCGTTTTGCGGGATTTTCCTAGCCTTCGCTAAATGACGTTAAAATCTCTATTCGTCGTTCGATTCCGAGTTCTCCGTGCCATCCCATCGTTTTGGTGGCTATGCGTGCCTCCAACCATGCTAAATAGCCTCAATATTCTGGAGTTGTGGCAGATGAAGGCCAAATCATTAGAAAGGTATTGGTGCAAGATATAAACCAGAGTTTCCACCCAATCTTCAACGAACTTTTAATTTTTGAGGGAAATATTCAACTAACCCGACCAAAATAAAACTAAACCTAGGCCATAGAGTTAGCAGCAAACAACCGTAAAGTTGAAATATGTATCCATGAAAAACTTAGAAAACCGTTTACTTAAATACTAAAGACAGCCAAACAGCAGCTAAGAAACCTATTAATTTATAATGGCAAAATACTATCTTACCATAATATATTCTGTCGAGGGGTAAATCATCATTGCATTATTGACTGTCCACATCGATAATTGGGTCAGACACTGTCACGCCCCAGACCCAAATATTGGGCTAGGGTGACAACCCGTCGCGTGCCAGGCATGCAAGGCGTCTTAAAAATCTTGATATATAATTCAAATGGGGCAATAAATATGAAAACCAACCATAATACAAATGATAGTTATAAGTTTTGGGTTTCAAACCCTACACCCAAGTCATGCTAATAAAGTTGGGCTACCACAAGCCCTACACAAACACAATAGGATTACACCAATGCAATGGTTCTTATTTATTTATTAGAAGCTCCATCAACTCCGAATATCCATCATCAACCCTGAGGCTCTGAAAAACATTGTGAAGGTTTAATGAGTTTACACTCAATAAGTAAGCCTATTATACAATAATATCATACTTGAATTAAATTTAACATGCTATCAACATATGCATTTTGTCAACTTAACATAAATTGAACATTCGATAAGCATCAGGATATGCATTCTAGCAAAACTCACTGTTTATGTAATTATAGATTTCCTATGTGTCTCACGGCCCTGCAATACCTCAATCAGAGCACATCCTCCAGATGTGTGGCCATATAAATCAACAGAACACATTGTACGACGTGTGGGGCCATACCATAACAGAACACACTCTACGATATATGTGGCCATATGAAAATCAACAGAACACATTGTAAGACATGTGGGGCCATACCATAACAGAACACACTCTACGGTGTGTGTGGCCATATCATAACAGAATACGTCTACAATGTGTGGGGCCATATCATAACAGAATACATCTCCAGTGTGTGTGACCATATCATAACAGAACACAACTACAATGTGTGGGGCCATAGTAAAGGAGAACCGCGGCAACCCATATAAATCTATTTGAATCCACTGTTTATATTTAATCATTATTATATTATATCATATGTGTCCCACGGCCCTGCAATGCCTCCATCAATCTGCACACATCCTCTAGATGTGCGTGGCCTCCACATGCCATATCAAAGGAGAACCGCGGCGACACACATAGATATAATTCAATCCACTGTTTTATTTAATCATTGTTATATTATATCATATGTCCCACGGCCCTGCAATGCCTCCATCAATCTGCACACATCCTCTAGATGTGCGTGGCCTCCACATGCCATATCAAAGGAGAACCGCGGTGACACACATAAATATAATTCAATCCATTTTACACATGCATGTCACATATTATGCGTCATCATAAGCATAATTTCTCACAACATATAAACAGTGGTTTATACATTTTGACCATTGCATATAATCAATTCACTTTGCAAATAATATCAACTATTATAACAAATATGCAATTAGATACACATGGTACAGCTTACCAATTTCCAAAATAATCAATAAAACTCTATTTCATAAATATGCATAAAACTATAAATACAACCATTTATAATTTATGAAATTATTATATTTGGCTTACTTACCAGATTATGCAATAAATACCAGATTATGTAATGTAAACAAACCCACTGTTTATGTAATATGTTTTCATATGTGTTCCACGGCCCTACAAATTAATCAGAACACATCCTCTAGATGTGTGAGGCCATACATACTCAATAGAACACACCCTACATATGTGTGAGGTCAAATGAGAATCACGGCGACACATACTAGTCTATCACAATGTTATCATCATACTTGCATGTCATTCATCATGCATCAATTTCTCAATTACATATACAGTGGTTTGTACATTATTAGCAAATGCATATGGTCATCCCAACATTTTGCAAATCAAAGAATTTATATTTTTGCACATACACCAAGAAACTATTTCTTTCAAAATATCATAATAAATGCTTATATATAGATTATGGTACCATTCAAATAATCAAACCAAATAAACTTCCGTTTTCCTTATCTCATAATATACTTGAAAACTATAAAACCATGAGTTATAAATTATTAATTATAAATAGACTTACTTACCTCGGTACGCTAATCCTAAATGGTTAACTAGCTATTTAGACATCTAGGCACAATCATAACTCCAGTAGCTCCGATAACTCCAGCTTCAGCAAAATTGTAGTGGCCACCTCCTATGACATGTGCTGTAGCACCAATACTGCCTCCATGGTCACAGTGTTGTAATAGATTTCTCTTGCGTTTCTCATAGACTTCTCTTCCATAGACAAATGGAGAAAGGCACAAACTTCCAGGGCCATAGAGTCATGCTGGATGTCTCTTTCTATCCATCCTAAAAGCCCTAACATAAGCCTCTGTGACTCCCTCCACCATAAGAACTCTCTGGCACTTCATCATGAGCAGTCCACAGAACATCAAGACAACACCAAACAAATCCTCCTTCCAACAGAACCACCAAAATCTCGAGCTCTCATGCTAAACAATCTCTTCCTCACACTGGGCTCGAAACGAGATCCAATGGGCAAAATCTCAAACTTATGGTCCCTCGAGCAGTAGAACTCACCAAAATCGAACATATTTCAGCGACCATTAAAGTTTCCCCCAAGCAATAGAAGACAATGCGGTGGAAATCCAAGCTTTGGTCTCTGAATTCGACTCTAATGATGGAGAACAAAGTCCGGAAGGGCAGCGCCTATTGTTGAGAGATTCACGGGATCGCTGATCGCTTCGAAGTTCTTCCGATCCGTCTCTCTCTCTCTCTCTCACAGGCATTAGGAGGATGGGCAGAATATTATCTGGAGGAGATGAGTACCCGATTCCAGGAGGGAGTCATCCTCCAACTCATTATAAACATCACGCGACGCCTTGGTCCAGGGACTCGGAAAACCCATCAGACACGCAAGGACTCGGGAATCCAAGCATCATACTGGGAACCTAAATGTCATAATAAAGTCTAGGTGGCAGGTTTCCTTAAATAAATGCTGGGGGGTTACAGACACCATTGGGACACCCTGCTAGCCAACTGATATGACATCCAAGCGACAAAGCCAAATCATCTTTGGCAAAGTCAAGTCACCCTAACAACCTTAGCTATCTTCATACCGCGGCCACCCTGGCCAAGCCATTCCTCAGTAAGCCGAGCTATCCTTATCTCTCGGCCCCAGACTGAATGATCTCTATGCCTCGGTAAGCCGAGCTATTCTTATCTCTCGGTCCCATCCCGAACGATCTCTATGCCTCGCTAGCCGAGCTATCCTTTCCTCTCGGCCCTAGCCCGAGCGATCTTTATGCCTCGCTAGCCGAGTTATCCATAACTCGGCCTGCCCGAGTGATATCCATACCTCTGCGGAATCTAACCATCCTCACGCCCAGCATACTTCTTTGTCATACCTCAGTGTACCGAGTCATCAGATACCTCGGCAAACCGATCCTTTCCATACTTCGGCGGATCAAGCTATTCTTCGTGCCTCGGCCCGACCGAAGCACTTAGGCACCCACCTTTGTGGAACCAGGATAACCAAGCAACAACACACATAGGCAATCATACCTATCCTACTGGAAACGGCCTACAGCCTATACGATCGCTGAATCTCAAAGCACCAGATAGCCCTCTCGACCGTTGATCCTTTAACTGACAAGATACGAATCCCACCAGCCTCACAACAAACTCGATTCGAATCCTAACAGTTTTTGGACCTCATCCAGAGCATGTCCAAGGCATCAGGTGATCGCCTATAAATATCACCACCTTCAAGCCTCTCAGGTATGTCTATTTCTATGCACATTTTTCATACATGGTTCGGGGACACTCTATTGAAGCTCCCCCTGAGCTCGGAGCTCTCGATAGAGAACGCCCGCCAACAGGGGAACTCCTCTGTGAGAGTCTTCTCCTCATATCTGCTTGTTATGAATCTCCACTGACTTGGGCATCAGAGGGTCCTCCGCAGAGGGCAATCTCCACATCACCCTCTGCGCGCGAACTATCTTGCAGGTTCTACCCGAGGCGATGAAATCGGTGTCCGGATCAGGAGCCAGGAGCGCACCCGAGTCGTAGAACGGATTTCCGCAGCAACAATATCCATTTATAATAATTAACAAATATTCATCATTATAGTTAAAGATTTTATAAAATAAATAATTTTTTAATTCCATCCACTACGGTGAAATACCTATTTCATCGTAATATATCCATTTATAATGATGAAATTTTTTTGTCGTTATAGCTAAAGATTTTATAGAAAAAAATTAATTTTTTTAACTCCATCTATTACTGTGAAATATCAATTTTTCATAATATTTCCTTTATAACGATGAACTAATTTCGTCATTATAGTTAAAGATTTATAAAAAATAAGTTTTTTAATTTTATTTTTTATGGCAAATTATCAATTTATAACGATGAACCAATATTTGTCATTATAGTTAAAGATTTTCTAGAAGAAAATAAAATTTTTAATCCCATATATTACGGTAAAATATCTATTTGCCGTAATATATACGTTTATAATGATGAACTAATTTTCATCATTATAGTTAAACATTTCATAAAAAAATAAAATTTTAATTCCATCAGCCTATTTCACCATAATATATCCATTTATAATGATGAATAATATTCATTGTTATATAGTTAAAGATTTTATAAACTAAATAAATTTTTTAATTCCATATATTACTGCGAAATACTGTTTTGACATAATATATCCATTCATAATGATGAACTAATATTCATCGTTGTAGTTAAAGATTTTATGAAAAAATATAAAATGTTTAATTTCAACTATTACAACCTGTTGCCGCCAGATTTGTCCTCCGACTCGGACGCGGTCGGTCTCCTGACCTGGGCTTCCTCCTGGGCGGACTTGCACAGAAGTTCTCGCGCGAGGCATTGGGGGTGGCCCTCCGTGGAAGACCCTCGACGCTCAAGTCAGTGGGGATCGACGATCAACAGAAATAAGGAGAAAGATCTCTCTGGGAGTCCCTCCAGGGGTGGCCAATCGGGAGCTCTAGGGAAGCACTGACGGGCAGTGAAGGAGAGAGAGAATAAGTGGGAGTGAGCCAGGAGCTGTGTACGGGGGCTTGTGCGCATACCTAAGAGAATCTGGGAGAGTCATATTTATAGGCAATCACCTGGATCTTGAGCGCCTTCAGGAAGGTTCGAAGGTTGTTGGGATACGGAGACGATTCGAATCAAGCCGTTGTAAGGCCAGTGGGATCCGTATCTTGTTCGTTGAAGGACGACGGTTGGGAGGACTCTCTGATGGCCTGAGATCTGATGAGTGTGTAGGTCCTAGGCCATTATTGTAGATCCTAGACCCACTCCTCGATATGATTCTTGCTTGAGATTCTGTTACGCTAGGCCTAGGCTCTCCCGCGTCGGGTTCCACGGAGGTGTATGCCGAGCCATGGATTGCTCGGGGGTTGCCTGGAGGGACCGAACTATGAGTTGCTCGGGGAAACCAAGCTATGGGTTGCTCGGGGAAGCCGAGCTATGGGTTGCTCGGGAAGCCGAGCTATGAATGGCTCGGGGAAGCTGAGCTAAGGGTTGCTCGGGAGAACCGAGCTATGAGTAGCTTGGTGATGCAGAGCGATATTCAAAACGCCTGCAACTCAAGAACGATCTAATCTACGAGAAAAAAAATTCGTCCAGGTTTGGTTCGAATCTTGACAAGAAAAGGGGAAAATTTTGAATTTTGATTACTCACAATCCGAAATTTAAAGGAAGAGCAATTGAATTTTCAATTCAATTGTTTTGAATCAGAAAAAGAAAACATTCATCTCCATTCAAGAGAAAAAAAAAGGAAATCTAAAATAGCGTCTTTCTTCTCTGCCTCTGACGGCCGCCCAAAACCAACCTAAATAAAAGAGATAAAACCCTAACATCATAAGTTTAGTTAAAAATTACAACTATGCCATTAAAAACGAAAACAGGCCCAAAACTCCTATCAAACGAGCCCGGATGGCCAAAATCCACAGCAGCTCATGGCCAATGACTTTGAATCAGCAGCCCATTTTCATGTGACCAGCCAAGTTTGGGCCCAGTCGACACAGTAGCTGACCATTCGATTGACCCAAAGTGTCAAAACGAAGTCGGGTCAATTCCGTACACTCGGCCCAAACATGGAATTTCAAGCCCGTTGTTTCTGCAACCTCTTGGACCTTCGTAGACTACCTGGGTGGGCTTCCCTGAAGTGGCCTGCTGACTCTGGGTTGCTGGTACAGGAACATCCAAGGACTGGTTCGACTGACCCAAACTCTGGTCTGAACTGATGTCCTCATCACTCTCCCTTCCTCTGAAAAGCTTGACCTCAAGCTCGAATTCTCTCCTGCATAAGGGGTCAGATGCCGAATGTTGAACACATCCGAGATGAAGACATCATCTGGTAACTCAACCCGATAGGCATTGTCACCAAATTTCTCCAATACCTGGCATGGACCTATCTTCTTCGGCTTGAGCTTCGTTAAAGCTCCTGTGGATACCGCTCCCTCGGTAAGTAAACCCATACCAAATCGCCCACTTCAAAGGACTGTTGCCGACGCTGCTGATCAGCTTTCGCCTTGTATTTGTTGTAAGTCTGCNGACGGTTATTACACTAAGTGAATTGGGACCCTGAGTACCCCAAATCCAACAGCCCCGATGATCCTATGAAGGTTCTGAACTCACTAACATCAGTCGAGGCCGTAAACCGTCTCCCTCCATGCTTTTCGTTAGCCTCAATGATGTAGTTAAAATCATCGGCAATGATAGATGAGAGGCCCTAAGCAAGAAGGGAAGCAACTCAGACCATAGGATCCGTCTCTCCCGATAATCCGTACTGGCATAAACAGCTGATAGAAGCCAAGGATCAAAGGACCCCTCAGAGACTACAAGACCTATCTGCTGGTTGTACTAATGAAAAGCATCAACCGTAACAGTATCGGCATGCCAAATGGCCAGCATACCTCCAGACAAACCTTCAGCCTCAACTGCATACGATGACCAGGACCGAGAAATCTGCCTCCTAAACTGAGCCAGACTGTCACCCAACAACCTTGTTTCCAAAAGAACATATATATCAAAATTGTGAAGCTGCATCAATCTACGAAAGGAGGATCGAATTGAAGGCTTTCGAGATCCTCTAACATTCCAAATTAAGATCTTCATTTACAAGGATAATGAAGTTGGGACCCCACCCTGGTCCTTCACCATCGCAATATCAGATAGGCACCCACTGGATGAGGTACCCCCCTCAGCTAACAAAGATGGACCAGCCTTCGGCTCCTTACTGACGACAATAGCCCGAGGAGACTGAACCGGAGACAGGGGACCAGATCTCATGTTTACACTATCTGAAACCTTCGAGGAAAAACCGACCGGCCTATCAGAGTAGGACCTAACCACTTCTTGACCTCCTTCCAGAGAGTAGGAGGCCAGGGACATCCTATCCTGGGAAACAATCAATATCCCAGAGCTTTTACAGGTCTGAGACTTGCCTTTTCCTTTTTGTTTCCCAGATTTAGACACTGCCCTCGGGGCCTGATAATCAACTGGTCTGGCCCGCTTAAGGGGACCCGGACAAACATCCCTATTAACCAGAAGTCCACCTTCCCCAGACATCAATCCAAAAGAGCAAAGGGGTTCTTCTTCAAAAGAGGATTATTCAGACCCATCTCAGGAGTACCCACCTTTTCAGCCTGCAGCAAAACGTTCTCAGCTGAAACTAAACCGACACGCTCACCCTGCCCCGGCACCTTCTCTGAGACTGAACGGCCTTGCAAAGACTCCCCCACTGGACACCCAGTAGCCTTGGCTGAATTTCCCCCTACCATCGAAGGAATCAGCACCCTCCTCCGAGCTAGCTTAGCAGGAAGGCTCCAGCCCTCAGCAGCTTCAGCACCACTCAAGGGAACAGTAAGCTTCCTCTGAGCTCCCGATCCGCTACCAGAGGCCCCCGGAGACGACACCGACTGCATCTTCCTCCTTTCATCCCGCTGGGAACCTGGGGCAACCCTTCGTTGACGAACTGCCACAATCCACAGACCATAAACAGGGCTGGACGCAACACCTTCGACTCCTGAACCAGACGGCTGAGAACAAGGGCCACTCAGATGCATCGTTCCACAAATAGAGTAGCGGGTCCAGAGTATTAATTGGCTGCTCCGAAAATAGATTCTGATTCCCCCCCCCCTAATAGATGTGTTTGGTTGGTTATTAAAAAAATTATTAACTCTTCTATTTTCTAAAAAATGGATGATTATTTTTTAAATTATTTTTATATAATGAATAAAATATTAAATTATAATACGATTGCCTACTTTAAAGCATAATTATCAGAATCGAACTGAACCAGTCGATTGGATCAGTTGAATCGAAACACGAAGGCCAAGCCGGTCTGATTCTAACATAAAACCGAATGTGCAAGTGATCCGGAATAACCCGATCAATCCATTCGGTTCATCCATGAATCGGTCAATCCAGCTCGAACCGAATGGGGTCACAAGTTTTATTATCATGTTAACCTTAATTTTTTTATTAAAAAATTATTTTTATTAATATTAATATATTTTTATATTAAATTAATTGATCAATTGTTCAACCAGTAATCCAATGATTGAACCAGTGATCCGGTAACCCAAGCCCTTGGCCAGATCAATGTTCAAGCCGGTGACAACTAAGCTTTGAAGATTAGATCAATCAAACTTTGGACAAAATGTTTTTATGAAGATGGATTGATTGTAATAAAGGAACG
Organism: Calamus simplicifolius; assembly: GCA_900491605.1. NCBI lineage: Eukaryota > Viridiplantae > Streptophyta > Magnoliopsida > Arecales > Arecaceae > Calamus > Calamus simplicifolius. The sequence goes on from UESW01003862.1 coordinate 1,253,702, forward strand.
ATGGACTTATATTTACAATATCGGGCACTTTACATAGCATGAGTGAACCAATCGATCTTAATCTTAAGCTGACTAGTCTTAGACCAAATTTTTTGTAAAGATAGGTTAACTACATTGCAGATTTGTTAATCTATTTTTGTGATACATGTTATATGATAAAAGTAGTTATTGTCCATTAACAAGATTTAAACTAAATTAGCTAATATGCCTTACCAAGAAAGATGCAAAGGAAAATAAGTAGAAGTGTTACCACGGAAATCCGTTTTTCGACTCGGGTACGCTTCTGGCTCCTGATCCGGACGCCGCTCTTATCGTCTCGGGCGGAACCTGCAAGACAGTTGCATGCAGAGGGTGCTGTGGGGCTTACCCTCTGTGAAGGACCCTTCGATGCCCAATCAGTGGAGATTCACGGCAAGCAGATGTAAGGAGATTATCTCACAGAGGAGTTCCCCTTTGGCGGGTGTTTCTCTCAAGAGCTCTGAGCTAAGGGAGCTTCAATGGAGTATGAGAGCCAGTGAATGAGTGTGAGTATGAGTAAATGCGTAAAAGTTTGCGTAATAATTTCCTTAGAGTTGCATACCTAGAGATTGAAGGGCTGTGGTATTTATAGGCGATCATCTGATTCCTTGGATGTGCCCTGGATGGGGTCTGAAAACTGTTAGGATTCGAAACGAATCCGAATCAAGTTTGTTACGAGGCCAGTAGGGTCCGCATCTTGTCAGTTAGAGGATCGACGGCTGGGAGAACTGGTTGATGCCTTGAGATCCGGCAATTACGTAGGCTCTAGACCACTCTTATGGGTCCTAGGCCATTTCTAGGCATGATTCCCCGTTTGGAATCTTATTTAGTTATAGTGAATTTGAATTCTTCCACGCTGGATTTCGTAGAGGTATTTCGAATGCCTTGGTTCGGCCAGAACGAGGAATAACCTGGTTTTTCGAGGTATAGAATGGCTCGGTTCGGATTGCCGAGACATGATGATAGCTCGGGTTACCGAAGTATAGAATGGCTCAGCTCGGATTGCCGAGTATGAGAATAGCTTGGGTTACCGAGGTACGATCGGCTCAGATTGCCGAGGTATGAGGCTGGTTCGGGTTGTCGGGGCGATCCGACTTTGTTAAAGGCGATTCAGTTTCGTCGCTTGGCTGTTATGCTGGTAGGGTGTTTAGATTGGACATGACCTAATTATCGATGTAGGCGATCAATAATACAATGACGATTTTATCCCTCGTCAAGAAAAAAATGCTTTGGGCAAACTATGGAGCCACGAGAAACTCTCTTTCTTATATCCGCAATGAATTTGTAATTACTATACCAATATAGTAATCATCTTCCATTGAAATCTATATTTTCGTTGACCTACACTAAAATCTCCAAATGAATGTGGATGATGACCGCAGTTTCTTGAGAAATATATTTCAAGAAAAAAAGGAATTGGAGTTCGGGGGATCACCTTCGAATATTTCCTTTAAGAACTTTTAAATTTGTGCATGCAAGCATGATGTCAAGCAAGTAATGACATGATGAACCAACCTACTACACCATCAAGATAGATCTCGGCTCATTGTAGAAGTGATAAATAATTGATACATATGTCAATTAAATTTTACTAAACATTGTAGAGTAAAACATTATTATCATACTCAAACCATACTGGATTTGGAATATGATTCCAAGTACATAAGGTTGGAATTGAATGCCAAGAAATATGAGAACCATGATTTGCCATGTTTAATTATTAAGCCAAATCAAGTATATAAAGATGGGAGAGGTCATTGGAGAGAGAAGGGATTGGCGCACGCGGACACCTTGGAACAATTATCTTACAACCATTTGGATGCTAGATCACGTGCTAGGAAACCAATCAAGTTTAAAACTACATAAGCTTCCATATTATTGATTTCTTGCATTGTAGGATGCTTTGCATAATTATAACCTGAACCCATTCATTAATAGCGTGTCCCACTTAATATATTTAATTATGGGCATGGATTACATTGTTGGAGAAAAACCTATGAGTCATTTGCTTTGAATTAGAATTAAAATCATAATCAAATTTCAATATAATCATAATCGAAATCAAGTTTTATTAGAATTAGAATCAAAACCGCTAATCCCCTCAAAATCAAAATCATTCATTTCCTCCACTTGTTTTGTTTACACAAAAATTAGAATCAAAATCAATTTGATTCCTATAGTTATTTTTTGGTTCGTTCGAACATCAAAATCAAAATCAATCCAATTTTTAATTTTTCTCCTATATTTACTCAATTTAATATTTATTTCACAATTAAGTTTTTAAGTTTTTTTTAATATATATGCTCAATTTAATATTTATTTCATAAATAAATAAACTTAAAAATTAATAATAAAGAAAGATCATAATAGATTATAATATAATAATATTTTTGAGATTTAAAGAGCTCTCGAGTGTTGAACAAGAGAAAAAGAAGAGTTTCCATGTTTGGGTTTGATCCGGTTATGTTTTGTTTTCTTAATGTGCGATAATAGTATATACTTTGTAAGAGATTTATAGTTTCTATTCATCAATAATGCTATAATAAGTGGGTCGTAATTGAGCAAAGGAAGCGAGATTGTGTAAAAAGAAAAAAGTTGCACGTAAGAAAGATGAGAATAATTATAATTATAGCACTATAATAGAAATTTTAATCTTGAGAAAAATTTTAAATTTCTAATCAATTCTAAAATATGATTTTAATTTCAAAAAAAAAAATAGAATCAAATTCTAATTTCATCTTAAAAAACTATAGAACCAGAATTAGTGAATTCCATTCTCATTTTAGCTGCACTTCTGCAAATCAATTCTTAGATTGACGATTTTGTTGCATTATTCAAAATGTCCCAAGATTTTTTTGTAAATTCAATTTATTTTAAGTTTTTGCTAAATTTCTTTAGGTCATCAACAAACTGAATAGGACTTGTTCATTTTGGACAATAGAGAAACTTAAATATCAAATATCAAAGTGTCGGCACTTGTTAATAGTGTTTAGCCGTCATATACCGGAAACAAATGATAATATTTTAAAAACTTATAAATAGACTTGTTATGGCTTTTGAATTTAAAAACCATGCACACATCTTGTCAAGTAGAAATTGTTTTTTTGGATTAATATAAATCAAAACACTTATCAAGAACAGCTAAGCTAGTGACAACTAGAAGATAAACTGCAAAATAATTGACCAAACCTTGATGGATTATAGGTTGATCCTGAAGCCAACCTAATATGGAAGGCAGACTTAGCAAAGTTAAAACCAATCACACCTTGCAGCAACAATCGCCTCGCTATGAGCATATATCTCATGCGATGCAAAGTTATTAGATGAATTGTTATCTTTATAGATGAAATCATATTTTTTTTTTTTTTTTTTTGTAAGGAGAAAAATTATGAGTATATCAACAATCTAAAAGTAATTAATGCACATTAGAAAAGAGTTCTGAATCTTTTCCTGAGCATAAACTTAGGATGAGTTTTAGGAGAGAGTAAAGAGTGCATCCGGATAAAGTTTCATCATTTCATCAATTTTTCATACCTTAAAAAAAAAGATTGATAAATCTTAGCCCCTTCTTTTTCTCAACTTTGAAATTAGATTACCAATCCAATTCTACTACGATTCAAACACTATAATCCAAACACGTTCTTAGAGGCTGACTTAAATCAACCATCATCTCTGCACCAATAGATGGTAATGAGTGATTGAACTGGACGCTCCAATTCATGACCGAGACAGAGAAATCTCGACAGGTTTGAAAAACCCTCGAACCCCTCATCATGCAATTTCGACACTCAAACAACCAAATCCAGCTGGACCAAAACAGCATCATGCCCTGACCATGGCTTTCCGAGATTGCGTTGGATGTGGACAACAAAAGACTCACCATTCCAGGTGATGGATCTCCTAGCACCATTCATCCATAGGCTCGCTGGGGTCCAAGATAACCAATTTCGTAACATCAGAAACAGTTGATAGTCTCGTGCTTGGCATGACAAGTTGGACATATCGCGACCCGATTTGACCAGAGAAAGGAGAGACCTCACAGGCCTACCATAAACCCATCATAACCCATCCTCAAAAGTCTTTATACATCGCATTCGGTGTGCAAAATGATCTGTATCGAACGTGATGTTTCACCCATGCATAAGCCTACGTTAAAAAGTTTAGTTTGGTCATAGATTTTGCATCGCAAATGCATAAATTTATATGATCATCAAAGTGATATACAAGGACTTTTTCTAACCCCACTCTCTCTGCAGCAGTTTAAATAAACCATGGATGGAGACCAGCCCAAAGCCCCAGACCGAGCCCCTCCCAAGCCATCTAAGCCTAGAGAAGAGACAGAAAAGGTCAGTAGATGTCAAAACTTCGGAAAACATAAAAGAAACATTAAGCAGCGATAACTAATGGCTTGTGTACAGGTTATATACTTCATAGACTGTTAAAATGACACAATAATATGTGATATGATCCTTAAGAAGTCACAAGGTCTAATATTCGTTGGCCCAAAATAAAGACATCACTGGGCTAAGATTCTCCGTGTCCCCCGAATGGGGTAGGATTCAACCGATTCAGCACTCGCCACCACCACGCGATTCCATGTAATCTTTAGGTCAGGAAATTGGTTGCCCAAACCGTAGGCGTTTCATTCCACGGCATGCAAACACCCACACATGGGGGCGTCTCCCCCCCCCCATCCCATTCGTACGTCGAATATATTAAACAAGTCGATACTAGAAACCAACGCGCACCAGGGTGAAAGAAGAGGGTGCAGCCCTTGCTCGTTTTGGTTCTCAAGAGCCAAGCAAGGTTTGAGAAAGAGATAGAGAGATAGGGGAGGGAGAGACCCAACGCAAAAATAAGAAGCGGAGAGCTCCCCCAGAGCTAGTTGGGATTTGAAGCCGAGGAGTCCATGATGCCGAGTTCGAGGCAGCGCCACTCTCCATCATCCCCATGCCTCCAACTCCTCCTCTACCACCATCACCTCCTCCATCTATTCTTCTTACTGCTACCATCTTTCTCTTCTTCAGCTACGATCCTATCCACTAACCGGGAAGTCATGGCTTTGTGCAAATGGATCAACTCTTCTCGCTCTCTTCCTAAAGCGTTCGCGACTGGAACCCATCGGACTCTAGCCCATGCAACTGGACCCACATTGCCTGCGACTCCGCAGGCGCGGTTACGTCGATCACCGTTCAGTCCGTGCCACTCGCACTCCCCCTCCCCTCCGGCCTCTGTGACGCCCTCCCCTCCGTCTCCACCCTCGTCGTCTCCGACGCCAACCTCACCGGCTCCATCCCCCCCGACCTCTCCTCCTGCTCCCGTCTCACCCTCCTCGACCTCAGCTCCAACTCCCTCTCTGGCCTCATCCCTCCCTCCCTCTCCCGTTTACGTCTCTTGGAGTCCCTTGTTCTTAACTCCAACCAGCTCTCCGGCCCCGTCCCGGCGGCGCTCGGCAGCGCTGCTTCACTCCGGAACCTCCTCCTCTTCGACAACCGCCTCTCCGGGCCCCTCCCGGACTCCCTCGGCGACCTTTCCCGCCTAGAGTCTCTCCGCGCCGGCGGCAACCGCGACCTCTCCGGCCCCATTCCACCCTCCCTCTCGCGTTGCGTCAACCTCTCTGTCCTCGGCCTCGCCGACACCAAAATCTCTGGCCCAATCCCAGCTTCTCTTGGCCAACTCGCCAACCTTCAGACCATCTCCATCTACACTGCCATGCTCTCCGGCTCCATCCCCTCGGAGCTCGGCAACTGCTCCTCCCTCGTCAACCTCTTTCTCTACGAGAACTCCCTTTCTGGCACCCTCCCCCCCTCCCTCGGCCGCCTACCCAAGCTCGAACGCCTTCTCTTATGGCAGAACTCTCTCTCCGGCTCCATCCCTGACTCCTTTGGCAACCTTTCCTCGATACAGTCCCTCGACCTCTCCATCAACTCCATCTCCGGCGCCATTCCAGCATCCCTCGGCAAGCTTTCCGGCCTCCAAGACCTCATGCTCAGCGACAACAACGTCTCTGGCTCTATACCGCCGTCACTTGCCAACCTCACCGCACTCTCCCAGCTCCAGCTCGACACCAACCAGATCTCCGGCCTCCTCCCGCCGGAGCTCGGTGCGCTCTCCTCCCTCGCCATCCTCTTCGCGTGGCAGAACCAGCTCGAAGGCGCCATTCCCTCCTCCCTTGCCTCTATTTCTAATCTCCAAGCCATCGACCTCTCCCACAACCACCTCACGGGTCCCATTCCTCCTGGCCTCTTCCTCCTCCCCAACCTCACCAAGTTGCTGCTTTTGTCCAATAGTATCTCAGGCTCCCTTCCGCCAGAGATCGGCCGCTGCGCCTCGCTTGTTCGTCTCCGACTCGGCAGCAACCGCATCGGTGGCGAAATACCACCGGAAATCGGCGGCCTCAAAAGTCTCATATTTCTCGACCTCGCCGGCAACCGGCTCACCGGCTCCGTTCCCGCTGAAATCGGCAACTGCTCCGAGCTCCAGATGGTCGACCTCAGCAGCAACACTCTAGGCGGCGTCATCCCCGACTCGCTTTCTTCCATTGCTGGACTGCAGGTGCTCGACGCATCGTTCAACCAGTTCTCTGGCCCGATCCCGGATAGCTTCGGCAATCTCGGGGAGATGAACAAGCTTGTGCTCGGTGGGAATTCACTGTCTGGGCCAATACCGAAGTCGCTTGGCCGGTGTTCGAACCTCGAATTGCTGGACCTAAGCAGTAACCAGCTCTCCGGCAGCATTCCCGACGAGCTCTTCCAGATTGAAAGCCTCGACATCGCATTGAATCTTAGCAGGAATGCGCTCACCGGACCCATCCCAGATAAGATTTCAGCACTCAACAAGCTATCAGTGCTCGATCTTTCTTACAACATGCTCGACGGCAGCCTGACGTCGCTTGCCGTGTTGGAGAATTTGGTCTCCCTCAACGTCTCTAATAACAATTTCACCGGCTACCTCCCCGACACCAAGCTCTTCCGCCAGCTGTCGGCCTCGGACCTCGCTGGCAACCAGGGGCTCTGCACTCACGGCGGGGACGTGTGCTTCGTGAGAATGGATGACAATGGCCAGCCGGTGATGACAAAGGAGGAGGAGAACAGGAGGGTGCACAGGCTGAAGGTAGCGATTGTGCTGCTGATCACCGCGACAGTGGTGATGGTTCTTGGGTTGATTGGAGTTATAAGAGCGAGGAGGATGGGAGGAGGGAAGGGCGGCGAAGACGACTCGGAGATGGGCGGAGAGCTGTCGTGGCCATGGCAGTTCACGCCGTTCCAGAAGCTGAGCTTCTCGGTCGAGCAGGTGGTACGGAGACTAGTCGACGCCAATGTGATCGGAAAAGGTTGCTCGGGGATTGTCTACCGTGTCAACATGGACAATGGGGAAGTGATTGCCGTCAAGAAGCTGTGGCCCAGCACCGGGGCGGCGGCGGCTCCGGCGAGCAAGGTTGACGGCAACAGTAACAGAGTTCGGGATTCGTTCTCGGCGGAGGTGCGGACGCTCGGCTCGATCCGGCACAAGAACATCGTGCGCTTCCTCGGGTGCTGCTGGAACAAGAGCACGCGGCTTCTCTTGTACGACTACATGGCAAACGGGAGCCTCGGCGGGCTGCTACACGAGCGCAATGGCTTCTCGCTCGAGTGGGACTTGAGGTACCAGATCGTCCTGGGGGCGGCCCAGGGCCTTGCTTACCTTCACCACGACTGTGTCCCCCCCATAGTCCACAGGGACATTAAGGCTAACAACATCCTTATTGGATTAGACTTCGAGCCTTACATCGCCGACTTTGGCCTGGCCAAGCTCGTCGAGGACGGGGACTTTGGCCGGTCCTCCAACACCGTCGCCGGATCCTATGGCTACATTGCCCCTGGTTGGTTTTCCTGTCTCTCTCCCATTCCCAGTTTGAAATTCTACTGTTCCACTGACTACTTACAAGCTAACATTTGAAGGGAAATGGTTGCAGAGTATGGATATATGATGAAGATCACGGAGAAGAGCGATGTGTACAGCTACGGGGTGGTGGTGCTGGAAGTGCTGACAGGGAAGCAGCCAATTGACCCGACGATCCCTGACGGGCTGCACGTGGTGGACTGGGTGAGGCGGAGGAAGGGGAGCATGGAAGTGCTCGACCCCAGCCTCCGGGGCGGCCGGACTCAGAGGTGGAGGAGATGCTGCAGGTGCTCGGCGTTGCACTGCTCTGTGTGAACCCTGCCCCGGATGAGCGGCCGACGATGAAGGATGTGGCTGCGATGCTCAGGGAAATCCGGCATGAAAGGGAGGAGTATGCCAAGGTGGACGTCCTCCTCAAGGGCTCATCACCATCCCCTACAATGGCAAATGCGACAACCTCGACGTCGGCTGCATTGTTGTGCCAACGGAGTAGCATCAACAGCAACAACGATGGTAATACCAGCTTCTCTGCTTCCAGTGTCTACTCTTCCTCCAAGGCAAAATCATCCTTTGATTACAAGTCTGGCCATCCTTCTTAAGCATTGGTAGTCTCTTTATGGTTCTATTTTTTTTCTCTGGTTCTATGGTTCTCGCTCTGCTCGGCATTGCCTTGGAAAGGTGGTGGTGGGATTGTAAAGGGGAAGATATAGGATTTGTTCTAGCTGTTTGTGTAGTCAAAGGCCTATAACAAATCAACAAAGAAACTCTCGATGCTGTGAGAATTTCTTTAGTACACGTTGAAATAAGTAAATGATATGGATTGCATTCCCAGGAGTTAATTGATGCATTGCCGCTTGAGTGCAAAATCGCTGCAATTTGCTGGCTTGATTCTTTCAAACATTTTGGTCATTAGATAAACAATCAGTTCAGAGGAAACCTGTAATGAACTCAATTGACAAATCATTAGCTAATTCGACCGAATCAACAGATTCAAGGCATGATTTGGGTCTGTGATCAAAGGAGAAATGCGTGACAATACCATTGGATTAGAACGTGACCATGAATCAAATGTGGATGGAAAGGGAATGCAGACCTGCCTCTCAATTTGTGTTGGCTTTTGTGGGCTGTTTTTCACCAAGGGCTGCTGCTTCTGTCGAGCAACCAATAGCCATCGGACAGAACCAAGATGAATAGGAGTAGTGCTATCACAATGTGGAATAAAAAAATGGAAATGAATGATAACCCGTATTGATGTGGCTGACGTAGCCACGAGGATAATTATGGTAAAATCAAAATCTTAAGGCGGCCCTACCCGGCATCTCCAAGTTGGCTAAGTCAGCCCCGACCTTCCCTGGTCGGCCCCGCTCGACCCCGGCATCTCCAAGTCGGCCAAATCGGCCCCGATCTTTCTTGGTCGGCCTCGCTCGGCCCCGGCATCTCCAAGTCGGCCCCGACCTTCCCTAATCGGCCCCGCTCGGCCCCGGTATCTCCAAGTCGGCCAAGTCAGCCCCGACCTTCCATGATCGGCCCCACTCGGCCCCAGCATCTTCAAGTCGGCCAAATCGGCCCCGACCTTCCCTGGTCGGTCCCGGCATCTCCAAGTTAGCCAAGTCGGCCCTGAACTTCCCTGGTCGATCCCGGCATCTCCAAGTCGGCCAAGTCGGCCCTGACCTTCCTTGGTCGGCCCCCTCGGCCTCGGCATTTTCAGGTCGGCCGAGTCGGTCATGCATGGCCTTGGCGCCCTCAGGAGGGTCGAGGTTGTCTCAAGTCGGCCCCAGAACGGTCCTGGCTGTTCACGCCACGGTCCTTCTGACCCGCGCCGCCTGGCATCCCCAGGCCCAACTATCCACTGGCCACGCCGCTGATGGGACTGGACCTAACTACTGTCAGCCCCACTGACTGATGGGACGTAGCTTACCAACCACCATTTTTCCCTCTTCGATGGGACAGGACCCACCAACCAGCCCAAATTCACGCAACCCCACGAAGCCCACGGATATTATTTTCTCACGGAACTCCACGTGGTTGCAGGTGTCAACCCCCTATAAAAGGTAAGTCCACTCAGGAATAAGGTATGAAAACTCATACACTCGCTACCCTGATACCCAAAAAGGGATTCCTCCCTTTTTGAGGACTCATTTTTCTTCCCAGAGCTCGTCTGAGCTCTCCCTCAGCTGTGACCCCGGTTACTGACTTGAGCGTCGGAGGGTCCCCACCGGAGCATCCCTCCGGTCTTGGGACTTTTTGCAGGCATCGATCAGGCGTGGGACCGCGGATTAAGCAGCTCTCTTCTCCGACGTTCAAGACCGGTGATCAGGCGTCATCAGATTGGCGCGCCAGGAAGGGAGGCAAGCAAAGAAGGCCCAAACCCTAAGTATACTTCTCTTCTCTCTCTCTCCCAACAATGGTGATGACACGAGCTCAGGATGCCTCAGTCAGTCACCCCGGGGGGCATCTTCCCCGGCTAAGCAGCAGGAGACCAACCTCCTGCCGCTGATCCTCCCTTTCCCTCAACCGGAAGTGCCCGCGGCTGCGGACGCTGCCCCGGCTGCGGCAACTCTCACTCGGCAAGTTCAGACCCTCACCGCCATGGTCCACGGACTTCAGCAGCAGCAGTCCGTGGCCACCCAGCATCAGACCGCTCCCCCTGCTAGCCAGTCTGAAGGGAAGGTTCTCCTCAGCGAGAGGCCGGTCGTCGGGCTTCTCCAAGGAAGCCTCTCCGTGAGCCTCCCAAGCGGCCGCGATCCCTGATTGTGGCCCGAGCAAGTTTCCTCCAAAGCCACACTGCCAGGAGGAACCAAAGCGGAAATCCCACTTCCGTGTCCTTCTCCTTCTTCTTCGCTTCCTCTTCTTCATCCTCGAGCTGCCTCGGAGGGCCCCGACGATCAGCCGCAGGCGGAGGAGCGCCTGGACGAGTACAACCGGCGACTAGACGAGCTCGCCAGGAAGATCAACAATCAACCAGAGGAGAAATATGACACCCGTCCTCCTTACACTCGCCGAATACTAGAGGAGCCTGTCCCTCTAGATTCCGATTCCCCCAGATAGATCCGTACGATGGTACAACGGATCCTCTCGACCACCTCGAGAGCTACAAATCCATGATGCAAGTCCAGGTGCCTCAGACGCCCTTCTCTGCAAGGCTTTCCCTCCACTCTATGGAAAGCCGCTCGCGCTGGCACTCGCGCTGTCCCCTCACAACATCGACTCTTTTCGAGAGCTAGAAAGGGCCTTTCTGGCACATTTTGATGCTTGCGGCGGATCCCAAGGTCGAGGATAGCCTCTTCTCCGTTTAAGACCGCCACTCATGTCCCGGTTCAAGACCGCCACCCTCGAAGTTTACCTCGACGACACGATGGAAATGCTGGCGCTGAAGTGGGGACTCCTCCATCCCGCTTCACCTTCTCTCTGGACAAGAAACCCCCAAGTTCCTATTCCGACCTCCTCCTCCGGGCCTAGAAGTACATCCGCGCGGATGAGGCCAACCTCACCCGGGGAATCATCAAGGAGCTCCAGCCGCAAGCCTGCTCGCCCCGAGCCGAACGGCCCCCTCATTGCCGGCGGTTGACCCGCCTCGCCGATCCGACAACAAGCGTCGAAGCCCCGTCCCCGATGAGAGCAAGCTCATGCCTCTTCTCGCTCCTCGATCTCACATCCTGATGGAAATCGAGGGTGAGCCTTATCTCCAACGCCCTCCTCCTATGAAGAAAGGTCTTTCCCACGACAAGAGCCATTACTGCCGATTCCATCGGGATTACGGCCACGACACCAACAGCTGCTTCGCCTGAAGCGAGCCATCGAGGAGCTCATCCATGGGGCTACCTCGGCAAGTATGTTCAGAAGGCGCCGCAACCGCTGCCGGCACTCATGGGACCCCCGTCCCTCAGGCCACTGTCGACAACACCCCCACGGAGCGGACAGTTGGAATGGTGTCCTGGGAGCGGCTTCCGCATCTAAGCGATCGAGATGGGAGGAGGCGCCGGGTAATGTAGTTCTTGGGGGGATCGGCAAACATTGAGAATGTAAACAATAAAGGCATCGCCGTCTCCATGACGATCGCCAAGCACCCTGTAAAAAGGATATTGGTTGATAGTGGCAGCTCAGCTGACATCCTTACTTATGATATTTTGTTCGAATGGGATTGTCTTAGACTCTCTTCAGCATGTGGCAACCCCTTTGGTCGGATTCACCGGGGATTCGGTAAGGGTTGAGGGTGAGATACCCTTGCCTGTGACAGCCGAACACGCCATGCCAAAGCACGGTGATCATGAAGTTTCTGGTCGTGTGGGTCCCCTTGGCATACAATGCCATTCTCGGGCACCCAGGCTTAAATCTATTGGATGCGTTATCTCCACCCGGTGCTGTTGGTGCGTTCCCTACTAGCGGAGGAGTTGGGGAGATGAAAGGCGAGATCGGCTTAGTTCTGCCCTGCTATCATATGGCGTCAAGCCCTTGGAGGCCGAGCCGGTCCCAGAAGCACCTGACCTCAGGGAGTCGGTAGGAGAGGGGAGCTGGCCGAGCACCTCCTAACCTTTCCCTTCGGGGACGATCCAGCGAAGACCGTGCGCATCGGCGGACTCCTCCCCTCGGAGGATCACGATCGCCTCCTAACTTTCCTGCCGGCCAACTCAGACGTTTTCGCTTGGTCAGTGTCTGACATGCCCGGCATTCCTCCAGAGTAATCACCCACAAGCTCAACATCGATCCGAAGCACCGTCCAATCCGCAGAGGAAGAGGAGCTTCGCTCCCGAGCGGCAAAAGGCCATCGATGAGGAGGTTAACAAACTGCTCAGTGCGGCCACATCCGAGAGGCACATTACCCTAGCTGGTTGGCCAATGTGGTCATGGTACGAAAGGCAAACGAAGCTGGAGAATTTGCATCGACTTCACCAACCTCAACAAGGCATGTCCGAAAGACAGTTTCCCCCTGCCAAGGATAGACCAGCTGGTAGATTCCACTTCCGACCATGAGCTCCTCAACTTCATGGACGCCTTCTCTGGATATAATTAATAAGGATGGACCCCAGCGATGAAGAGCACACATCCTTTGTGACAGAAAAGGATATTTATTGCTACAAAGTGATGCCCTTCGGTCTCAAGAACGCGGGGGCGACCTATCAAAGATTGACAACAGGGTATTTCAGGATCAATTAGGCCGAAACATGGAAGTCTACGTGGATGACATGCTGACCAAGAGCATCCACGCTTCTGATCATGTCTCTGATCTAGAAGAAACCTTCAACAACCTCCGTCGCTTCCAGGTCAAGCTGAACCCCAAGAAATGTGCCTTCTGGGTCACGACAGGCAAGTTTCTGGGTTTTATGGTGACTAGCGAGGGATCAGGCAAACCCAGAGAAGATCAGCGCCATCCTCGACATGAGGCCACCATCCAGCAAGAAGGAGTGCAGCGGCTAACGGGGAGGGTGGCGGCTCTAAGTCATTTCCTCTCCAAATCAGCCAAGAAATGCTTGCCCTTTTTCAAGGCCTGCGGAAAGTAAACAGCTTCGAGTGGACGGACGACTGCCAGAAAGCCTTTGACGGGCTGAAAGTGTTTCTGTCTTCTCCGCCGCTCCTGTCTAAGCCAAGAGACGGGGAAAGTCTCTTCCTCTACCTAGCTGCTTCTTCGAAGGCCGTTAGCTCAGTCTTGGTGCGTCTCGATGCTGACGAGACCCAAAGGCCTATTTATTACGTGAGCAAGGTGCTTCATGATGCGGAGGTCAGATACTCCAAGACAGAGAAAATCATTTTCGCCCTGATCGTCTCCGCCCATATTTTTAAGCCCATCCTATTGTGGTGCTCACGGACCAGCCTCTCCGAGCCATCCTGACCGTCCGGACACCTCAGGCCAACTCGCCAAGTGGGCCATCAAGCTAGGAGAATTTGACCTCTCCTTCCAAGTGCGGCCGGCCTTGAAGTCCCAAGTCCTGGCCGATTTCTAGTCGAGTGCACTTGGGCGAATGAGGAAACCAGGGAGGTTTCCGTGGAGCAGCATGAGCCCGGGCCAAGCAGCGATAGAGAAACCTAGACCTCCATGTAGACGGCGCGTCAAACTCTCAAGGAAGCGGCGCCGGTCTCATTCTCACGGACCGGTGGAGAGAGAGCAGAATGCGCCCTGCGTTTCTATTCAAAGCCACCAACAACCAGGCCGAGTATGAGGCCTTGCTAGTAGGATTAAGGCTATCCCAGGAGTTGGGAATAAGCATCTCAGAGCTTTCACTGACTCGCAACTCGTCTCCGGACAAATCAACGGGGAGTACGAGGCGTGTGACCCCGCTATGACTCAATACCTGGGCAAGGTTCGGCTCTTGGTCTCCCCGTTAGCTTATTTCAGCATCAGTTACATTCCCGGAGTGAGAATGCAAGGCCGACATCCTTTCCCGCCTAGCTTCCACCGCCGACGGCATCGCAAGGGACGCCTACGTCGAGTACCTAGAAAGGCCCAGCATAGAAGATGGCGAGGAAGTCCTCCCGCTCACCCAAGAGCCTACATGGATGGATGCCTACGTCCACTATCTCACTGACGACACCCTCCCTGATGACCGCAATGAAGCCAAACTGCTCAAGCGGAGGGCTTCAAAATTTGTCTTCTTAGACGGGCGTCTATACAGGAGGTTTCTCCTACCCCCTGCTCAAATGTGTAGGACCTGCCAATGCCGACTACATTCTTAGAGAAATCCATGAAGGCATATGCAGAAATCACCTGGGGGCAGGTCCTAGCCCAGAAGGCCCTTCGTCAGGGATACTTCTGCTCACTATGAGGAGGACGCTGCCAAGTTAGTTCAGAAGTGCGATGGTTGCCAGCGCCACGCGCACATCCAACATCAGCCGTCCACCCCGCTAAGCCCGCTCTCAGCCCCCTGGCCCTTCGCTCAGTGGGGAATGGACATCCTCGGGCCATTCCCCAGCCTCGGGACAATGGAGATTCTTGCTAGTAGCCATCAACTACTTCACCAAGTGGGTCGAGGTCGAGGCGTTGGCTAAGATCACTGAAGGTAAGGTCAAAGCCTTCTTCTGGAAGTCGATCATACCCCACTTTGGCCTACCTCACACCCTCGTCATGGACAACGATCGCCAGTTCAACAATGAAGCATTCAAGACTTTCTGTGGCGAGCTAGGCATTCACCATCGATTCACCTCTGTCAGCCACCCCCAGACCAACGGGGAGGCCGAGGTCATGAACCACACCATTCTCAGAGGGCTCAGGACTCGGCTATATGATCAAAGGGTCGATGGGTGGAGGAGCTCCCCAGCGTGATATGGGCTTACCACACGACCCCCAGAGCCCCGATGGGTGAGACTCCCTTCAGTCTCGTCTTCAGATCGAAGCCGTCATCCATGTTAGATCGGACTACCCAGTCCGTGCGTGGAGTCCTTCAACGAGGAAGACAATTCCACATTGATACGAGCCAACCTGGACTTTATCGATGAAGCACATGACCGGGCAAGGCTGCGTATGGCGACTTTCCGTCAATGGGCAGCCAAGTACTACAACGCCCGAGTTCGTCCTAAGGTCTTTCGCCATGGAGATCTGGTTTTAAGAAAGGCTAAGGTATCTAAGCCTACGGAGGGGGCAAACTATCCCCCAATGGGAGGTCCTTATCGTATCGCCAGACACTCCACCGGGGGCATACAGACTAGAAGAGCTCAATGGACAACCCATTTTGCGTACCTGGAACGCGAATAATCTCCGCCGATATTATCAATGATGTATCCCCCAGAATACGAGCAATAAAAGGGTCCCTTCCAATGCACAGCCTGCTCTCCCTTGCATTCAAGGACCAGATCTGCAAAAGGAGCTGCCAGCATCGCGGCCTACGGGACACCACTCGGCCCCGGCACGGAGGTGTCCCCGAGGCGGTTAAGACCCTAAAGCTCCGTACCCGTTAAGTCGCCCCTCGGACGGCACATAAACCCCCGAGGTGGTTTTAAAGGAGCTCGCCGGCATTGCAGCTTACGGGATACCACTCGGCCTGGGCACGGAGGTGCCCCCGAGGTTGTTAAGACCCTAAAGGCTCCGTACCCATCGAGTCGCCCGTCGGACGGCACACAAACCCCCAAGGTGGTTCTAAAGGAGCTCGCCGGCATCATGGCCTACGGACACCACTCGGCCCCGGCACGGAGTGCCCCGAGGCGGTTAAGACCCTAAAGGCTCCATACCCGTAGAGTCGCCCCTCGGGCAGTACACAAACCCTCGAGGTGGTTCTAAAGGAGCATGTCGGCATCGCAGCCTACGGGACACCACTCGGCCCCAGCACGGAGGTGCCCCCGAGGTTTAAGACCCTAAAGGCTTCGTACCCGCCGAATCATCCCTCGAGCGGCACACAAACCCTCGAGATGGTTTTAAAGGAGCTCGCCAGCATCACGGCTACGAGACACACTCGGCCCCGGCACGGAGGCGCCCCTAAGATGGTTAAGACCCTAAAGGCTCCGTACTCGCCGAGTCATCCCTCGAGCGGCACACAAACCCCCGAGGTGATTCTAAAGGAGCTCGCCAGCATCGCGGCCTACAACACACCACTTGGCCCCGGCACAGAGGTGCCCCCGAGGGGTTAAGACCCTAAAGGCTCCGTACCCCCGAGTTGCCTCTCGAGCGGCACACAAACCCCCGAGGTGTTTCTAAAGGAGCTCGCCGGCATCGCGGCCTACGACACCACTCGGCCTCGGCACGGAGGTCCCCCGAGGCTGTTAAGACCCTAAAGGCTCCGTACCCACCGAGTCGCCCCTCGGCGGCACACAAACCCCCAAGGTGGTTCTAAAGGAGCTCGCCGGCATCGCGGCCTATGGACACCACTCGGCCCAGGCACGGAGGTGCCCCCGAGGCGGTTAAGACCCTAAAGGCTCCGTACCCACCGAGTCGCCCCTCGGGCGGCACACAAACCCCCGAGGTGGTTCTAAAGGAGCTCACCGGAATCGCAACTACGGGACACCACTCGGCCCCGGCACGGAGGTTCCCCCGAGGCGGTTAAGATCCTAAAGGCTCCGTACCCGCCGAGTTGCCCCTCGGGCGGCACACAAACCCCCAATAGGTTCTAAAGGAGCTCGCCAGCATCGTGGCCTACGGGACACCACTCGACCCCGGCACGGAGGTGCCCCGAGGCGGTTAAGACCCTAAAGGCTCGTACCTACCGAGTCGCCCCTCGGCGGCACACAAACCCCGAGGTGGTTCTAAAGGAGCTCGCCGGCATCGCAACCTACGGGACACCACTCGGCCCCGCACAGAGGTGCCTCCGAGGGTTAAGACCCTAAAGGCTTCATACCGATCGAGTCGCCCCTCGGACGGCACACAAACCCCAAGGTGGTTTAAAGGAGCTCGCCGGCATCGCAGCCTACGTGACCCACTCGGCCTCGGCACGGAGGTGCCCCCGAGGCGGTTAAGATCCTAAAGGCTCCATACTGGCCGAGTCGCCCCTCGGGCGGCACACAAACCCCTGGGATGGTTCTAAAGGAGCTCGCCAGCATCGCAGCCTACGGAACGCCACTCGGCCCCAGCACGGAGGTGCCCCTGAATCGGTTGAGACCCTAAAGGCTCCGTACCTTGGATGGCAAACAAACCCCTGAGATGGTTCTAAAAGAGCTCGCCGACACTTATGGTCTCCAAGTCTGCCGAGTTGGCCCCGACCACCCCTGGTCGGTCCCACTCGGCCCTGACATCTCCAAGGTCGGTCGAGTCGGCCCAGACCTTCCTCGGTCAAACCCCACTCGGCCCCCAGCGCTCTCAAGCTGATCTCGATGCTAAGTTGCCCTCGGATCGTTCCAAGTCCTTAGAAATTCGAGCACAGATGAATTCCCCTTCAAACGGCCTGCAACAGCTCAAGGCATCTTAAGTAACCTCCTACGCGGCCGGCTTATACCTCTAAGACGTGTCTCAACATTAGCCAACCTGATGCAACGGTTCGGCCATGACATTGTCAACATGCGCAACACTCAGAGGTAAGGAGCACCTCAGAAGAAAGGTCCCCTCTCATCAACAGGTACGGGGCCCGTCTTATTGTTAGTCGCACAACGAAATGTTCGGCCCAGAGAAAAAAGAAATAGGCAAGACAGTATAAAAGCGTCTTCATAAAAAGCTTTTCTTCATTGATAATGAAAATGAAGTACAAAATTTGGCCCGAGGCCGGTTACAAAAAGGAAAAGGAAAAAGAAACGGCAACTCTTCAGGGCTCGCTTGGGCCCGGCTCTCCCTCGTCGTCCTCTTCCCCCGCCGGCTCCTCATCAGATTCCCCGGGGTGGATCCCCTCGAGCTCGGTGATGTTGATTTTGAGAGCCGCGAACACCTTAGTTTTGCACATGTCAAAGCCCTTGACATAGACATCGAGACTGGCTTCAAGGACCTCCTTCCCAAACTCCGGCGAGGACTTGTAGCTGGAGATGGCCTGCCCCGCCTCGGCCTCGGCTCGCTGTGCCCTTGCCTTGGCCTCCTGGGCTTGCACCCCGGCCTCCCTGGCTCGGCCCTCGGCTTCTTCGGCTCGTGCGTTGGCCTCATCTGCGTAGGCCACAGCCCCAACCTTCTCGTGGCCCGCCTCAACTGCCGCCTTCTCCGCGGCGGCTGCTCTCTCCGCAACAGCCTGAGCCTCATTTCGTGCCGCCCTGGCCTCCTCCTCGGCACATTGAAGCTGGCAGACCAGCTCTTCATTCTGTGCCGCAGCGGCCTTCAGCCGATCCGAGACCAGCTCCAATTTGGCCTCGGCTGCGGATGCCCGGCCACTCTCGGCTTCGGCCCGGCATTCCGCCTCCCTTATTCGGCCGCCCAGGTTCTCCTCCCGGGCCTTGGCCTCCTGATGAAGTCGAGCAAGGCTCTGGGACTGTGCCATGCTCTCCTTCTTGTACTTATCGGCCCGTGCCATGAACTTTATAAGCACGTCCGCGGAATGAGACATCACCTCACGTAGGGCGATTGCACCATTGGCCATCTACAGTAGAGGAATATGTTAACCACAAGAAGACTGAGATATCGGAAGACACATCCGAAAATAAAAGGAACTCAAAGGATTACCTGGACAACAGAGACCATCACCATATCTAGGAGCGCGGAGTGGCTCATCCCCCGTGTCTCCTTCTCGGACTTGGCAGTCCGAAACTTCGACAAGAGACAGGCAGCCCGCCCGGCGTCTATCATTGAGCCGAGCACGGGTGCTGGCCGCGCTGTCTTCTCCTATGGCCCTTCAGCCTGAGGCGAGTCAGGCGGCGCGCTGATTGTTGGGATGAGCTCCCCGGCTCATCCCTTTGCTTCTCGGTCGCCTCCATCCCAACTCTGGACCTTCTGGCAACTAGCTCCCCTTCTCCGGCAGTTGGGGGAACACTCTCCGTCTTCGGCTCGGCGGCAGCCGGAGGGCTAACGGCAACTGTAACCTGCCCCGCCTTGGGCATGTCGGCGGCGGCAGGGGCTTCCTCTTCAAGATCCACAATCACCATGGCGGATTTGGTGGTGACCGGAATCTCTCCTTCCTCTATCTCGGTCCTGGCCGGCCTCAGGACCACTTCTCCAACCGGTGCTTCCTCAGCCGGCTCCTCTGCTGGCGTTGGAGCCTTAGGGACTTCAGTGGCTTGAGCCAGCTCGGCCTCCTCCTTCCTTCGAGCTTTCTTCGCCGGCCTTGATGTTTCCCCGGTTGTCGGCCTCTTTTGCTTCAAGGCGGCTTCAAAAGCACCGGCGGAGAACTTCATCGCTGCATCCAAAAACAAGGAATGTTAGCAACAACGTATAACAATCTTCCGGTCGAGACAGAAGGAATCAGGCGTCATGCTCACCAACTGCCGGGGCCAACTCGGCTTCTATCAGGTTCTCCTCGGACAGGAGTTCCTTGTAGCCAGGGATTTGGCAGTTGGACAATTGGGTGAAGAGTTCCCTATCTCTCTCCCCCACGGTGGCATTATCATTGGAGCTGGTGTCCGGCTCCATCCAATCAGTCCTCACCCCCTCGATATGGGCAAAAAGGAAGCAGGATTTCCATCCCCTAATCTTGGACGAAGACCTAGGGGGAAGGCCCTACCCGGCCTGGCAGTGAAAGCCCACCAGGCCCCCTCACCTTGGCGGCGGAGCTTGTAGAAAACCCGGAACAGTGATAGCCCGGGCCGAGCCTCTTGGAAATAACAAAGAATGACAAAGGCGCAAATGATCCGAATCGAGTTCGAAGTCAACTGCGCCAGCACTAGCCTATACCTGTCTAAAAGGTTCAGGAAAAAGGGGTGGAGAGGAAGGCGCAGCCCGCACCGAAAAAATTCCTCATATAGAGCGACCCGACCAGGGTAGGTGGAGGTCACTCTATCTTCGGGCCCCGGCACGGACAGATGAATAAAGCCGGGGACCATGTACTTAGTCCTAATAGCCTCTACGTCTTCGGGGGTCACAGTTGAGGCTACTCCTGACAGACCTGTTGGATCAAGACTCACCGCCGGAGGTTGTCCCAGACGGCGGGAGGACACGGGAACTTCCCTAATAGGGGAGGCCGAGGAAGATGGAGGTCCGGTTGTCGTCGGCGATCACGGATGGTAATGCCACCCACCGACCGGGGCATCTGGCTAACTGAAGGGGTCTGGTCTTCACTATTGGAATCGGAAGTTTCTACTATAGGCCTCTTACCCTCCCTAACGGCACAGTGGTCCATGGATGAAAATGAAAGATGAAACTAACCTGGAAATCAAAGAGAATTTGAAGATAAAAAGAGGCTCAGGTTGCAGAAGAATTCAGAAGAAGGAAAGCTGGAAGAAGGCGATGGCAATGTAAAAGCTTTCCCCAAGCACTTCGGGTGCTTTTATACCCTCATCTCCGGACAACGATAATCGAGGCCTCGCCACGTGACACTCTCCTATTGCGCCACAAGCTGTTCGTCGGAAATCTCGCCTGCGCCCGAGATGTGCCACCTCGATTCGCCCTGAGGAGCGTGATCCCCGACCAATCACGGGGCATAGAAAATAGAGAGGCATGATGACCTTTACCTTTTTCCATTCCCCCAATAGGCTTCCTCTTCGAGGCGTCCGGCGCTAACGTCAGCTCCCACCTACCGCATGATTGTGGAAGATTTTCGAAGCGACACTGCCTTGGGACGATGCGCTAGCTCACCAAGCTATTAAAAGCGTACTAAAGAGCAATCATTTTTTGAATTTTTGCGCCCCTTTCGCCCAAAGGGCAGCGGGCACGTGGCCCTTCGCGCTCAGGGGTGGGGGGGCATCTGATGTGGCTGACATAGCCACGAGGGCAATTATGGCAAAATCAAAATCTTAAGGGGGCCCCGCCCCGGCATCTCCAAGTTGGCCAAGTCGGCCCTGACCTTCCCTGGTCGGCCCCGGCATCTCCAAGTCGGCCCCGACCTTCCCTGGTCGGCCCCGCTCGGCCCCGGCATCTTCAGGTCGGCCGAGTCGGTCCTGCACGGCCTCGGCGCCCTCAGGAGGGTCGAGGCTATCTCAAGTCGGCCCCAGAACGGTCCTGGCTGTTTACGCTGCCGTCCTTCTGACCCACACCACCTGGCATCCCCAGGCCCAACTACCACTAGCCCACCCGCTGATGGGACTGGATCTAACTACCTGTCAGCCCTACTGACTGATGGGACGTAACTCACCAACCGTCGTTTTCCCTCTCCGATGAATGGTTGTGCAGGTGTCAACCTCCTATAAAAGGGTAAGTCCACTCAGGAACAAGGTACGAAAACTCATACACTCGCTACCCTGATACCCAAAAAGGGATTCCTCTTTTTGAGGACTCATTTTTTTCCCCCATAGCTTGTCTGAGCTCTTCCTCAGCTGTGACCCTGGTTACTGACTTGAGCGTCGGAGGGTTCTCACCGGAGCATCCCTTCGGTCTTGAAACTTTTTGCAGGCCATCCGATCAGGCGTGGGACCACGAATTAAGCAGCTCTCTTCTTCCGACATTCAAGACCGGTGATCAGGCGTCATCACGTTTCAAGATTTCTAATAAGCACATGGTTCCCTTATGCACTTTGAGCACGGCCCTCGAGCTTTCGATGGTCCAAAGATTCTTGAATGACCACGACAAACATGGAGCCATTAGACTCTGAGGGCATCCCGCCTCTCGCCTAATCACTGGGCCGAAACATCACACCTAATCAGAATGTCCCTTCAAATGTTCCGATGGATTGTAATCAGGTTCTCTGGTCTGATAATTGAAACTAGATATATCAGCTACAAATAGTGCATGGAACTCATCAGATTGGATCGTACAAGAAATTGAAACTAGTCCAACAAATTGGTAAACACTCGTACAATCATTGTCGGCCCAAATAGTTGGGACAAGGCTAATATATTATTGCAGGAATCAGGAATTAAATTGCAGCATACCAACTTAACAATAACGTGTTAAACCAAAGATTATGTAATTACAATTCATTAAAATTGCTTATCATTTTGTCTAGTATTAGGACAAAGTTTCCGATTGATCTTCACGCCCTCTTCAATCAGCACTGCAAGAACCAAACCTATAATGAGAGTTCAGAGACCTTGAACCCGTCGCTCCTAAAAGAACCATACAACTTGACAGCAGAACATCTGATGGAGAAGGGGATTAAGGAACATCCAAAAATTGAATACGGTATTTTTTATCCCATATGTTGTCGCTAAATCACTTCCCTCGAGTGCCAGGTAAGATAAGGATGGGTTGCGACAGAGTCTTCCAATGCCTAGTCTTCTGATGCCTCCACCTCGAATGGGGGTTCTGCAAAAAAGTCCCTGGACACCGGTTGTTCCAGCGGGAACCCTTTGACGCTCAAATGAATGGTCTGAAAATAATAGTGAATATTCGAAAAGAAGAATGAGATAAAGCTTAAAAGTCCCTTCCTCATCATGAGCGAAGGTTCTTATACCTCGTCGGAAGTCCCTCTTACCCCTTTTTCGGACAGTTGTTGATCCACAGATCCCATAGTTTCGCATGAGATAAATGACAAGGCGGATAGTAACAGAAGATGTCCACCATATGGCATGTCAGAACTGGCAGGCCACCTCTCTGTTTGATGTGGGCGGTAGCTAATTAGTGGGCCAAGTCTTGTCAAACGAGGCGTCACAGACGGTTGGTAGGCCAAGTTTTGTCGGACGTGCATCGTCACAGGTAGGTGGACTACGTGGGGCCGCAGGCAGTAGGTAGACCACGTAGGACCGCAGACGACAGGTGAGCCATATGGGACCGTAGACAGCATGTAGGTCACATGGGGTCGCAGGTGATTAATGAGTCAGGCCTCTGGAGACCAAGGCTGCCTTGGGAGGCCGGGACCGTCTAGGAGCCGAGGCCGCCTCGGGAGACCGGAGCCGCCTTGGAGCTGGGGCTACCCAGGAGTTGGGGCCGCCAGGAGCTGAGGCCGCCAAGGAGCTAGAGCTGCCCTGGAAAGGTAGGGGCCGCCCAAGAGCCGAGGCCGCCAAGGAGCTGGAGCTGCCTTGGGAAAGCCGGGCCCGACTTGGAGATGAGACTGATGGTTATCTCAATACGACTTTGAGATGTTTGTGGAAGCGAAATATGAATCAAATCACATATCTTAGCGGAAACAAGATAATGATCAAATCACATATCTTAAAAATTGAGTTAGCGCGATTTATACCCTTATTAATTTAATAACAAGAACAATAAGGAGATTAAGAATTTACCTTTCGTTCTTCACCACCACTACCTTGGAATCATCAAATCCTTTTGATCACCACGGATCTTTCCAAATGTTCTTCAGATTATGATGAACACAAACGAGTGGGCGTTTCTTTTGATTTGGGTTGAGATTACACAACTGAGTTTAATTCACTTTGTATTCTCAACTCATGAGATAAAGTGAAGTTGAAGGAGGAACTCTCTATGGTTGATCATTGTTCTCCGATATTCTTCTCTTTCTCTCGTGAATCTTATATTCTCTATCAACCTCTTTTATTAATTAATCAATTAATTAATATTTAAAAATCACTTCCAACTCTTGGAATTACTTTAACGTATATCAATTCAACAACCAATTATTGGTTAGATATATTTATCATGGAAAGTTACAGAAGAGAGAAAGGCTCTCTCACGATCCCATATTTATTTCTCCAATAACTAAATAATTTCCACATAGACTTTTCTTGTGGAATATGCCTACGATGTGTTCCCTAGCACACCGTATAATAGATATTAATCCAATTAATTTCTATATGAAAAATAATTTAGAATTCTTAATTTCCAAATTAATAACTCAACCCAACATATCATAAAGTTTATATAATTTAATGGAGCCGTCCAGAAGAACTATGGACATTATAATTCTAAGCTCCAATATTTTGACATTCAATTAACACCTTAATTAAAATATCAAAATTATTAATTCCAAATTACTTCATTAAAATTTTGGAACCGCACTCTTAAAATTATAAAATTAATTATATTCAAAAGGATTTGAATCGTCCATTGCTATAGTCACTACATATAAATCAATCCTCCATAAACGGTTCATGATTAAAGCTAGGCATTTTCGTTAACCTCTTTAATCACATCTTTATCCATAAGTACCATTGATTCTATAATGAATAACATATTTATGATCCAATCATAAATTGAGCGCTCTTATTATTCAAGTCCCGAATCAAATCGTCCATCTGACTTCTTTACGAAGAAATGGATTTTATCTTATATATTAATATTCCCGACTACTTATGTTATTATATTTTTATACCAAGAATTTGATACTGTTTCTATGTCATTACCCGATAAGTCAAAAAATATAATAGAATAAATAAGAGTCTATTAATTACTTAGAATTAAGATCGATTCACATATGACCATCATTGATTAATTTTGAATTCTCTATTTTAACAATGAAATTTATTAGAGATTCATAATTAATCTTGTTCCAGTCCTATATAATCAAATTATATAAAGCGCTTTCATTCCGATAATCTCATTATCAACAATCTGGATAAGATCGTTTCATTCAGATTGTAATGAACCGCGCTAGTAATTTTAAATTAAAGATCCCGTTTGCAACTTTAATTTATAATTACGGACAAATTTAGATTATTTTACTTTAAATATTATCCTATGTATATAACACTTATATACAATATTTAAAGTCACATTTAAATAATCCAGGATTTTTGATATTTATAAAGCATCATAACATACATGCAAGTATATATTAAAATTTTTTAAATATTCAGCAAAATAATAAATGTCATTTGTTTATGGGCACATATCCCAATAATCTCCCACTTGCCCTAAAGCAAATGCGATATGTCTCCAAGTCTCATCCCATCAAGATGTAGCTCAAAACTTCGAACCGGTAATATCTTAGTAAACGGATCAGCTATATTGATCGCAGATGCAATCTTCTCAACTGAAACGTCTCCTCTACTGAAGATCACAACCGGTGACTTGCAAGCAACTCATTGTAAGGTGCCAGACCACCTGAATTTCTAATCCAGCTACGAAAGGTTACTAGGTGCAGTCAAGTACTTGTGGTAGTCAGTTGTTGATCAAGATGGAATTTGACCTATCCCATTAAAAGGAGAAATGCTTGTGTTTCAATTTAGCAAGACATGTTGGATCTTGTACACAACATTGCATACATCAAACTACCAACTGCCGAAGCATAGGAAATCCGTCTCATATCTTCCTTCTCTTGTGGTATTTTAGGACACTGCTCTTTAGAAAGATGAACTCCATGTCAAGTAGGTAAATTACCTTTCTTAGAGTTTTGCATCGCAAATCTGACAAGCACCTTGACAATATACGATGCCTGAGACAATGCCAAAAGCCTATTCTTGCGATCCCGTATAATTTGGATGCCAAGAATGTAGCTTGCTTCTCCCAAATCCTTCATTTAGAATTGGCTGGCTAGCCAGTTCTTTATTTTGGACAGAGATCCTACATCATTCCCAATGAGTAAAATATCATCCACATAAAAAATTAAGAAGACCACTGTATTTCCGTCCTTTTGCTTATAGACATAAGGTTCACCTAAATTTTGTTTAAAAACCATAAGATGTTATGGCTTCATTAAATCTGATGTTCCAAGATCTAGAAGCTTGCTTAAGCCCATAAATGGACCTTTGCAATTTGCAGACTTTCTGCTCTTGGCCTTTAACCACAAAACCCTCTGGTTGGACCATATGAATAGTCTCTTTAAGATGGTCATTCAAAAACACCATCTTGACATCAATTTGCATATCTCATAATCATAATGAGCAGCAATGGACAAGAGAATCCGAATGGATTTTAGCATAGCTACTGGCGAAAAAGTATCCTCATAGTCTACTCATTCCTTTTGGGTAAAACCCTTTGCCACTAACCTAGCCTTGAAAGTCTCTACTTTTCCATCGGCTCCTCTTTTTCTCTTATAAATCCATTTGCATCCAATAGGCTTTACGCCTTCTGTTAGATCTACAAGCTTCCAGACTGAATTAGAATACATTGATTCCATTTCGAGTTTCATGGCTTCCTGCCATTTCTCTTGATCAACATCCTCCATTGCCATCTTGTATGTCAATGGATCATCATCACTGCCATCGGTGACTGCAACTTGTGCTTCTCCATCCTGACCATAGCGGATGGGTAATTTTATTTTCCTCCCACTACGTCGTGGCGGCGGTGGTATTTGATCTTGATTAGTGGTCTCAACTTTTTATCGTTCAACAACTTTTGTTAGTGTGGGGCTGATCTCATCAGCTAGCAACTCTTCTAGAACTACTTTACTTCTAGGTTTGAATTCTATCATATAATTGTACTCAAGAAACGTTGCATTTGTCGACACAAAAACTTTGTTATCTTAAGCATTATAAAACAGTCATCCTCTCGTTCCATTAGGGTACCCAACAAATATGCATACTTCTAACGAGGTTCCAACTTCCCAGTCTTTCCCTTCAGCATATGGGCTGGACATCCCATATGCGGATGTGTCTCAAACTAGGCTTACGACCATTCCATAACTCTCTAAGGGAGTCTTAGGGATTGACTTAGATGGAACTAAGTTTAGAATGTATATAGCTGCTTGTAATGCATATCCCCAAAATGAGTTAGGCAAAGAAGAATAGCTTAACATTGATCTTATCATATCAAGCAAAGTGCGATTCCTTTTTCAGCTACATCATTTTGCTGTGGTGTCGCAGCTGTCGTGAGCTGTGATAATATTCCATTCTCAATCAAGTGGTCCTGAAATTCATAATCCAAGTACTCTTCTTCTCGATCAGATCGAAGAGTTTTGATTGATTTACATAGTTGTTTTTTTACTTCAGCATGGAATTCTTTGAACTTTTCAAAGGCCTCAGATTTTCTTTGCATTAGATATGCATATCCATATCTAGAATAATCATCAATGAATGTGATGAAATATTCATAGCCCCCTCTAGCTTTGACATTCAAAGGCCCACATACATCAGTATGTATGATCTCTAAAGGTGCTTTTGGCTTTTCACCTTTTGCTGAAAAAGGTCTTTTGGTCATTTTGCCTTCTAGACAGGATTCATAAATTGGTAGAGTGCCAACCCTTAGCTCTCTTAAAGGACCATCCTTCACAAGCCTTTCTATTCTATCTATATTAATATGACCAAGCCTCAAATGCCATAAATATGTGTCATTGTCATTATTCGCAACTTTTCTTCTTTTAGGAGTTGGTTCAGTGACTGTAAACATTTCGGTTTGAAGCAAGTTGTTAAAATTTGGTTTAATAAAATATAAACCATTTTCAACAAACCAGAACAAATATTTATCCATTCTTATAAATTGAAACAAAGTCAATACTAAAAGAAACAAAAATAAATTGTTCATGCAACTTTGACACCGAAATCAAATTCCGTTTGAAATCCGAATATAATAAATATTGTCCAAAAGTAAATATTTATTATCAGCAAATGATAGTCGAACTATCCCTACTATTGTCGCTGATACCTTTTCTTCACTGCCTACTCTCATTGTGAAATCTCCCACTTGAAGATCCCGGGCAGACTCAAGCATCTACAAAGAAACACATACATGGTTAGATGCTCCTGAATCAATAATCCAGCTTGAGAAATCATTCTCAACTAAGCATGTTTCCATGACTAGTAAATCTAATTTACCTTGTTTCTTTTCTGTTTCAGCTCATCAAGGTACTTTTTATAGTTCCTTTTCCAATGGCCATCTTGATGACAGTGGAAACACTTTCCTTTAGGTTTAGGCTGAGCAGCCTTTCCTTTCTTCTTTTGGATCTTCTTCTTGTTATCCTTTTTCTTTCCCACATAATTCTTCTTCTTTTTCTTCAAAGAAGAAGGCTTTGCCTCAGCTGCGTTGGCTTCAGCAACAATTACCTTACCACCCTTATCATCTATAAGAGTCTAATATATTTGCAGCTCATTCAGGAGTTCAGTCAGATTACACTTTTTATGATTCATAATGTAATTAGTCATGAATTGAAGAAAAGCGGGAGATAGTGTCTCCAGAATCATGCAACCTGAGTCTTTTCATCAATTTTAGCTCCATTGATCTCAGTCTCATTGAAATGATTGACCATTTTGAGGATGTGCTCACGAACAGAAGAACCATTCTCCATTTTGCCATTCATAATGGCTTTTACAGCTTCGTAGCGAGTCTAATCAGATGGGTGTCCAAACATCTGCTGTAGAGATTCCATAATCTCTCTTGCAGTTTCAAAGGCCTCGTGCTTAGTTCTAAGCACCTCATTCATTGCTGCTAACAAGTAGCAGCAGACTTTGTTGTTTGCAACAACCCAACGGTTGTACTCTTCAACAGCAACTTTGGAGGCATTGGTTGGAGGCACTAGAAGACAATCCTTCTTAAGGACATAGTGATAGTTTTCATTAATGAGAAGGATATTCATGTTGCTTTTCCACTTAACAAAATTTTCACCAGTTAATACTTAAGAGGCAAGAAGTGAGAAAATCGGGTTTGACATATCTGCTGAAAAATAAAAAAATTTTAATAAATAATTACATAAATATCATTGCATAATTTAAGGTAAAGTAAATAAGATGCATAAAAGCAAATGTTAAAATAAACAAAAACATGTTTATTGCCCAGATGGCAACCCAAGAGGGGGGGGTGAATTGGGTTCTTAAAATTTAAGTCTTTTTAACTTAGTTGAATAGTTAGCAAGATGTGCAAGTGAGAGGCTAACTTTAAACAATACACAAGCAAAATAAAGAGAGATAGAGAGAGAGAAATATAACACGGCAAACACAAGATAATTTTATAGTGGTTCGGTGCAACCAACACTATGTCCACTCCCAAGATTCACTTGGGTCCACACTATAATCTCTCTAGATTACAGCCGAGTTATTTTCCAAGCTCACAAATCAAACTTGTTGTTTTCCCGGGTGACAACAAACCCAGCCGGTTTTACATGGGCTTACCAGTACAAAACCCTACACGTTGTTTTTCTCGGGCTCACAACTAACCCAACACAAGCACTCCGGCTTGCAACGAGGTATATCAACCTCCACTGATTCAATCCACTGATTGAATCAGCAAACAATCAGAATAACAGTGTTTGGATAATCAAATGCTCCCCTTGAGCAAATATACAAATGAAGTATAAAATAAAGAGTTAGAAAAGCCTGATAGTATTGCAGATGGTAGTGGCTTTGGCTTTCTTCCTTCTTCTCTTTAACTCCTCTTGAAGTGTTGAATCAGGCCTCAGCAATTCTTGACCGTTGAAGACTTTGGAGTTGAGATGAAGCTTTTTCTCCTTTGAAATCCTTCGATTTGATCTTTGAAACGCTTATGGATTTTCTCTTGACTCTTGTGGATTGATGAGATGGAGCAGACGAATCTTTCTCTTTGATTTCACTCCTTTTGAATCACTCTATTTGAGCTAAAAGATTTTCCTATGAAAGCTCTGTTTTTCCATCTTTTTGAAAGATATTCTTTTTCTCTCTTTTTTATTTCTCTGTATTCCTTTGATTTGAAAAGAGCTCCTCTATTTATAGATTCTGCAAAAATATATCCGTTAGAGACAAAGAAAAATAGCCGTTATTGAAAATCTTACCGTTGGAGCTGATGTGTCATCGTTGAAAATCGCGTCCAGATTTCGTGGAGTCGGCTCGAGCTTTGTGGGAGTCGGCTCGCATAGTCCATTCCAAAAACGCCTATCTTTCAGGGGTCGACTCGCGATATGCGGGGAGTCGACTTAAGAAGTGCTCAAAAATGACCTTTCTGCTGTCTGAGTCGAGTCAGCTCACACAGTCTTGAGTCGGCTCGCGAAGATTTCAGGGGTCGACTCTTGAAAACTCAAGTGTCGACTCAGGACAACATGAAAATCAGACATTTGGAGTCGACTCGGAAACCCTGCGTCGGCTCGGGAGCGATACAAAATCAAAAAATGTTTTGATAGACTTTAAAACTCGTCCCAAATAAATTAATATAAATGTGACTTGAATACATTAAATATGACATTACGATGATTCAAGACATGTTTCAAGAATTCATAGATTGAATTATAGTGTGTAAAAATTCCTT